>CM039469.1:2276108-2669911 GCA_022433065.1 Begonia loranthoides
AATAGAGGCGACATGCTGGGCCAAACATGCCTTCTCTTCGATCCCAAAGTGCGACATAAGCCTCAACAACCTCAGCGAGTCCTTCAATGCCTGCATCCTACCCGCCCGGGACAAACCAATTCTAAGTATGTTCGAGATCATTCGAAAGGGCATTATGGGTAGGATCGTAAAAAAAAATGAAAAGATGGCTCAGTCGACCGAACGGTTGTGTCCAATGATCAGCAACTGCCTCGCCAAAGTACAACATGCCAGTAGAAATTGGAGCCCCCAGTTTGTAGGAGCTGCCCAGTTTGAGGTCACCAACGGTACCGACATGTACTCTGTTGATTTGGAAAGGTGTACTTGTACATGTTACCGGTGGGAGTTGACCGGCATCCCGTGTGTGCATGCAATCCCGTGCATTCACTTCATGAGGAGATCTCCTGAGGATTTTGTGCATTGGTGCTATCACCGGGAAACATACATGGTGATGTACTCCCACTTTCTCCGCCCCCTTAATGGACCAATCGAGTGGCCTCATGTGACGAATCTTGATCCAATTACCCCACCGCCTTTTAAAAGGCTTCCAGGAAGGCCGCGCGTCCGTAGAATACAGGATGTGGACGAGGCCCCCAGCCGGACATTGCTAAGCAGAAGACATTTGAACGTCACTTGTGGGCGGTGTGGGAGTGTGGGGCACAATGCCCGCACGTGCGAAGGGGGAGGCCAGTCCAGTGCAGGGGCTGGTAGAGACAACAGAGGGAGAGGCAGAGGCGGCAGAGGAAAGTCGGAGGACACCTTTATGGGGTTCAGAGTCCCCGAGACAGCTCCTGAGACAATTGCTTCCCTAGTCCCTGAGACAATTCCTTCTCGAGTGTCTGAGATAGTTCCTGATAGAGTTCATGAGACGCAGGTCCGTGCATTATCACGTTATGCTTTCAATTGTTATTTGAAATATGCTCATTTCCTTTTCAATGTGATCTGCAGGAGTCTGATGCGGAAGGTCCTCCCACATAAACGTACACAAATGTGGACCTTAACCTGCCGTGATACAATTGTTTTTTCTTTCGACAAATGTAGATGACAGTGAAATGCCACTGATGTAAAGTTGTGTTTTTCTGATATAAAACGAAGTTTTGCAAATTAAAAGCTTTGTGTTAGTAAGTTAATGTATTTTTTTCAATTCCAGGGGCGTTGCAACTAATCAATTGACCTGACTTGATTAAAAATTTTGACATAACGTGCCTTGTTTGTTTACTCCCCCAAAGCTACTCTCGTACATCCTGCACAAAAAAAATTCCAAACAGTTCCAGTATCATCCAAATCATCCGCTAAATGTAAACTATACATAACATCCAAACAACATATCATTGAACTAAACTACGCCTTCTTCTTCCTGGTCGGTTTTGGGCGCAAATCCGTGATCAGAAACGATAAGTGCGGGTCAAGAAATACTCTATCTGCTCGGGTGAACAACGGACCCTCATACTGAAAGGTTGGAGGTTCGTGCAGGTGGGATTGTTCCTTAATATTGCACTGTCCTATCACCTCCATCCCCGCAGGGGTACACCGGAAGACGCCGAACGGCCTGTAATGCAAAGGGAGCAATTGGCGGTCAATTACGTGGAAAGCAATATTAAGAATGTACACAAGGGAAACTTCTTACCGCTGTTTGTCAGTGGGAGCTACGATAATGGAGATTGATTCCGGCAGTAATTTCTGGTAAGTGAATTGCTGGTGCAGGTCAACGCATTATATGATCTCAATAAACATTAACAACAACCTGGAGACGCGAGATGAATACTTACGTGAATCCATCCTACGGTGAGTAGATCGTGTTCATGTTGATATCTGAAAACATGTTCGTCTGCGCCGTCCGCCGCATAGCACTGCATATAAGTTTGGATGAGTACTTAGATAAAAGCTTATAAACTAGCACACAACGAAGGCCTCTCACAGTATCTGCCGAGCCGTTCTGATCCAGGAAGATGATATCACTGACGACGTACTCATTGTTGGTCAGCTTTCCCCCAAGAACTGCGCATGTCTCTATGTTCCTTCGAAGATTCCCGAGGCAATAATCCTTGAACTTACTCATCAAATCATGCGCCTGCAACCAAAATGTCAAAAAAGGGTGAGCGTAAACATTAATGAACACACATATATACCGAAATGAAAGACATACCACGCGCACAGTTTTAAGGGGCGGCGGCCCGAGCGGCACGGCTGGAGGAATACGTTGGCTGCTTCCAACAGGGTTTCTGCCAATTAAAAACATGTCATTACATGAAACAAAATAAAGTAAAAAAGTGGAATTCGCGTTCAACGGAATGAACTTACAATCGGAATGTCGTATCTGGTGCGTCAGAGGAGGATGACGCGGATGCTAAATGGGTTGATCGCCTCTCACCTGGGTTAAGGGCTGCCACCATCTCACGATTCCACTCGGCAGATTGCATATGCCATTGTTGTGCTATGGCCCACCTATCTTCTGCGAGCTTGGCCGCTTCTTGTATTTGGACTTGTTGCATTTGCAGCTGCTCCTGCATTTTGTGCATTTGGGTCATGGACATATGATGGAGCTCCTCCATCCTGCTCATCCAAGCGAACGTCTCATCAGGCATCGAACTAAAGTGAGATGACTGAGGAGGAGGAGGTTGTTTATGCAACGGGACTGAATGCCTAGGCTCTTCCACCGCCGCCACTGCATCGGCTTCGAACGACGCAGTTTGAACGGGTTCAACTGCCTCCATCGTTGCCTTCCCACGCTTCGAGGTCAATTTCTTAGTCCGAGATTGCATTCTGATAGTTGAGAGTAATTCACCAACCTGCAATATAATAACCCACACAACATGTCTAAGTTAGCATAACAGTATTTCCTCATAGCGTCGCTTGGATAATAAAAAATGTAATGAAACAAAAACAAAATTCCAAATTCATTTCCAATAACAGATTATTACCCCAATACTTATCTCCAAAATAATTTCAAGCTATAACTATCGATTTACAAATTTAAACAAAAGTTTAACTTGAATATTTCTTGCATGGTATAAGTCCTTAAAACCTTCACCAATACAACAATCTCAATGTACACTATGGTTTCACCTTTAAACAAGACCAACATCTAAATTCCTAATTTTCACCTATAGTCTGAGAGCAAAATAATAACAGCTAGGTGTGAACCAAACTCAACAATAGTTCAAGAGAATTAACCAACACATTCAATAAATCCATAATTTTTTTTCTCCCCTACTGTTCAATAAACGAAAAGCAAGACAATAACATCTAAAAGTTTATCGTGCAATCAAAACCAATTTTTCCAGCCAAAACAATTGAACCAAATCGCAACATTATCAATGCCAGCGCAAAATGACATAACACAACAACGTAAATGCTATAGATCAAAACCCAAAAATCAAAACACGATCGGCTATTTTCTCTTCAACCAAAAACTAAGAATCGACATTTATACCTCAATCAAAAAAATGGAGAGCGGCAAATCGTTGGCACTGTCCTAATCACCAAGGTGTTCGACACCCGTTCGTCGTTCGGGCGTTGCTTGCCTTTCGGCCGGACGAAAGTCGGTTGTCGTCGGCTGGTTCGCTCGTCGCGGTTCTGTCGGCTGGTTCCGTCGGCTGACTCGTCGGGTCGCTGCTCGTAGCTCGCCGCTCGTCGGGTCGCTGCTCGTAGCTCGTAGCTCGTCGCGCTCGCCGCTCGTCGAGTCGCTGCTCGTAGCTCTCTGCCGATAGGGTGAAGGCGAAAGCAAATCGAGTGAAATTGAAATTGGGCGAAATTTAGGTATATATTTTCTTTTTTTTTTTAATTCAAAATCATTTTGGCCTGGACGCCGGCATACATTGTGGGGCCATCAGCTTTTTTTAACGGACAGCGATGGTGCATTTGTCATTTTCACATACGTTGGTGGTTAACTTGTTAGAAAACATACCATAGTGGTTGACTTGTCATTGATTGCAAACCACGATGGTTGATTTGTCATTTTCCCTTATATGAATTTGAATCCAGGTGCAGCGCAAACCTCGATCGAAATAATAGAAATCCTGAATCTTCGTTTTAATTTCTTAAAAAAAATGAGTTTAGTGTGAAGGATGAAGACGAGGGTGTTAGAAGCCTCTTGTTTACATTTGGAACACACTGAATTGCAGATTACCCAAAAAGTGGGAAGAATTCATTGATTTCTCATTGTCGCTTGTTCGCAGTACTGAATTACATAGCTTGTGTTCCACTCTATCACAATATAATCATTAATTCAATCCATTATTTTAAATATTTATATTGTATAAAACTAAATTTATGAATTTATAATATTTTAAATTTTTTTGTACGAGGAATTGAGCAGGAAGAAGTATAAAAGATAAATTCAAAGGTGTGCATGATTTTCTAAAGGAAGATCCAAAAGGGGTCAGCCTGAAGATGGGGCACTTCATGATTTTGAAGACAAGATCACCGGATCTTCGAGGCAACAAGGTTGAGGAGGCTCAGCAGTGCATTGGTTCCCAGAGGACTACAGAATACAGATCGGAGTAAGACAGGCCGATTCAACCTATTTTTCTCAGAAATGGATTGCTGGCTAATTGGTAGAACTATCATGGCTTTTTGTTTTTCTTTTTTTTTTTAATTCTGACTTTCATATAACTACAAAACAAGCTAAAAGATCAGTTGATTTGAATACCATGGTTGGGACAACAACTCCTACAATGAATTCGAGAGGTTTGATAGAGACGTACATACGGGAATTCCAGCACAGACACCCGTAAAGTAATGATTCATCACATTCTCCAAAAGGAACGTTGAAAGCTGCTCAAATACTTCGGGGCTGGTGGATAACACAGAAATAGACTATCCAAGCTTGCATCATCTCTCAGTTGAAGTATATAACCAATGATTGTGCTCATTGGTAGTGTTAAGTTATGATCTTCTGTCCTGCAATGGAGGTAGCTCATACAATATTTGATCAGTCCTGTGTAGTTGCTTCTTATGTCCACACTCCACCCAGTGAAAAATACTAAACATGAACACAGGGTCGTTGCTACCCATTACACAGAATAAGTTGCAGTTGAAAGGTTTGTGCAGTAGATCAGACGGCTAGTGAAAGTGCTTTGAAAATCAGTGAGGGGAAAAAGAGCAACCCCAGAATTAAAAGGAAGAACTTTGTGTAGTATAAATTAATAGTTACTATACAGGCTTACATACCATTTTTTACACTCGATACACCCACCCAGGTGTAGGCTTCTGCTCCCTCAGTTTGCACTTGTAGCCATTAGGAGCACTTCAATCAAATATCTCCTGGGCTTCAATTATGCTGTGCTGACTGAAACAACGAGAAACACGTTATTATGTTCTAGTTGAGAGGTTACATGAAAATAAAGTTTGAGTGTAAACCGCAAAGAAAACAAAGGCAAAGACAGGGGTATGAACCGAACTGGTCGTCTTTCGCAACTCTATAATATCTTTCGGCGTGCTGCTTTTGACCAATCATCTGAGCAAACCGCTCGTCGTGGGTGATTACTATCAACTGAAAGTTCTCTTGCCCCTTTCTGTCCTCCATAATTCTGCAGTTAGAGGAAACAAGTAAACAAGAAGAAACTAACAATTAGTCATTGATTTTCAAAATGCCATGCTATTGAGCTTAGTACCTAAGAAGAGCAGCTGCAAGGCTTTCTGCATTTGGGCCGTCGAGGTTTGTGGTTGGTTCGTCTAGAGCTAATATTCCACAGTTGAGGCAAAATGTCTCAGCTAAAGCCAACCGTATTATAAGAGAAGCCAGGACCTAAAACGGCAAGTTGGATATCATGATCTTTGGTTTAAGAAACAGGAAATTCATGTTTAGTTAATGAATAATGAGATTTTACTTTTTGGCCAGCACTGCACCTCCCTCTCATTTCCAGTTCTGCATCTCCGGTCTGCATGAGAACCTGAAATGAGCAGGACGACAAAATAATAAGAATACTAGAATGGAGCACGAAAGAGGCAACACTGAGAGGGAAAGAAATGTATTGAAAACCTTGTAGCTATAAGAACGAGTTCCAGCACCCTCAGAATCTGAATGGATACTAATATAGTCAATATCTTGTCCTCTGTATGTTTGCTGCCACAATTCTCTTATAATTTTATTAATTTCCTCCATTTTCATAGAGTGAAATCGCATGAGTGCTCTGGAGAAAACAACAGCTATGGTGCATTAAAGTATAGATTTGTCAAATGGGACCAAATAATTCTTTTATCACCACACTTAGAATTCATAGCATGATTGATTGAACAGCCATAACATCAATTAAGAAGAACTATCATTACTAGTAATTGAGAATTGGAATCATTGAAGCAAACACAGGTCGATATGCCAGTCATATTCATCGCTATCATCTGTTAAGTAACTAATGGAGTTTATTGCAGAGATAGGTAGCTTATACATAAATATCTGACGAATTATCCTGGTAGAAGGGTGGTTCATAAATAGTAAATGCCACAAAAAGTACCATCCTTAGAAGTTGCACTTTGTCGAGAGCAATAATAACGTATTTCATAATCCTTGGTAATAAATATACGGCACTAAATATCAGCGGAAAGCTTACCTTACCAATAATCTAGGAAATTCAAAAAAGCTAACATCTTAAATTAATCCTTTATATTAGGGACTACGTCACTACTTCTAGATTAGGGGATAGAATGGTGGAATATCATACAGACAAGAAGTTTACATAATCATTACAAAAAGAAAAATACATAATAACATAAGAATTCAATACACACGACGCTGTCATGCAAATACTTGTGCACTTTTTGTGAAGCGCAGTTAGATATTTGCCCAAAGGACTTCGAGTGTATCAGGGCAGAGATTATTCCCGATTTAAGCATACGACAAAGATACCGTTGAAGTTCGGAACTGTGTAATTATTACTGACTACTAAAACTTCTATCAATGTGGAGGAGGTTTATAGCAGAAGGAAGATACTGACTGCTATGCACATGTGCTTTTTGCGAAGCAAATAATGCAAATGCTCCTAATATTCTGCTAGTCCTTACCCTAAATGAGGTTCATCCTCTGTGTTAAGCATCAAGTCTTGGCTGAGCTCAACGCCAAGAAAAAAAAATAGTATGCACAATAAATACTACAGCCCAAATCAGTAGTTTCAGAACATAAATCAGTTCTACTGCTAATAAAGCACAACGATGAAATTGACCGTAATAAAACTAACACAATTAATGAGTTGAACCGATCAGAGTAAGAACTCTCATTGCTAATTAGAAAGGCTCACTTGTCAAGCGCGTGGTAATATCTGTCCAGATCCTTATTAGCCATCTCAGTTGTCTGTCAGAAGATATTTATATTGTTAGCTAGAGAAATCCGTACTACATAACACATGAGCAAGCAATAGAAAATGTTAACCTTTAGTTGGATTAGCTGATCAAAGTGGCGCTTGTCAATGTCTTTGTATTGTGTCTGTTTCAAGTCAAGTTTATTTTTTGAAATATTGCTCTGATAAACAGACATTGTACCATGAAACCTGTTTAGCTGTTCAAATAAATATAAAAAAAGACGTCAGTCCTCTTTGAAAGATACAGGAAGAAGAGAACAAAATATCCCATGTCATATGAATGAATAATTAAAAGATTCTCCGCCATAATTAATCAACATCGTTAACTACAGAGTTTGTGAGCCTCATATCAATAAGATCTCCCTCTTTTTTTTTGGTTTCTTCGATATACCTATCCCACAAGCTCTGCCTAAAAAGTTTCTTCAACCTGTTAGCCGTATTAATTATAAACGAAACAGACATGGAGATTTTTTAAAACACAGGGAAGATACATGCGGGAAAATAACTCTTACATAAAAAATGGAACATTAATCCATTATAAGTGCCTGCTACTTAAGAGAGAGGAAAAAACAGAAGGGTAATGCCTAAATAGCTTCAAGATAGAGGATCATTTTGCAACAAGAAATCCAAACAATTTAATAAAGATGCTATAATCTCTTTTCAAGGAATTTTTTTTTTCTCCCATCCCTTTGATCTTTTCTCAATCGTCCAAATACCTAAACCTTACCTTTATAAAAGAAACATTGGAAGGCAATCTAGGGAGTTTACCGGCAAATCAACCTAACAAAAACCACTTAAAATGGTACTAACTTGCCTCTCTACTGATGGTTGTTACTATCCCAAGAGGAATAAAAGTTCTAGAAGTTGTGCTGTTTATAACTAGTACTACCTAGAACTGAATCCTCAAACAAGACAATGCACGAGTTTGCTACAATTCTTTCAGTTTACCACATGTTTCCTTTCTAACAAGAGTTTCATGCCTGAAGCTTCTTAGTAATGATGTACAAAGATAGCCAACTAGAAACAAGCGCATGAAACAAAACTCCATAGAAGCTCCACAGGTTTTTTTTTTATCAATACCATCATAGAACTTTTAACCTCTAACCCACCGCATCAGAGTATCACAATGATGCTATAAATAAGACTGTCTGGATTGTCTCATTAACATAACGAAGCATATTCTATATAATAGGAAAGAAAAAAACACAAGACATAAGAGTTAGAAAGAAAATACTGGGAGTGAAAAAAAAAAAGAGAAATCATATTGATCTACAATCATGATAAATTAATAACAGCTTGAAAATTGTTTACTGATCAGTCACTTTGAGCAATGAGCTAAGAATTTCATCCTAGTAAAAATGAGTATATACTAATAAGAACGCCAAGAACTAACATTCATTTTTGGTGCAATGATAGAGTAAGATCTTAAGCTATAACTTTCTTACTCTCACATAGGGAGAATTCTCTTCTTTTTGTACATTTTACATTTTCAGTACATATTTTCGTCTTACTAAAAAAACAATGAACTAATCATTCCATGAAATAATGCGGCAAATATTAAGGGAGTTCATATTCAGAAGCATCAACTACAAATTGATTGTTCAGATAAAGAAAGTGGAAAAATAAAGCGCACTACTCCAATACCTCAGATAGAAATCTTTCTCTTTCCTGGGAGAGCTTCCCAAGTTCAGCCTCAATCATGGAAACCCCTCCAATCTTCAATATTTGATCTTCAAGTGACTCAATCTCTAGAGCGAGCATATCCACGTCAGATTTTGTTTTTCGATAGTTCAAATTATCCTCAATATTTCTTCTTAACTGATCTTGATTCCGCATCAAATCTTTACTTTTATTTAGCTCAGCTAAAATTTCCTGCTTCCTAATGTCACAATGTTGAAGCTGAGATTCAGAGAGAGACTTCTTTTCTTTCAGTTCTTTCAATCTCTCACCTTTCTTTAAGTCGTGATACCTAATAGAAGAAAATTGATCCTTAGGATCAAAAGACAAGCCGAAAGTCTTATATCCACTTCATTTCTCTTATTTCAGAACATACTCTTTAATCTTAGAAGTGGTTTTGAGAAGGGTGTCAATATCCAGTTGGAAATTCCTCTTCTGGTCAGCCTGCTCCTCATATTCACGAGAAAGTTTAATTTTTAGTTCGTTGTAGTCAGTCAGTAATTTGTCTTTCTCCCTTGATAGAGGGCTTAGGGCCTCTGCCAAATGCTGAAAAAATATGCCGAGGACTAATATTAATGTATGAAGAAGTATCAATAAAAAGATAAATTTATGAATGGATGACTGTATTATTAGTTCTTAAATCTGGTGCATCTAAGAAAATAAAAGCAATTAAAATTAGCCCAAATTCTACCAGATTTGTTAAAAAGGCCATCACTAAAGTGCTCCTGAAGATACTATGAAACTATTCTTTAAGACATCTAACTATAATAGTTCAATTTCATAGCTAAAGGAGAACTCCAAGTTATTTTCTGTTACTAATAGATTGTTCATTTATCGAAGGCTTTTGCTGTAAATCCCCTCTTTTCTCCCTTACTTGCTATAAAAAGGAGAAGTCGCCTTTTATTGCCACAATTCTTATACAAAATGGAACAGAAATCTACAGTTGCAGCCTTGATAAATAATGCAAGAATGAGATACCAACATCTATGCTTCAATTCTTGGCTCAACTCCCTGTTTATCTAAAATAGAGTTGACAGCAAGAGTGAAATTAGTACACTCAGAAAAATCATAATAATTTACACCCTTCCACAGATCCCACCCAATCTTAGCTAAATATATCTAGGCCACAAACCAAACAATAATAATATCAATCAACTTAGTGAACTAACAAGGCATGACACTGGTTTTAACTGACAAAATGTTTCAGGCATATAAGCAGAACATGCAACTTGAAGATTTGGTGTATTAGCAAATATTTCTAACAAAAAGACTTTTACGAGTTGAATAAAGAATTTTTTCTTCCCCTCTTTCTACTCTTGTTTCTTTTCCTTCTCCTTCTCTTCATTCTGCCCCTCTCTCTCTCACCCCTCCCTGATGTATTCAACCAAGCAGAAGAGGAGAAAAAATCTGGAAGAAGAGCTATTTTTCTCATCAAACAAGTCTTACATATCAACTTTTAACACCTTTTACAGGTCAAGTTCTAATTGGACAAAAAGAATTCATCAAGTGGAAAGAGTTCCAATAAGTCAGAAACCTCCAAAAGTTTCTCATAGATTATGCCCATTTTACAATGAGAAAACCAGTATTACCTCACCAAGCACATTATTCTGTTCCACGGTCTCAAAGATGATAATGTTGCAATAGAACCAAATAACACAAAAGGTTGCAAGAGTTTCATTTCTCCAAAAAACCTTAATTCTCTTATTTCATTCTTATTAATCAATCGAATAATTCAATAAAATAGTGACACATTTATGCGGCACCCATGATTTTCCATACTTCGAGAAAGCCCATCCTCCACCCAACTCACAATGGATCTTTATGTGATTATTAGTACTATTATATCCTTTTCTTTTCAATTTGGTCACTCATATAAAGCTTCCTCTTTGTCAAGATTCAAGAGAATGGTTGTACTTTGGTCAGAATCCCTTCAGTCCAGACAAAGTCAAAATACAGAAAGTCGATGGAGGGAGGGACAAGCCAATGCTAGAGAAGAAGGATTTCAAAGAGAACATGGTTGAATGTTTAACTATCAAATTACACGACTCTTCAATTGACTCCAAATGAATTAACGATCTTTGGAATAAAAAGTCTGAGATGATGATAGTGTTTATTTCAGTCTATAAAGGAATGTGATGCAAGCATTTTGTTATACAATGGAACTGGTGACATAAAGGTGAGACACCAATCCATCTATCTTCTAGAAATAGATCAAATTCTCATTCCCTACCTTATAAGCAATGCAATTTGTTGGAAGATTTTACATTTATGTTTCTTCTTGTAAATAGATTTACAGGACTTCTGAGTCCAGAAATCGTTTTAACTGCATTTCTGAGTTCAAAAACTGTCCTAACAAGCATTTGATTCAATCATTCCAGGTCCAGAACCTGTCCAAACAGCATCTAATCCTACTACCACACAGTTACGATGTATTAAAGATGGAAAGGTCAAAACACTGGACTCAAACAAGCTCATTCATTCGATCTTGCTCATGGTAATGAGGTAAATATATTAATTGTCCTTTACTGATAAAGATTCTCATGATGCTCATTTTGCTTTGAGGAAAGGGAGCCGAACTTTCACCCATCAACCGTTGGCAAATTTTGTGTCATTTGAAACTCTCACCAAATTTTGTGTCAGTTTTTGTCTTGTGTGTGGATTAACATTCCGTTGGTCCAATCTTTAATCTAGTTGGAAATGTGCTGGCTCTAACTGAATGCTAACAAGTGTATAAATTGAACGACATGAATTCTAGATATTGCTTTAGTTCTAAACGTATATATTTCTTCCCATTAAATGAATAAATAATTAATGCACTTTAAAAATACATAATTAATGTGCAATATAGAAAGCTTGAGCAGAAATAAGGTACTTGATCTTGTCAACTAATTAGAAATTAGGATAGGATTTGCAAGAGTTCATTCGATGTATTGAAACGAACAGTGATTATGCAACAAAGACATGGATAAATAATATTTAAAATGACCTTTTCATCAAGATCAACTTGACTTTTTTCCTCGGTCAAGTGCTCTAATTCTTCCTCTGCCTTTCTAACATCGCGCAATGTATTAGCTGCTTTCACTTTTTCCTCTCTTACAGTGTGCCATCGTATTTGAATGTTGGATAAATCATTTTCCATGTACCGCTGCTCGTCCCGTAACTTCTCTAGTTCGTTATGTATATTGTCTCTATTGCAATAAAAGAAAAGCACAAAATGCATATTGTAAAATTTTGATATACCCTATTTTACTCAAAACCCATTAGTAGCTTCTAGTAACAAATAGAAAACGAAAACAGTACCAATAATTTGCCAGTCATATAAAAAGAACCTAAGAAGCCAAAAATAATACAAATGAAAAGTTCAATTTACTTGGTAGACTGCAAAGTATTCAGCTCAGATTGAATATCTTCCATAGTTCTCACACCTTTCCCTCGATAATCAAGCTTATATTCTAACTCCTCAATTTGCTTTTGCCAAGTTTGAATTTCTTGAAAGAGTCTGTCTGCAGTTTCAATAGGTAGCACCAAGGATTCAATAGAGTCCTTATCAGACTTTACTTGAGCTAAAACACCTAAAACCTGAAGGAAAAAAAAAAAACAGGATTCTAAGAGCTCCAATATTATACTACGAAGAAAATAAGTTTTCATACTACCAATATTTCACAATTTTCTAAAAGAGAAAACATCATATATTAAACCAACAAAATGTAGAAAAGGAGAGACCTGCGAACACCGCTCAACTCCACAAACAATCAACACTAACTAAAACCTTAGCAACCAACGTGCATCTTATGAGTCTCACATTCACTAGAATTTTTTAGGCATTATGTTTCTATTCAGGCACCAAACAGTGATCTTCAAAGAAATTAAAGCCGAGGAATGTAATAGGAATAATACTTGAACTCATAGAGACTTTCTTGAAAAATGTTTATCGGATAAGAAAATGTATAGTTGCAAACATTACAATATGACAAATTTTTTAAGCATCTTGAAGACAACAAAAATTGCCATATACAATCAATACAATTACAAAATTTGAGGCAGAAATTAATATACCAAATAAGCTAGTAAGGATAAGCATTCTGAAGTTCAAGAGGAGGCAAAAAGCACCATAAACAAGTTAACAAGGCAACAGATATAGATGTGAAAATTACATCATCAAGGGATTGCGACTTTTGATCTAACTCTTCTGTAAGGGACTGCAATTCTTTCTCTGCATTAGGAATTGTTTCTTTTTCAATTTTAAGACATTCTTCATAAACCATACGAAGTTTGTCCAGTTGCTGAAAGTGAGAATCAGCAGTTGAAGATTCCATGGCCAGCACTTTCATATGCTCAGCAGAACTTGCAGCCTTTACTCGTTGCTGTAATTTACAACAAAAATGACACTCAAACAACAATTTGAAATCAAGTGTGCCTCCTGAACCCCTGAACCAAGAGCCAATTAAGATAAACATATACTATAAACAAGATAGTCATTAGCAGGGTATGCGTCACAAACATAATTTTTAAATGCAAAGTATCACTACCTTTTTGACAAAATCATCTTCTTCTTCTGCACTGAAAGGGCGCTCACAGCATGGGCAAACATGATGAGCACGGGCAACCCTTTCAAACGGATCAAACATTTGCCTCATACCATCTGCAATGTTGTATTTGCTGGATGTATGCATCACAATGTATCAGTTTAACAATTACAAAAAGAAAAACTCACAAATGGTAAATTTAAGAAATCTGATGACAAAATAAAAGACCTTTTCTGAACATCTCTTTTCTCCCTAGCCAACTCCAAGGCATTGAGATATAAATCAATACTAAAAGATAAAGGATCTAAGGACTGGAGTTTGGTTTCAATATATCTCTTTCTTGCTGCATGGAACCAAATAAAGCGCAAGGATAAAAATATTATTAACAGTCATTATTTGAAACCCATAATGGAAGGAAAAGAAGTGCCTCACACAAATGTGTACTTAGAAACATTTAGTCATGCCCGGTGATGGAAGACTTACACGTGAAAAAAAAATGAATTAAAGTAGAGACAAAAATTTAATAAAAGAAATTAAGAAATAAAAGGAAAGAGAAGAAGTACAGAGAGGAGTTTGAAATTCAATTCAATAATAATTTAAGTTTGCTTAATAACATAATATAGTTACTCATTTATAAAAGTCAAATTACAATAAGTGAGAAATCCTAAATAAAGTAATATCTAAATAATGAAAAATAATTCAATGCATAGGATTAAATTAAAAAAAATGTCTAAAACTGCGACTGGCCATTCAAATCAATTAGATTGTATGTTTATAGAAAAGAAGGTAAAGATTATTGCTATTAAGTGTTAGAGAAATTAGTTCAGAGGACAGCCAACCAATCAACCAAAAAACGTGAAATTCATATCATGATGTATAATCCCACTATATGTTTCTATAATTACTGACTTGGTCAAACAAGAAAACCAGATTAGCAATGTCAATTCGTAGGCATACATAAATACACACATCATAAGTTAAATTGCTAATGAATAGAAGTATCATGAAAACAAGATGATTACAATACTTACACTCTACTTCTTTTAGATGTCTGGCTTGACTATTATTAATTTCTTGTAATTTCATCTGCAACATATTCACCTCTTTCTCAGCCTCGCGCGATTTCACATACAGGTCATCATACTCAACTCCTACAGCCCTACACGATAAAAAGTAAAAAAAGACAAAGGAAAACTCGACATGATGCACATGCACTAAAAATTCAAGCAACAGCTCCTTGAAGCTGCATCAGACCTTTTGTTTTGATCTTGAAGGTAAAACGCTTTTTCCATTTATTGAAAAAAAAAACAGAACTCTTTTCCCATTGAACATTTTTATGTTGATTTTTCATTCATATCATAATTCGAAGTTCCAGATGGCTAGTTAGGACAGATGATTGAAGAACAGAACTCTTTTCTCATTGAGCATTTTCATGTTAATTTTTCAATCATATCATAATTCAAGGTTCCATATGATTAGTTACGCAGATGATTGAAGAAGTAAATAAAGCATTTAACAAAAATTGATCTGATTTGCTTTCTAAAAGATAAAGAAAGAGACTCTGCAGACAAAATATTTACGAGTATTTGAGCCACTGATCAAAATAGTAGAGTCAAAGCAATATATAACAACCTTAGAGCTTGAGTTACTTCTTTTTTCAAATCCCTGTCAGGAGGAAGCCTTCCCTTCAGCACTCCTCTAATTTTATCCTTGTAGTCATCAATTCTTCAAGAAACCAACAAAAATTCTCTGAACAAAGAAAGAAAAATGCAGAAACTAACAAATCACCAGAAGCCAAGGGAAAAACAACATACATCTTCTTATGCTTCTTCTTGTGATTTTCCAATTCTGACTTTTTCAGAGCCAGTTTCACTCGGTCCTCAGAATCGCCAGCCATTATATCTTTCTCTCTATTTACAGACTTGATTTTCTGCTCTATACTAAATAGCTCACTCTGCTTTTGACGAATATTAGATTCAAATTCTTTTTCAGCTAGCTGGTTTGTCTTTCTCTCAACCTCTATTTGCTGCAATAAGGTGCAGTATTACTCAGAAAAATTAAAGACAGCACGTGGCAAACTCCTGAAATTAAATAACAGTAGGATTTCTCACCATGTTTTTTTCTTTTTCGTCGACTTGAAAAAGATCAACATTAGAAATTTGAAGTTCAAAGAAATCCCGTGCATTTTCCTTCTCTTCTATACGCTTCAAAATGCCTCTCTAGATGCTTGAAAAATTAGAAAATCTTATGTGGAAAATGTAGAAATAACACTTTCAGTATGAATGAATGCTTCTTAAGATGCGCATACCTTAATCTCAGCTTTAGCCTGTTTTTGAGCCTCAACATTTTTCCACCGGTCATTCGCATCCATATAGCAGTCCCACGCTGTTTTTAGTTCATTATCATTTGATTGCTGCAATGTCATCTTTCTTAGTAAGGCCATATGAACCAGTTCAAATAAAGTAAATGCACTCACTGATTGAGGCCCAATATTAATGATCAATTTCAAGTATAGTAAAAAAAATAGGATCTAACTTTGAATTGAGAATAGAATGTCAAACACATTAAGTCTGATTTTTAATTTCATGTTGACAATTTGGTCAATAGGAACACACTTGTTCACCTTTTTGTCTTGCAGATCCTTCTCAAGGTCCAGCAACCTTGATTTTATTCTATTTGTAAGGTTGAATGCATGTTCATCGCTGAAGGGAGAAGTCGTCAGAGACCCCAAATTGTGTTTTGCAAAAAGTTTTAGAATCATGGAGTCACGCTCACTCTTTAAGGACATATAAGCCTAGTTGTCAAAAAGTAAAAGAACCATAAGAAACAAGTTTTTGATACTAATAGTATAGCTTTCGAAATGTTACATAAAATTTAAGTTACCTCAGCTTCAGTTTGAAGCTTGCTTATCTCCCATATAAATTCATTGATTGTCTGAGAAAGATAAGAACTTTTAGTCTCCATATCGTTCATCTCCCTCTCATACTTGCTGATTTTAGTCTCTAGATGAGCAATTCTTTCTTCAAATTTCGTTTTCCATTCTTTTAACTCTTCGTCAGTATCTACAAAAACAAAAGGGAAAAAGAAAGTATACAATTTTTTCCAAAGCACCAAATTCAGAGAGGAAGTCAATAAGAAGCACCACAAAAATTTAAGTAGTACGTCAACTACAAGTAAAACTAAAATTTCCTTGCATCTGTTTGGTGAAAAAAGACCTTCGTTTTCCTCAGTAAGAGCAGCATATTGCTTCTGCTGCTCCTTAAATAAAGTGCTTCTTTCAGCAGTCTTGGTTGATATCTTGTCTTGTAGTTTCCGCATATCTTTCAGCATTTCCTCACTATGATGAATTTTAGCATTCAAATCTTGAATGCTACTCTCCAATTCTTTCATTTGAGTTTTTAATGATTCAGTTTTTTCTGAATCTTGAGTGATACTTTCCCTGAGCTGTATGGATGCAAATATGTCAATCATGCGGCACTTCTTGCTTCCACTATTTATGTACTAAACAGCTAGCCACTATGAAAGCAATGAATACACTTCAAAGAAAAAAAAACAAATCTACCGCAGAAATCAGAAGGAAAAAAACAAAAGATAATGTGAATATTGATGCAAAGATGATAATGGAAGAAAATATAAAATTAGATGGATAGAGGCCGGTGTAAACCGATAAGCATGCAATTCAAAATAGCAATAGTACTTGATAGAATTTTTAAAGATAATTTACTTCAATTTTCTTGTAAGAGGAAGGAAGCAATGTATGATAGATAGGTCACACATATCCTATATTGGCCTACTGAACTTCGGGTGAATATACAAATCTAGTCCAGTGGTAAAACAAGGATAAACAAATAAAAGATAGAGTACAATGAAAGTTAACTGCATGGATCTCACATATTTCCTCACTTCACTTTCAAACTGCAATTCTAAGTGCGTTTAGCACTTCGAAAGCCAAAAATCTCCCCAAAATCCACACAACTTGGCCATAGTAGTTCAAAGAGACTCGTTGTTTTTATCTAGAAATACATTGAGCCAACAGAAAATTCCATCAATCCGTCATAATACTCATTTGTTCCAGGTTCTTTAGTTTTCCAAAAAAACAAATCTCAAAAGTTTAGCCTTGCTTTAAGAAACTCAATTTCAATGCAAGGAAATTATTAACCACAAAAAAATATCAACTGCACTGGGATCTTAAAACAAACTCCTATTCAATAAAACAGTTAGCTTCTCAATACCTTATATGCAGCATCTTTCAAAGTTTGAAGGTTCTCCAATTTCAGTTTGTAGACTTTTATTTCATGAGACTGATCCTTGTGAAGTTTCTTTATGACCTCCAATGCCTTTGTATACCTGTTTATTTGGTATAGCACCATTCGTTACAAACAATAATGAAGCCTGAAAATTTATAAACAACATCTACATATACTATACACTCCCTAAGATTTTTAAGTAATTAAAAAAATCACTTAAAAGTGTATCAAGGGAATTGATCAGACAATCAACCAGAACTCTTCATAAAACAATCTAACATAGAAATGCATCAGCAAACAAACAATTGGCCACGCCTTTCACTTCTTTTTCACAAGGAAAAAGATCCCAATAATATATAGTCCATACTTTGTAGCAGAGAAGATATCATCAAATTTCTTCTTTAATGTTGAAGGATCTTGCAATGGCCAATTAGCTTCATCCTGGTGCACAAATATAACATTTTCCAGAACAGCCTTTGAGACGCCCATTAAAGCAGGGATTTCCCTATCCATATCAGCACATCTATAGCTGAGGCACACTTTCTGCAGTTTAAAAAAAGTTCAAAATGAGTTTCCAAGAACAAGCTGACCAGGTACAAACATCAGCAGCACCAAGAACCTATTAAATGCAAACTTTGAGTTTGTTAACAGACAACCACTATAAAACAAATGTAGTCAAGCAAAGAGTGGTTGCTTTACACGAACAAACTTTCGGGACATTTTTATAGCAAAGTTCAAATCACCACACTATCTCATTGCCTTAATTGTAAATGCACAATTGCTTGCTTTATATCTCACCAATGAGAGGTAGATCCATTTCAACTACATACGCCACATACAAAACCAACAATATAAGGACACAATGAGACTTTAGAGAAGCTGTTAAAATTACAACTCCGATGATCACGATGAAACTTGCCAAAATAGCAAGGATTTGACAAGACGATTCAGAAAGAAATACCGAACTATCATCCATTATTGCTACTTATTAATAGAAAGCCGAAGTAAACAAAGTCCAATTTATAACAGTTATTGGTATTTAAACAAAGAAATTGAAATCACCTCTCCTGTGTGAGGATTTATAGTCTGAAGCACACTTTCAATAGCTTTGTACTCCATTTTCGATGCCTTTTGAGTCAGCTGAAACGACCTTATACATACCACATCCTTACCTGCTGCTGTCTTGAACCGAAGCTTGATTTGTCCCTTTGTCTCCGTCTCCCCTGAAACCTGTATCCCCAAAGAGACACCAACTGGTGTGAACTCTATTGAAATTGGTCTCGTAAAAATTTTACAATCATTCGAGGATAGGAAAAGCAAACAACCGATCATGGCTAAGTTCCACAAGAACGTAAAAAAAACAACAAGGAAAAGCTAATTCACATGGCTCATTCAAGTTATGTATTGTATTTCGACACTTTGAGTAGAGCATAAGAACCAAAGATCAGAGACTGAGAGACCTTTGGATCGTGGATGAAACTATGGCCGGACCTTGCATTAGGAGGTAAATCGCCAGTGCAGGAGAGCTTCAAGCATTCGATAATGGTCTGAGTACCCAAGAAAAAGTAATAACGTCAATTCCATGGGAGTGAGAACAAGTAATACAGTAGATGGAGAGACGACATGGACAGACTAACCGTTTTTCCAGCTCCATTCGGGCCAACAATTAGGGTTAAGGGCTTGAAGAAGGTGATGACGTTCTTGTTCTCAGGATCAAAGCTCCTGATGCCTTTGATTAACATCTTGTCCACTGTACTCATTTTCTGTACTTAGATTACAGTTTCTTCTCCAATGAAAATTACATATACGGGGATAGTAAGAGCAGCAGGAGTATGGAGATAGCGTCTTGCGGATATATATCGAAACGATTCTGCGTGAGAATGTCGCCTTCACCTGCAGGTTTCTTGCTTCAGACAGCCATGGAAATGAATATGAAGCTCGTAACAAAAGCAAAGGCGAGAGAATAGAATGGGCGGGAGTCGATGACCTCCTTCCCTATGGGCTTCAGTACTGAGAATATACGGAAAAAGTATCATGAAAGGTTTTTGCTTAAAGGCCCAGTCCATGAAAGGCTTGTCTTCTTTCCAGTTTCCAAGAACGTAGAATTTTGAATCTAACGACTCCACTCCACCCTCCATGGTCTGAAAGTGGGAAAGCGAGAAAACAAAAAAGTGGGAAGAAACGTATTCTTCTTCTTCTTCCTCCTCCTGCACGTGCTTCGTTTCAGGGTTGGAACAGCCCTACAAAACAAACTCAGTCATTGAAGCCATCCAACTCCAAGCAGTTTCTCACTTCTCAGTCCACACCACCAAGAACTACTTTCTCCATTGCCAAAAAAATGAACTTCAGATCACGTTGCTCTAGAGTACAACATTTTGAAACCCAATTTCTGTTTTCTACTAAGATTAGATCCCTGTAAGTAGTGAACTTTGGCCAAACATCCTTTCATTTTCAGGTGCCCGGATCAAATCCAACTCGTTCAAAAAGTTTGATGCTTTGAACAACTCATGTCAAATAGAGAGCTTCTACATTGCTGGTTAACTAAATTCAAACTATTTGATTTAAAATTATTGCAAGATCAACTTTCAAATGGCTATGGATACTAAAAAAAAAACCTAAATGTTGGTCATGATCATTCAAAGTTTGATGCTTTAACAACGGTGTCAATTCAAAACTATGACAACTTTTTGCATCAAATAAGAGATCTAAACTTAAATAGTAACATCAACCCTCTTCATAGAGTTTCAGTGTACACATACAAGTAGGATTCATTGAAATAAAAATCAGAAAAAATTGGAAGCACATCATAATCCCAAGAGTTGTATAATCATCTGAAAAATAGGCAATTATCCGAACAGGGGCAGCTCTTGCCTTACAAGATTGAAAACATGATAGTTGGAATGCTTCAAAAACCAGAATTCCTACCGCCATAGCCTCCATCACCTCCAAAACCACCACCACGAGGAGCAGCTGGTCTGTCATTTGCAAAACTCACTCGAATACTCCGCCCATTTAGCTCCTGGAAGTTCCAGCAAGTGTAAGTTTGCATCAAATGATGATGGTAAACACAAGAAATAAATGTTAGGGAAGGCTGGTTGTTTCACCTGGCCATCCATGGCAGACATGGCAGAGCTGGCAGATTCATCATTCGAAAAGTTCACAAACCCAAATCCCCGAGACCTGCCTGTCTCCCTATCCGTAATCACCTTTGCTATACACCAAAATAGTTGGAGATAAGCAAGGAAACCACAATGCAAAACCAAAAAGACACTAAAACTGTGTAAAGGGTGATAGTTTCTGACCTCTGCTAGAATGGTTTGTGCGTATCAATCAATGTGTATTTACATTAAAGAAAAAGCCAGGTAGAAAAGAAAGATACACTAAAAAATAAAAATAAAATATGTGAAGCAGCTCCATTTTCCATTCGTGCAGCCACCATAAATATCCTATTTGTTCTCGTCATAAAAGAAATGCAATGCGCATTCCTGCTGGGTACTAAACAGATTATGTGTTTGACTAAATAGCATACAGCCAAAACAGCTAAGAATGAGTACAATCTGCAAATATCGAGCTGAGTTGCGAGACATACAATGTATTTAACTAAACTTAAAATTGATAAATCATATCACGCAGTTCAACTACATCATCCAACCGAATTCACTCAGCATATAAAGAGAACAGTTTTTTTTCTAAACAAGTAAGCATGGAGATTTTTTAGTGAGAGAAAGTAACATTTTCCATTCACACTCACCATCAACAACATCACCAAAAGATGAAAACGCATCCCTAAGAGATTGGTCATCAGTTCCATACGAAAGACCTAAAAACACCAGAAAGAATGTTAATGAATCTAGCATTACTCATTGAAAAATTAGAAGTACAATCTCAAAGAACCATCATAAATACCTCCAATAAAAAGCTTTGAAGATGACATGTATCGAATGGAATTAAGCATAGACGTCATTGGTGCAGGTCCATTCCGAGAAATGGTCTGTCTAAAAATGCTTCCTAGTTTATGACAAAGTGTCATGACAGAACTATTCCCCGCCACTGAGTAATCTCACTAAAACAAAAGGAATTTTCAAAATTATAAACTGGGTAACTAACAAATCCACCGAAAAATATACCCACGAAACCTAGAGAGAATACAAAAACTCAGCCGCAGCTAAGCAGTAAGTAAATAAAACTACAAAAAACAAAACAATACAGGAACCAGAAGATAAGGAGACACGGAAAGCAATCGAGATCATAAAGCAATAATACGAAATTGGAGAGGAAGAGGAGGGGGAGGTTTTAGAAGGGTTTATACCTGAGAAAGAAGCGGGCGGAACAAACTGGCTGGAAATGAGCGAAACGGCGAAGCGGCTGGGTTTTGAGCTTCCGCTTTCATGGATTTGCATGTTTTCTGGGCTTTTTAGACTGTGGGCTTGGAGCATTTATTATTATTAAATATATATTTATTTTATATTCTTATTTTTTAATATTTATAATAAATTATAAATAATTAAAATAAATATTTTTATTGTACTGATCAATATTTAATACGTCAATAAATAAAAATAGAATATTCGCACAATAGTGATCCTACACTATTTTTGTTGGTAATTATGTGGATTTTGAAATTTACTTGAAATAGAGTCATAAAATATAAGTAAAAATATAATTTACCTCCAAAATATAGAGTTCAAAGTCTACCTTGTTAAAAAAAGGAATTAAGATATGAATTGTAAATTGGTTATAATGATAATTAATAAAGTGCATGTATATTGTATTCTAACTAAACAAAACATAGATAGCTCTCTTTTCTTATCCAAGAAGAGAGGTAGAAGAAAGGGACTTCAAATACTTGGCCACATCGTATAATCCCAACCAATTATATTATAATACTATATAACAAAAACTCATCTGAATCAATAACACAAGATGACAATCAAAATAAATCCCCTCCTAAGCAGTCTGATGTGAAATGAGACTATTTTATTATTTATCGAGTCTCAAAGAATATCATGAAGATCAAGCATAAGTGGAAGGTTAAGAGAACAATTGAAGATTTTTCTAAAACTGTCTTCATTCTAACCTTTGCCAATAATTTGACTATTTTGGAAATCAAGACTACATTTTTTCGAGAATGGTTCTTCATAAAGGTTGTAACCAACTTCCTAAGCTTTCTAATGCATATTAGATCGTTTGATTCGAAATTCGTTTGCTATGGTAAAAACCCAAAGAACAAAAGGCTAAAGTTTAAGGGAAGTCCGAGTTTTCAAACTTGGAGATCAAGAAATTCAAGATGTGAAAGTCATCTAAGTGGACAATTTGAACATAAAAATAAGCCCAAGAGCAAGCCCATGAAGACATGCTTGAGGGACAAGAAGTCAATCAAAAGCTATCAAGCCGAAGATCAAGGAAACTTTTTTAAATCGGGCAAGAATCGCAACAAAAAAGATTAACTTATCTAGGATATCTAGATCCACTTATCTAGAAAATCTAGATCCACTTATCTAGGAGATATAGATTCACTTATCTGGGTTATCTTTTATTTAGTTTTTTAAATTTATGTTTTTAAAAGACTATATAAAGCCACCAAATTTTATGTTTTAGTTAGTTGTTGAATTTTAATAAAAGAAAGTTTTTGCTTTTTGGGAATTGGAGAGATCATTTTCTTCCTTTGGTGAGTGATATCCAAAGACCTTTTGGTGCGTAATATCCAAAATCTCTTTCGTGTGAGTTATATCACGAAAGAAACTTGCAGTCTTGTCCTTTTCCAAGGAGGTGAGAAGCGTTGCGTTCATCCATCACGTGCAGTGTATTCTGTGCGTGCATCATAGTCCGCAACTGCTCTACGTTGTGCGTGCAACGAGAAAGTCGACAAAGTCTCCAATCAAAGAGAGAACCACTAAAATCAATGAGCAAGTGTGTTACCCTAGAGCCACAAATGAAGTCTTGGCAAAGGGCATAAAACCCAAATGAAGACCACAATGATAAAGACGCATTAGAAAATTGATAAAGACAAATTAGAAAATAATGAATAAAATCATTCGGCAAGACTGGTGTCTAAGGAGGAGTCCACCTATTCAAGATGGGTGAGAAGGTATCTGAAATCATTCTCATCCCTTTATATTTTCTGGCTCATCAACATCATCAAGAAAAAGAAAAGAAAAGAATATCTCAAGCAAGCAACCAGCCACAGACATACACTCCTCTAGGGGTGTTTATGGTTCGGTTTGATTCAATTTTGATGTGAAATCAAACTAAAATAGTCGGTTTCGGTTTTAAAATTACAAAACCGGAATCGGTTTTAGAAAAATCAGAACCGAATCGATTTCGGTTTTAAAATCTTGGTTCCGGTTTCGGTTCGGTTTCGGTTTTTTCTTTATTAATTTTTTTTTTAAATATTATAATAAAAATTGTATAAAAATTATAAAAACATAATTAATAATAAGAAAATTATTCTTCCTCTTCTCTTTTCAAAATAAAATTTTGTCCAAAAAATAGTTATTAGGTCATTTGGAGCTAAAATCACTTCAAAGGCTGAGACACGAATGACCGAATATGGAACTTCAAAAACAAAAAAACACTATAAACGTATTTATGCGGTTCGATTTCGGTTTTTCAGTTTTGAAAAACTAAAACCAGTAATCAAACCAAAACACTCGGTTCTTACAAAATAGAACCTTATTCGGTTTTTTTAATAGAAAAAATATTATTCAATTTTGATTTTTTGATCGGTTTCGGTTCAGTTCATCGGTTCGGTTCGGTTTTGAACACCCCTACACTCCTCCACTTGGCTCCACTTCTCCACTTGGCTCCACTTACTTAGCATTATCTTTCCAAAACGACAAGATTTGATTGAAATCTTAAATCAAACTTACACCACATACATTCTAAACCTAGCCAGACAAATCAAAGAGACATTTCAAAGAGAAGGCTCCATTTTGGATAGACATAGAGTTGTCTTGGTCAAAAGAGAAGCAAGTCTATTCATCATTTTACACCCAGAAATGCCATTTCCTATCATTTCTTCAAGCAAGAAAAGGTGACCCATTAATGCAAGACACTTACATATCACGTTATTACACTTGTGATGGTGTAGAAATGATCTCTAACTGGTCACACAGTTTAACATCGATTATGCTAACTCCCTCCTTGTTCATTGAAGGAAACAACAATCTGGAAAAGCAGACATGCAAACACTTGATTCAGCTCCCCTGAATGATAAAAGATAAACTAAAAGGTTATTTGATGCGGGCACGGAACGCACCGCACGTGATGGATGAACGCAACGCTTCTCACCTCCTTGGATAAGGACGCGGCTGCAAGTTTCTTTCGTGATATAACTCACACGAAAGGGACTTTAGATATAACTCACCAAAGGGTTCTTTGGATATCACTCACCAAAGGAAGAAAATGATCTCTCCAATTCCCGAAAAGCAAAACCTTTCTTTTATCAAAATTCAACAACTGTTTAAAACATAAAATTAAGTGGCTTTATATAGCCATTTACAAAGATAAATTAAACAAAAAAACTAAATAAAAAAAAATCTAAATAAGTGGATCTAGATCTCTTAGATAAGTGGATCTAGTTCTCCTAGATAAGTGAATCTTTTTTTAAATAGTATCTTAAGAGAAAATATCTTTCTCTTTCTTCAATATCTTTTTGTTGAGATATTCAGTCGATTTAAAAAGTTTCCTTGATCTTCGGTTTGATAACTTTTGATTGATTTCTTGTCTTTCAAGCCTGTCTTCATGGGCTTCTTTCCATTGTAATAAGCGAATGGGCTTTGATCTTTCTAAATTTTGGTCTTTGCTCTTGAACTTCCACTTATGCTTGACTTTGAGTACCTTTATGATATTCTTTGAGACTTGATAAATAATAAAATAGTCTCATTTCACATCATCCTCCCGGGGTTGAAAATGATTCGACCTCGAATCATATCTTGTGTTGCCATGTTTGTACGGGATGCCAATCCTTGATATTTCCAAGCTATTTCTTTTAAATATGATCAAAGGAACTTTGTTAGCACAAATATCATCCTTAATATTTAAAGAACAAGCCTCGTTCGTTTTGGGGCATGGAACATGAAAAGATTGCTCCTTTTGTACTGTTGTTGTCAATGACTCATCTTGGTTTTCTATAGGTTCGGATACTTGCTCTTTTTGACATTCTTCTTCTATTTGCTTAAGAGAATCTTCTAATTCCTCAACTTGATCTTGTTCTTGCAAATTTGGGGTGCTCCATAATCTTGCTTTAATTTGTTCTAACGAGACACTAATTTTATCAAGTTTGGCTTGTTGATTTTGTCTCTCAATTCTTTGAGCCATTTTGATCACATCCTCAAGGGTATCGTAAGGTCTTGTTGCCATGCTTTCTAGAATGTCACCGTGAAGTCCTTTGATGAACCTTGCTATTGTTTTTCCTTCTCATTCTTTCAAACCACATCTTGTTTTTTAAGTTTTGAACTTGGTAGCATACTCTTCGATGGAAAAAGAACTTTGCTTTAGATTTTGAAATTGTTGGTAGAGATCTTGAGTTTGTTGTTAGTTTTGGTCCCTCTTCAGTTGACCAATTTCTTGTTGTAGCGAGAGAACGATTTCCCACAAGTCTTCATTGGAGTGAGATGTTGAAGATTTAGTCATTGTGGATTTTGTACCGCTTTGGATGCTCCTCCAGTCATCATGTGTAAAAAGATGAATTTTTTTTTAGTTAAGAAGTTTTAGTTCTGATACCAGATGATGCGAGCACGGAACGCACCGCACGTGATGGATGAACGCAACGCTTCTCACCTCCTTGGATAAGGACGCGGCTGCAAGTTTCTTTCGTGATATAACTCACACGAAATGGACTTTGGATATAACTCACCAAAGAGTTATTTGGATATCACTCACCAAAAGAAGAAAAGGATCTCTCCAATTCTCGAAAAGCAAAAACTTTCTTTTATCAAAATTCAATAACTGTTTAAAACATAAAATTAGGTGGCTTTATATAGCCATTTACAAAGATAAATTAAACAAAAAAACTAAATTAAAAAAAAACCTAAATAAGTGGATCTAGATCTCCTAGATAAGTGGATCTAGATCTCCTAAATAAGTGAATCTTTTTTTAAATACTATCTTAAGAGATAATATCTTTTTCTTTCTTCAATATCTTTTGGTTGAGATATTCGGTTGATTTAAAAAATTTCCTTGATCTTCGGCTTGATAGCTTTTGATTGATTTCTTGTCTTTCAAGCCTGTCTTCGTGGGTTTATTTCCATTGTAATAAGCGAATGGGCTTCCTTTGATCTTTCTGAATTTAGCTCTTTGCTCTTGAACTTCCACATATGCTTGACCTTGATTACCTTTATGATATTTTTTGAGACTTGATAAATAATAAAATACTCCTATTTCACGTCACTGTTCCAACATTTTATTAGTCCAGGTTTCTGTACAAAGCAAAAGTCTAACCAGGAATTGCTGGTAGAGGCTAAAACTTCCTCTCAGTCCATCATCAATCTACAAGGAGGGATAAATCTTGAACAGATTTCTTATAATAAGAGAACAAAATCCTTGCAAATGAAAAAATAACGCTTCATCAATTTTAGCTGGCTCAAAAATATTATATTTCAAAAACAATGAACAGGTGACCAATCAACAAAGGGTAATGCTATGTTTAGCTTCTATTCTTCCATTTTAATTTTTACCTCTTGATATGATACTGATGTAATTAATGATTTATTTTAAATATTTACCATTTATAACATTAATTGCTCTAATCAATCAATAAATGTCACGTCAAGAAATAACAATTAAAATATAAAAATAAAGAGTAATCTTAGCACCACTCATCATTAAAACCACTGTGAACGTAGTTTTGGTGGGAAGAAATTTACAATTTAGCAAACCATCTTACATTCATGGTAATTATGGTTACTTAATCAAGAGGCTAGGCAAAGATAATGAAAAAGAAACATAGTTTCATCTCTTATAGTGGTTTATCTTTCCATATATACAGTATAGAAGTAAGAGGATTCAAAAGCTCTTCACCCATTTATAGTTCATTTGATTGTTCAGCTCTTTGCCTACGCATCTGAGCTCCCCAGGACCTGTTTTCTCTTGCATCCTTACTCATGCTTCGTCTCTTTAACTCTGATACTTGACCTTGCCAACGATTTTTCCACCCACTTTTATCCTCCATCACCTGATTATAAAAAAAAAAACAAAACGATTGATTTTTCAAAATCTTGAGAAGAAAAAAGCTAACAAAGTTTCATTATATGTAAATAAAGAGAGTAATTTGTGGTAGCTTATATAATTCTGTTCATGGACTAACAGCCAATCAAGAGTCCGAGCTCGTAATTTAGCACATCAAAACGTTAAGAAATATAGAATTAAGAACATGTAAAAGAGAGATTGTTTATCCGATGCCATAAAATCAACAAATCCCCTAATCTGAAATGAAGAGAAAAAAACAAAAAAAAATAAATGACAGGAAATTCAGGTCTCATAAATATACAGAGGAATACCTCGTCTTGTTGGTGGCGTCTTCGAGCAGAGAAAGCGAGGTGAATACCCCTAGACATGTCTCTATCATACGAAGCTCTTCTCCTAGGGTCAGACAAGGTCTCGTAGGCCTCTTGTACTTGAATGAACCTTTTGGTATACTCCTCGACTCGATCCGCCGGTGACACGTCCGGGTGATATTTCAGAGCAAGCTGCTTGTACGCCTGCTTAATTTCCACATAAGAACCGGATTCAGATATTCCAAGAAGCTCGTAGAAGCTCAACTCCGAAGGCTCCGCGACGATACCATCGCTGACAGTTGCCCTGGTCCTGAGCCTGAAGGACGCAAAAGGAATCGGATTCGAGTAGTAGACGAATGTTTTCGCGAAAACCCTCAACCTTGAATCGGCCATCGCTCTTCTAATAGACAGGGGGGAATTGTGGGGGCAGTAGAAAGCAGAGTCGCCTCCTGCCAGCTCCAAGCCGTGGCAGCGCATATCTGCAACTTTTCTCCGGAGAACCTGACTCCGATGGTGCTTCTCTCCGGCGAAAGAGTCTCTCAGATTACCAAGAAAGACAAACGCAGAAGCAGAGGGGGATACTGGATATGGCTCATAGACATGAAGAAAGGCGAGAGGAAGGGGAAGCGTATATATTATAAAATTAAAAAAATACTTTAATATAATAAATTAAAAATTCCATAAAATTAATTCTCGTATTATAAATCGTATTATAAGTTGTTAAAAGGGAAAATGACAAATTAACCATCGTGGTATGCAATCAATAACCAGTTAACTACTATAGTATGTTTTCTAACAAGTTAATCACTGAGGTATGGAAAAATGACAAAGTCAACATCGCTGTCATGTTTGCCGTTAATAAATTGATTTGGAGCCGCGACATTCGTGTGGAAAGAAGGCCAAATTTGGCCTGGACGCCGCAGCGGCATCCATCAGAACGCCTTCTGCAAAAAATTTTGGCATGTACACCGCAGCTTGGTTTGAAAAAATGTTTGATCACAAATTTAAGGGCTTAAATGCCTGATTTTGGGCCCGAGAAAAGAGGTCATGAGGTAAACCCAATGATAAATGATAGAGCTCTGAGAGAGCTTCGATTTGATACCTTATGTGATCGATTCTGACACTTGTAGCGAAAGTTATGGTATTTTGAAGGTGAAGAGGTCAAAAATCTAATAAAAACAACGCATTTGTAATACATATACATAAAGACTTTGAAGTAACCATGAAACACAATTGATCGAGAACTGCTGCGGACTGTAAAGTAGCCATGCATGAAAACAGCGAGTTCCAGAGACGCCGCGGCGTCCAGACCCCTTTTGACGCAAACGACAGCGGCTTGACGATGAACCGTGACGGTTTGACGCAAAATCACTACGGCTTAATGACAAACTGCGGCGGTTTGACGCAAAACAGCTGCGGCTTGACGCAAAACTGCTGCGGCTTGACGCAAAACCGCAGCGGGTTGACGACCAACCGCGGCAGTTCCTCGTCAAGAAGGAAACTCTTTTCTTTCACGTACATCGACAGTGAATCTTTGTACATCGATAATTTTATCAATTTTCAACGGTTTTGGACGTTTGAGTACTCGTTTTCTATCTTCTTTTCATGATATAAAGTAGAAAACTTCCGTTTTATCATTCGGTGCTTATCAGAGCAGATTCGGGCACGGGAAAAATAAGATTGTTTACTTGAAAACTTTGGAAGGCCATAACTTTGCGTTCAGTCGATCGATTTTGACGATTTTTTTTTTTATTTTGCATAACTTTTCAAGATCTACGAGCTGGCAATCTGCTAAAGGTAACTTGTCCCACTTTTGGGGCCTAAAAATGCTTTTAAGTCCTCCAGTTTCACTTACACAATTCAAAACCGCAAAGCTCCGCACGTTTTCCAACCCAAATCTGCTTTGCTAAGCACCAAATGACAAAACAGATGTTTTTTACTTGTGCATCACAAAAAGAAGATAGAAAACGAGTATTCAAGCGTCCAAAACCGTTGAAAATTGAGAGTATTATCGATATTCAAAGATTTACTGTTGAGGTACGTGAAAAAAGAGAGTTTCATTCTTATTAAGCCGTTGCAATTTAACAATTTAACCCCTAAACTATAATGATCCGCTGCAATTTAATAATTTAACCTATGAACTATGGCAACGAACCATTGTGGTTTAACAATTTAACCCCAAAACTATGATAACAATCCACCGCAATTTAACAAATTAAACCCAAAACTATGATGATCTACCGCAATTTAACAAATTAACCTCTAAACTATGACAAACTGCTGCAACTCGACTTCATCACATTAACGGCAAACATAATAGCAATGGTGACGACATCATTTTTCTATAATTCAACAGTTAATTTATTAACGAAAAAAGATTAGTGATTTGTTTGTCACAAACAGTAAAAAATGATGGTTGATTTGTCATTTTCCCAAGAATTAACTAAAAAATATCTAAAACCAAATTATATCTATACCAAGCAAAACTAAAAAAAAAAATCAATTGGGTTCCAAAACCAGATCAGTTCGGTTTCAGTTTCAAAAAATTTAAAACTAATAGTGACATAAAACAAAACGACAAAAGGTTACCAACAAGAGGGCAAATACTCTGTTCTGATTGCCAAAACTTCAGTACCACCAAATTGGTGCTACCACAAAATTAACAACACTTGGTATAAATCCGAACGGGTGTCGAACGAATAATAAACAGCCCCATTCAACATTTTTGGACAATTGCAAACATTCACCGAATTGTGTGTATATCCCAAGCTCAGTTCCAGATTCTTGACTCAAGCAAAACTTTGGGGAGATTTTCATTTCAGATGACAGAATGTGAGGGAGAGTATAAAAATGAGGGGAAGCTAAGCATGTTAACATTCTGGTTACCCTGTCATGCAACTCAGTGTTGAGATTCCACAGCTCTCAGACCATCAATTTCCAGGTTATCCTAAACAAATGAAAAAAAGGTAGGGGGGGAAAAAAAGGAAAAAGAACAACACAAAAACAAGCAACAGAAATTATTGTGTGGCTATATCAAGAGCTATGTCCAGGTGATAAAACAAAGCATACTAATACAAAATAATATCTCCGCCTTTTCCACTCCATCGATGACACTCTACCGAGTATGGTTGTTTATTTCGGAGGATCTTTCGCCTCCCATGACGTAGCATATGAATAACAGTACAAATACACATATCATGATATTTATACAAGTATTGATGAAGTTTTGAGTTAATATTTACCAATTTCTCAGCCCCAAATTTCACATACCACCATGAACATATGAACTTCACAGTCATTTGGCAACCTTCTCATACTCAACGTAGTGGAATTTGATGTAATATTCCGCCCAATCCTCACCCCCAACCGCCAACTTCTGGTTTCAATCAACCTTAAAGGTAGCTTTCCTAATCAAAGCATCCTTTGGAGATTGGAGATGGCAAAAAAAAAGGGGGAGGAAAAAAAGAGAAACAAAAAAAAAAAAAAAAGGAAAAAAAGAAAGAAAAGAAAAAATGATGAGGAAATAAACAGCCTACAATGTACAACAAAAATATGAGCGCACATTATTAGAGAAATTTTCAAAATCATTCAACAGTTTCCAGACTTCCTAAGGAACAGAAGGTTATTTGAATAAATTTCCCACCCTCGAATTATCAAACCACATACTTGCATACCTTCTTTTAATAAGGGAAAATCAACCCTTCTAAACTGAAATCACAAAGCTCCAATGACATACACCATGACCATGTGTAACCTGCATGCATATAGGACATAGCAAGTCCAACACGCAATCAAACATGTATTAAAATGAAGCTAACAGTTATCCACATCATTAAATAGGAAACAGTATATCACACAAATGAAAGAGTGTTTGTAACTATAACAAAAGGGAAAATAAAATAATCGACATATGAAGGCAGAACTAACACAAATGATATGAACTTGACAACCCATTCGCATCAGTGCTAACCCTATACCTCACATTTGAACTAACTTCTAAGCACCAATATAGTTACATCGAGGAGGAAATTAGAATCTGAATATATAATTAAATATAGAACTCAAATTGTAAAGAATAGTTCAGCATAAATCCAGCATAATAAACGCTTGCTACAATTACTGATCAAAAGTGAGCAATACTTTTTTCATCAGAACTTCAAATGTTTACACACCAAGATACTACTTCCTGCTTGTTCCAGAAGACCTGCAAAAATCAAACAAGGACAATAACATATAATTTATAAAGAGCTAATTGCAAGGAAAAAATTCCAAGCACAAAAGTAAATTAGTCATCTTCCAAGAAGAGAGCCTCCCAGGACAAGGCTGAGATTGTCCTGAGAACATAAATAAGGTTATCTGTATTCATTATTGATAACACCCAGATCTTTGATAAAGCCTGTTTAATCATCAGCATCGACAGCAGTTGACTTTGTCCGATCATACTTCGATTCTGCAAAACACAGTTAATCATTAAGCTATAATTAATTGACCAAAAATTTTATGGAAGATGTTTTTTGCAGGACTTGACGAAGAAATTACCAGCTATATAGCAAGTTCTAGATGTTAACGACTAGATACGTTAACGTTGCTCCATTCTCCCACATCAATGTTGATGTCACCATCCTCTAGCATTGAACCCACATCACGTGAAAATGATGAGAACAATGTCTTGTCTTCATCATTTCCTATCATTGTATCTTCCATCGGTTCCTCCATTAACCGGCCTTCATGTTTTGAAAGTAGCATTTCATCTTTGTTCATGTCAGCGGAATACTTCCTAGTTAAATAACGTTCCCCATTCTTATCTTCAAGATGCTTTTCATCTTCTCCACTATCTCCATCACTTTCAACGAGTTTGCTATGTTTTTCCTCGTCAGCTTTCTTTGGACTTTGGGACAACTTACTGTGACGTCCATTTTCCAATGAAACTGACCTGGTATGCCTTCTCTCACGATGCTTGGATTTTTCACCACTCTTGTGATACTTGTCTTCAAAGGACTTTGACCTCGAACGCCTTCTACTGTTTGACTTTTTTCCATCCGAAATTGGAGAGGACCTCCTTATTTTAGGGTCCTTAGCCTCGGAAGATATTGATCTAGATCGCCTTCTATCACGATGTTTTGACTTTTTATCCCTGCCTCCATTATATTTCTCATTTGATTTGTGCCTATCCTCGACAGATTTTGACCTAGACTGTCGTCTTCTAACATGGCGTTTAGATTTTTCATCTTTAGTATGTGATGCCTTGTAACTAGAGTGATGATAATCTTCCAATGAATTTGACCTGGATCGCCTTCTATCATGGTGTATTGATGGTTTGCTTCTACTTTCACCCACTTTTGCATTAGAGTGGTGCTTGGTGTCAACAGACTTTGACCTGGACCGTTTTCTATGCTTTGAAGTTTTTTTTTCACCCACACTTTTTGGAGGTGATCTGCTTCTTTTTCCATGTTTGCCTTCCACAGACGCTGACCTTGACCGTCTTCTATCATCATACTTTAAATTTTCATCTCGGGATTTATTTGATTCTTCACTTGATTGACCTTGACCATCTTCCATTGATTTAGAAATGGAGGCTTTGCTAGGTTTTTGTTTTCTTTCATCATCAATTCTTGGAGATGACTTGCTTCCCTTATGTCGGTGACTTGGTGATTCTCTATGTTTTCGGGATGAACTTTCTCGATGATACTTAGGGGACTCAGAGTCATCTCGGTGAGATTCCTTCCTTCGCGGGCTCACACTTCTACTTTTATGCCTACGTGAGACTGATGAACGATACCCATATGATCTATCTGAATCTCTCCTCCTGAACCTGTCACTCCCATGTCTAATATCTCTATACGACCTCTTTTCATTGTCATAGTTTGAATATCGGCGAGACCTGATCGGGGATCTAGACCTGCGATCCTTAAAGCGTCGAATAGGAGGTGAGTAAGATCGAGATCTTCTACTTCTTCTATAGTTGATAGGTGATCTTGACTTGGATTTTGACTTATCATGAGAGATGGATGGTGACCTACACATAATAATCAGCCAGGAAACACATGTATGAGCACAAAAGAGAGAAGACTTTGCCTTTATGCTACAAATCAACAGCAATATTGACAGGTGTATTCTAACTTCAATCAAATATTCATTGCCCTAACACAAGAACTAATGAGATAATGAATATTACTAAATAATTAATGAGGACACTGATACCATCCTAAATTTTATCAAGTTAGTGAACATATTATAGGAGTTAAATATGGCATCATTTTCTGTTAATTAATATAAAAATTAAAAAGAGAGAAATATATAAATAACTTATAATATGAAAATTTTGTCATAATTAAATTACACCCAGTGCAAATTCTTTACGGCTGAGTTATTTTTATCTTGACACCAAGAGATGGGAGAAGTAATTCCACCTCCAAAAAAGTTTAAAGGCAAAAGTACAAAGTAGCATACCTGGATGTTTTTGTTTCTTCTTTATCGTCATCTCCAACCCCGTCAGCTTTAAGTTTTTTACTTATTTCTGCAGCTCTTGCAGCTGCTAAATCTGTTGCGGACTTCATAGTTGCAGCCCTATTGGCAGCTTGTTGGGCCGTCATAGTCTGTTGCATTATCAAAGCCTGCTGAAACTGCATTTGTTGCATGGCAACAGCTTGCTGCATCATCATGGGAAGAGAAGATGAAGCCAATGGAGTATTCAAAATAGGAGGCTTCGGTGGAAGTGATTTTGCCATCTCTACATTCAATGGTCGACCTCCAACATCCATGTTGTTCAATGCCAAAGCAGCAGTTGCTTCTTCAGGTTTGGAGTATTCTATGTAAGCAAAATGCTTTGAATCAGTAATTGTGCATTCGACAACCGTGCCACAAAATCTAAAAAGTTGTTTAAGCTGTTCCACGGTAAGAAGTGGACTAAGGTTGCTAACTTGAAGCATTCTCTTCAGTGCATCAGCTCCCCCAGCCTTGTCAAGGGAACCTTTAAAGTAACAGTGATAAAAAGTTAGGAGCTAATGGAAAAATAACAATAAATCAATAAAAGGAGAGGGACTGCTGGAGGGGGAACAAACACCAGACAAGACATTAAAGGAGAAAAGGCACATCCTAAGACAGCTGAACATAAAGCATGAAAAAAGACAAGGACATATTTATTTAAAAAAAATTGAAGTCACCTGATGAGCCTTTAGCCGACTGAGCTTGTGCTTGCACCTGTGCAGCATGTGCTTGAAGGGCTTGGGCAGCAACAATGGCTTGTGCAGCAGCCATAGCAGCTGCAGAAGGTGCCATAGGCACTTGACTAATAGTCCCCATGGTAGTGGTTGCAGCTAATGCAGTCATCAGCAAATTATGAGGTGGGTGATTCAATTTGCAATCCGATTTGGAACACTGGCCATTTAAATATTCTCGACATATTTCACCCAAAGACGCTCCTATACCAGGCAAAATAGCTCCACCAGAATCCCCAGCAACAATTCCTGGAATCATTCCCATTAATCCAGGAAAAGCACCCGACACAGACGCTGAATAGTTAGGCATATTGGGCATATTTTGGTTTACCAAATTTGGAAATGTAGACGCAGGACCTAAACCCAGCACTCCTCCGGTTGAAGTCCCTAAATAACAATAAACCACTTAAAACTTAGAAATTGATAATCCTCAGTAACATGAAAGTTTGTTCACATATGGACTAAATCATACAGAAGCATAGCAATTTATTGAAGCATAGAAAATGTAATCTCAATTCAGAACAAAACATAATCAGTCCACACCAAACACTTCCAACCAAGACTCTTTTACAATCATTTTCATAATAGTTTACTTTTATCTCTCTCAAAAAAAAATTGTAGACCTAGTCCACCTGAATGCACATAAGTACCTTTGCACTTATTTCCACCACAGTGATTGTAATGTTTTTTCTTCCAATACAGAGGTTCTAAGCTTATTACTAAATATAGGCTCATTTTAAATTAAGAAACAATAACATGCACTTTGTGAATTGTCCACAATCAAAATAAGGCCAATATACGAATTAAAAAAAAAATACAAAGTGTAACAAAAAATTATGAATACCTGCACTGAAAAACACTGGAAATGGACTGCCCATGATAGGTTTACCATTACATTCAACATTCACCATATAATTCCCTCTCTTGGGCACCACATAAGTAACTGTGTATGTACCATCGCTCATATCCTTCACAATCCCATCTTGTTCAGTTCCCCCAACACCTAACCCTGGTGACACCCTTACTTTGATTTGAGCACCCCCGTTTGGTACCTTCCTTCCATCAGCATCCTTCGTCACCACCATAAAGGATGACGGAGCACAAGCTGAACCGCCAGCTATGCCAACACCTGCAGCCATGCATTTGGAAGGGTCCACAGGCCCAATCGGCTTGTCAGCCAAATCCTCCGCATCATCTGAATCACTGTCCGAGGGAGCTTCTTTCTCCAGATTTTTGTCCACACCTTTGAATGTGGCTTCAAAAGCGGCTTTGGCAGCAGCATCTTTTTCTGCCTCGCTCTTGAGTTTTGCCTCCTCAGCTTGCTTCATCCATATTGGTTTGACGACAGCAGAGTTACGATCAGCCATCACACCCTAGTTTCCAAGTAATTCTGAGACCTCAAAAATATCCAGAAAACCAAACGAAATCAGACCCTCGAAGCCCTCATAGATAACCCAAGACCCGAAAACTTAAAAACCCTAAATACGAGAAGAAGTGCAAGAAAATTGAAAGATTCAAACACAAGAAAACAAAAAATGAGTAGATATGCGTTATAAAAGCTTGATTTTCTAAGAATTAAATAAAACCCCAAACTCCAAACATTGCTTTTTTCGCTTCACGTTAGCTCCTATGGTCCTCACGAAAATCCTAGGAAATTTCGGAAACAGAAATCAAAGCAATCCTAAAGGAAAAGAGCGATCGAGGAGACGAGTACCCGATTCTATGACCGCAACGTCGTCGAACTCTCTGAGTTTGTGGATAAAGCGGCGCGGGTGCTCCGGTGAGCGAAAGGGTAGGAATAGCGTCAACTAAAATTTAATTGGATAGATAATTAATTAATTAAATATAATTATCTTAAATAACTCCTTTGAGTTTACTACCACTCTTAGTTTTTTAAGATCATGATCCTCACTAGCAGGCCAGCCGAAGTCTGACCCAGTTGGCCGAAGGTTCAAGTTAAAGAAGCCCGAGTTAAATAAGGTTAGCCCAATGGTTCGGTCGAACTTTCACGAGCCTGACTAATCGAGTTTATGAGCCGAGTATAATGTTATTATCAATATTATTTTTTATGGAAATTAACAAGACAACTACTATACTATGAGATAAATGACAAGTCAACCACTGCACAATTTTTGTTAATAATTTAAATATTGAACTATAGAAAATGAACGGAACAAACATTGTTGTTACGTTTTTCGTTAAAAAACATTGTCGTTCGTTCCGCTGCATAAAGTGAGTTTTTGAAAAAGGAATCAGGAAAGACGACTTTCTGCAGATGAAAGACGACTTTCCGCAGATGAAAGACAACTTTTCGTAGAGAAAAGACGACTTTTTGCAGAAGAAAGATGATTTTTCGCTGTGAAAAGTTAAATCATTGAAATATGATTCAAGAAAGATGATTTTCCATAGAAGAAAGACTTTTCTCTGCATATAAGGAATAAAATCATTGTCCTCTTCGTGAAAAATTACAAACAAGTTGTGATTCGTCCATGGACCGTAAAACAATTCTAAATCATTTGACATCTAAAACATTATATATTCTTTTACAAAATCTTCTAACTTACACATCATTTTCTCTAATTCATTCTCCATGGACATTAGATATTTTCCACAGAACGTCTCCGAAATCACGAATTATTGTAGTTTTTTCCCTGGGTATTAACTCTTGTCCACTATGAGTTTTCTGAAACGATATACTCAAGTCATTTCCCTAAAGTTAACGACGATGTTTGCATTGTTCATTTTTCATAGTTAAGTGTTTTATTTGTCAACAAATATTGTTTAGTGGTTAACTTATCATTGACTTTATCGTATAGTGATTGTTTTGTTAATTTCCCTATTCTTAACTTCAATAAAAGAAACGTCGGCAAAACGAAGAAATCGAATCACTTTTCACACCATAATATAGTTTCGAAAAAGTATGTATTAACCTCTAACCTCATGGGTCAAGTTACTTTTAATCAAACATTTTCAATTGTTTGTCATCGACGAACACAAAATATCATCAAAATACACGATATATCTTGTCAATCGATCTCTCAATTTACCCCGAAACCAAGTAAAATTACCATAAGCATTGATCCAAATGACATGCTCGAGAGGGTGCGGGAAGCTGGGTGGCCGCAGCTCGATGTCGGCCTGCTTCTTGGCTAGTTGGAATCATCTGATTTATAGTTGTGTGTAGCACTAGAAGCCAATAATTGCCCTTGTGATTTCAGAAACTATGCCATTTACAAGCTTAATTTAAGCCACCCGACCGTAACTTTCGTTAAAAAGCTTCGGCGGCATTATTTTGGCTCGATATAGAACTCAAGATTTACTGATTGAAACTAGAAGAGCTCTATATCAAATTCAACTTCAAACTCTGCGTAGTTCGAATGATGATCAACTTCGAAGGCGGTTCAAAATAAATTAAGCAAGAACGAGCATTGCTCTATATCAAATTCAACTTCGAGGCCTAATGATAGTCAACTAGTCTGGATTTGCTAAGTAATTAAGCAAGAACTCAACATATGATTATGACTAGTTTAGAAAATTAAGAACAGATCAGACCAAAAATAACCTATCAGATCAAGGAAACGCCCTTAATCCACACCATATTTGGACATGTAATGAAGAGCACAAAAAAACCCAGAAAAAGCGAGCTTCCTTACATGAATTTGCAGGGTTTTAGGGTGGAGGGGGGATAAGTGATGAGCTTGAAATGCTTAACTTTGTGGAAATCAGCCGAATGGAAATGCTTTTCCACTTCCCAAGCAAGTTGAGACATACCATTAAAGGTAGATTTAGCACCCTTCTCATCTGTCACTTCTCTTGGAAAAGGGATTCTAATCTCAACCAACCCTTTTTCAGGAGCTAAAGCCCTCAAATCAAACCCTAAACGATCAACCCATATCAACTTTGCTTCTGAAACCTGCAAATATGGAGGGAGGGCATTCATTTTAGTTCATTCATGGATACCCATATGGATAAATCTCATGCAAATTTAAGCCAACTAGTCGAAAGAGAGAGAAAGAGAGAGAATGTTGAATGCAACACATAAACAAAGAGTCTGAATTAACCCCCGGGAAAAAGAACCATGACCAAATCAGCCACTCAGATTTAATGGTAAATAACTAAATATTAGGTTGGAGGTGAACCTGGAAATCCAAATTGACGTATACATTGCAAAAGCGGTTTACATCCTCAATATTATTAGTGTTTATTTCGTTCACTAGCTTTTCGGCAAAATCTCGAAGAGGGTCAGGTTTGGCGGCTTTATAGTCTGACAAGTTCACCGGCAAACCAACCTGAAATAATGAATATAAAGTGGTTTAGGATATGGTAATTGGATGGTAAGCACGTTAACTATTCCACACCTCCATGAAGTCTTCCATCTGCAGTATTCTTTCCACATTAACAATATATAACAAGTCTTCATCAACTTCTTCTCCAAATCTTTTTTCCCACACAGAATTAAGCTGCTGAACGCACCAACATCAAACAAATCAAGTTAAAAATTCTTCAAAGCTGGTAGATGCTCTATATGATGAAGTCACATTTTATAGCTATACAGGAAGAAGATAATGCAGGCAATACTTATTATGCAACGTGTCCGGAATCTGCTTCTCAATTATGCAAAGGAGACTGTAAGCTTTAGAAACTCTGAAGACAGATTATTATGCGTGTTCGTATGATTGATTGAAATACTTTCTCATTAGGATATTTTAAGAGCTCAAAGAAATAAAAATTAGTAAGCCTGCATAAGCAATTGAGATGCAACAAATCTTTAATTCAAACAATTTGCAATGAAATAGTTTCAAAGAAATATCAGAACATCCTACAAAAATATTTGTCTTACAGTCAAATAAAAGAAGGGAGTAGTGATTTTCCAGTTAGAAAATTCAACGCGCAAGCAAGAACAAAAAGAAACTCCCGAGAAAAGGAGGTGCTCATGTTTAATCGAATTAAATTTGGCCAATTCATAGTTCAATATCAAAGCAACTTCTTGCAAATTGGAGAAGGCTCTCTAAAGCTTTTGAGAGAATTAAGGCTTCAGAAATAGACAGAAACAATATTTCTTTTCATTGAACTGCTAAGTATTATTAGATTTCAGGCACAATTAATATGTTATTCAACACTTGAAGTTGTAAAATAAAAGACTTGACGTTACAAATATGTCACTGAAAAGAGAATCAATATTTACAAGCCGACGCTCCACAAGTGTGCCACGAAAGAACCCAAAGTCTGTCTTCGGAATATGCATGAGCCATCGATTTAGCTCACTGTGCATACAAAGGATAACCCCGCATCCATGAGATCACATTTTCGATCAATTATTTTTCATTGGAACATGAAATTGTAACTTATATTTGCATCAGTGGGTAGTTGGTATTTTTATATGCAATAAGGGGTAATTGGCATTTCTTCTTGCAGTAATAGGTAGTTAGTATTCAATTAAAAAGGATTGTTCTTTAAATTTGGTTTCTTCTGGAGACCTATCATATTACTTAATAAAAATGCCTATCAGCCAATGGAAAATGATGTCATACCTTCATAATCATTCTTTCTTTTGGTTTATCCAGGCTGCCTTGTATTGTGCACTGAGGCGTTCGCAATCCACACTGCTCTAACTGCTCCAAAGACAAAGAGCAAAGAAAACAAACCCGAAAACAGAGAAGATAATCAAACGAACAGCTAAACATTTTGAAATCAGGCCTTTCACATTTAGCAATAAACATAAAGCACCTGAACATGAAGGCTAGACCTCTTATCAGTGAAGAATTTCCAACGAGGGTCATTGGAGCACAAAATAGGAGTACCCTCTTGGTCAACAGCGAAGCGAACGCCAATACCCAAAGGCCAATCATCTTGAGTGAGCGTAGAAAGAGTACCCGCAGATGATAATTCCATGATTGTCCTCGAAATCTCAGCTGGAAATGGCCTAACGCTTCTCAAATCCACATGGGTCAGCTCCGAAATCGCTGAAATCGAGCATTTCACCGCCGAGAAATAAACTCTGGGAAATGGATGAGGTCTTTGAGGAGTGGATTGAGTTTTGGTTGCAGGCTTCACAGCAGCTAGTGAAGGAAGTAATTGGTTCGTTACAGATTGGGTACGGAAATGCATTTGAAGTTGATTGCGAGGCTTCGAAATTTCTATAAATCTCTATCCAAGTTAATTGCAGAAATTTTTGAGCATTGGGAGAGAGAGCGATCGACGGGGAAGATGATCATCCAAGATAATGATGGGACATTCATCGTCATCTGCTCTCCACAAATACATAGTGTTATTAATGAGTATATTACGTTTTTACCCTTTAATATTATTCTCTAAACTACCTTATATTAAAATCTACGTTATATTAAATGTGACAATCATATAACATAAAGTAAACCATCATTTCGTAAAATTACAAATATTGTTTCATATATAATACGTTACGAGGCAACACGAAGTGCCAGGACAACACTTGTGCTCTGTGTTGGCTGTGAGTTGAGATCAACCACGCTGTTCTAGCTCGAGCTCTCAGATGAGGTAGAGCTCGACAATTTTTTTTTTTTATCGCGCTTGCTAACTGTTTATGTTTTTTTGTTTGCTTGCATGCATAATTTTTTGGTAATTGAGTAAATAAACAATAATTTGATCATTTTACGATAAATTTTAGTTATATCTTGATTAATCTTACTAGATTGAATATCTTTTAGGATTTTTTGTGTTAACATATTTTTTTTCGAAGAAGCGTTTTTGTCGTGCTAATTAGTAATCGAAGAGAACAAAACGACACATGCGTTATAACGTCCCCCGATGCTCATAGTACAATATTGTTGGCTTTGGGTCGAATCTCGCACGGTTTTGTTTTTGGAGTTAGCCCAAAATGTATTGTACTAGGTAGGGAAGGACCCTACTTATAAATCATACATGTTTTTACTCTTCCAAACGATGTGAGATTATACACCTCCACTGATATAAACCAGACCTACACCGGGGTCTTTCTTGGCCTTCACAGGATAGGTGGCCACAGGTGTCTTGGATTATTTTGAGAGATTTGCTCAGCGGATGCTTCTCGGCCCCTCGTCCATTCATGGCAACCAATATCATAAGTAGTGATTCAGTGTTCATAGAAGATGATAATCTAGCATATATTTCTAACTGTCACACGAGATAAACTTGGACCAAATCGAGCTTGGGTTCGGAATATTCGATCCTTGGAAGTTGATTAACACATAAACATCGAAACTTCGTGATGTTTCGACAAGGAAATGGGCGAAAATCGAACCCCATAGAGACAGAACAAGACAAGAATTTACAGAAAACTGAAAAGAGATTAGCATAACATTGACAGGATCAAAGAAAACTGCAAATTCGATGTTTTTTCCTAGACTTGCCGGGGGCCGGAGGATTAAGAACGGACTTGATGGCAGCATCGAAAACCAACTTCACATTCTGCATCGGAAAGAACAGGAAGGGTCGATTCGAGAACGGTTAAGAGTTCTTAAAAAACTACCTCAAAGAAGACGAATTTTCGACTTTTGCATTGGTCGATCGGTCCAATGTTATGTCACGCACCTGATGTGTCTTTGAACTACACTCAATGTAGGCCACTGCGCCAATCTGGTTTCTCAGTTCTTCACCCTGGGGAGAAAGAGGAAGGCTGGTTATCTCATACAAAAATGTCTGTCAATTTTCTTAGCAACCAAACACAATCGCGGAAAATATACGTGTATATATATACGCGCCCGGGAGGCCACCAACCTGCATTGTCGAAATCGCATGCGCCCCAGAATAATTGAAGAGAAACTGTTCGTCATCTCTCAAATCTGTCGTTCCAAACCACAATAATATTAAATCAAATCCAAAAAAAGACAAACTCGGACCAACGAACATAATCACATTTCGAAACCAACCCCGTTAGCCATGCGTATAAAATGTTGCATATTAATTATAGTTCTTCGCATATTATACATATATATATATAAAATTATATGCAATGTAAAAGCTGTATGTGTTTCCTGTGAGAAAATGCAGATATGCTAGAAAGATGTCATGAATGACCATGTCTTGAGAAGAGGAGGTTTCATCCTCCTTCTAGAGCAAGCTCTTTAAAAGGACAAAACCGTGAGGGCCTGGTTCCAAAGCGCGGCTAGCGAACCAGTAAAACTTCACTCGATCAAGAAACCAACCCCATTACTCCATGCCCATCACTATGTGTAAAATGTTCATAATTTTGCACATTTGAGACACAGAGCAAGCAAAATGGCTCTGATTTAAGAGAAACCAACCCAATTGTTGTATACAAGTCATTTTGTGCAGAATGTTTGTATTTTTGTTTTCATATTTGACACATAAAGTACAAAGCATGAAGCATAACGGCTCGGAATGAAAAAGTACCAAGTTTGGTTCCCACGAGAATGATGGGTGCTGATGGGGCATAATGTCTCAGCTCTGGTATCCACTGCTCCAAAGTGAAAACAGAATAAGACATGAAAAAGAAGAAGAAGAAGAAGAAGAGTTTAATCAGCATAAACATTTCCTCGAAATATACCGAAACAGAATCAACAGAAGGGAAGATGGTAAAATAGGAAAAGAAAAGGAAACATACTTTCTTCGATATGTTTTCAAAACTAGGCTTGCTCGTGAGGGAAAACGCGAGAAGAAAAACGTTAGCTCCTCTGTAACTAAGAGGCCTCAACCTGTTATAATCTTCTTGACCTGAAAATTTTCAGAGAATCATTTGACTTTCATTTACATCCTGGTAGATTTGTTGATGTTTCCTTCGTGGTAAGAACAAAAGTATTTGAGTCAAACGGATGCGAGAAAAAATAGAAAATTAGAAAGAAGATGTTCTCAACAACTTTGGGATTACTTGTGATGATCTTCAACAATTCATCAGGAAGAATCTGGCTTTCCAATGGTTTTCAAATGAGCAGAGAAATGACAACAGCACAAATGGTTTCTTCCAGAATAAGTATGAAAGTATTCATAAAGCTTCAGCACATTTTAAACAGCAGACTTTAAGAGTTAGAAGTATAGTTCTTATCCAGAAAATGCAGCGTTCAACTCAGACGTTACTGATTAAAACTGAACCGAGTAAATTATGCCTTCTATATCTTTTATTTTTTCATACACTGGATATTTTTGTACCCAATCAACAGTAGAAAACGATGGAAAACCGAGGAGATGAAGTAAAATTTTAAAGCATAGAACTTGAAAGAATAAGTATATTAACTAAGAAGAACGAGAAAATCTACCAGCAGTGTCCCAGAGACCTAGATTGACAGCCTGCCCATTAACTAAAACATTGGCGCTGAAGTTATCAAAAACAGTAGGTACATAATCCTGTGAATAATCAAGTAAAGTAGCTAATAAAAGAGGAATTTCATACTCCAAATGCCAGTGAACAAAGACATTTAGCAGATTTCAGTTAGCAGAGCAGAAATTTTCAGTGATTTAGACAAACCCAGATGGCGAAAAAGAGAGGAAATGAAGAAAATGGAAAAGATTATACTCTATGGAAAGTATTGCTGGTGTAGGAGATGAGGAGGGATGTTTTCCCAACGGCGCCGTCGCCTACTGCCACACATTTGATGAACCTAGTTGCGGCAGCAGCTATGGTGTTTGAATCTGAAGTGGTAACATTCATTTTCTCTCAATTTCTGGCTTTTTTCTTGCTGAAATGAGAAAACCCTTTTGAGAAAATCTCTATTTCTTCTGAATTCTAAGGAAAAGGGAGAGAAAGCAAGCGGAAACGTATTATCGGAGAGCTTTTCTTTGAAGGAAGAAAAAGATGAATGATTACCAAGCACTTCAGTGGGAGCAGACGGAGTGGCAATCAAAAAAGAGGAAAGAAAAGGCAAAACCCACATAGGAAGTAAATCATTACGAATCGAGAAGAAAGAGGAAAGACAATAAGATTGGAGAAAAATAGTACCCATTTGGCCATTTGTATGATCTTTCCACAAGCGTGTCGAAGCATGGTTCTCGATTTCATCTTTCTAATCTGCTGCGTTCTGGAGCTTTTACAGGATGCACTCCCCGCAAGCGAGATAGAGGAGATCTTGACACCCAAATGATATTTCTCTCGAGAACGAAGATCAGCTTCATACGTGCACGTAAAAATAAATTGAGCGATTCCCCAATGGATTCATCAACTCTAGCTCAAATCTACTTTCTGACGGTCTGTCATTTTTTGTTGGTCTTAAGTATAATATATACTATAATTTTTTATAAATCTAGATGCCAAATTTTAAATTTTAAAAAATGAGTAATTATTTATATTAACAATGAAGGATAAACTCTTAAATTGAACTTTTATTTTTATTATTTAATATTTTAAGAGGTGTTAACAACGAGCACTCTCACTATTAAAGAATCTATTAAATTAATGATATTAATACTTCTCAGATACTGACGCTTTTGTTGTCACTTGTCATTCTGAAACTAAATATTCGTATTTCGACAACAAAATAGTGCTCTAGATTACGCAAACATTGAAGATAAAAAAATATTCATTTGAGGTAAATTTTTTATGATAGCATATAAGTCCTCTTTTCACAACAAACTCGTACATGAAGTAATTGCAATCAAGAACGTATTTTATGTTTCCATATATTTGCCTTCCGCTGTTGAAAGAAAGTTATAGTTCAAATACATACTTTCTGCAATAGAAACATGTCTTCTACTGTTCGCGATATATTGCTTCTCTCAAATGTATGCTTTTTGTTTCATCTTGACAAGACGAAGCTTTTGTGATTTCTTGTTCTTCATTTTCTCAGTCTTTGGGCGTTTATTGGGGTTAAATGCTTCATAGATATGAAATGGCGTTGATATGTGATAAGAACAAATTACCCAAAAATACTTGATAGATCCCAAAGTCTCCAAGTTGACAATCAAAGGAAAATGTAATCGGCCAATGCACACAACCTAAACACGAAAATTATAACGAGTAGAACTCGAGTTGCATACAAATTCTGGGCGTCAAATTTATAGGTCAAATAGCAAATAACTAGTACCAAAACACCACCAAAAACCTCCTTTAAACTCAATGCACACACGGAGTTGTGCGTGGAAGAAATCACTGCTCGAAATTAGGGTTTCAAGAAAAAAGATTTGCGGCAATTCTTGAACAACTTAAACAACTCCAAAACTCCGACTCCAAATCACCAAATATCACTCAAAACTTCACAAACAAACACAGAAGAGCAAGGAACTTAGATCAAAACACAGTGAGAACCTTCAAGGAGAATGAACAGAAACGGGAGCACCAAGCTGGTCTGCAAGCCCTCACTCGGCCTAGGGTTGCGACTGGTTATGAGCACCTCTCCACCTTAGCTTTTGCCATGATCTTCTAACTCTACACACTAGGAATAACTCCAAAAGAAGAGGCTGGAAGAGCTAGCAATGATCCTCCTCTCCAATATCGCGCAAGAACAAAGAGGAAGACCTTTTGGTGGGAGGTATGCCGTGAAGCAAAAACTGGACCACCGAGTGTGCTAGAAATAACTCTCTAAACAAAAGTTGCAATATCAATTTAGGGTTTCAAAAGTGCCTTTAGGGTTTCATTAGAGGAAGATAAAAACCTCCCTAATGAACATAAGAAGAAAATTACATAAACGCCATTGAGTTCACAAAATTTGAGCATGAGGGCTTGACTAACATGCTAGCCGAGCACCTCAATTCAAATTAAATCAAAACGACCTCAAAACAAACAATTTATGATCCAACCAACAGCCAACAATCCATTATCATCTAAGGCAATATATCAAAGTGGAAATTCAACATAACTTCCTCTAATTAACCTTATTGGAGTTGGCCAAAGAAAGCTCATCAAAAACCATGGGAGTAATAATCTAGCCGATTTGAAGTTGAAGGACTCCAAGTGAGAACATGTTGATGAGCTTCTTTATCATCATGCAAGGGTTTCTCCTCAAGCTCCGTTAACTTAGTATTTCTTGCAAAAATAGCAACTCGTTAAGTAAGCAATGAGCCCCTTGACTCATGATCGTGTGATTGGACCTTGATGTGCATCATCCTCCCCGAGTAATTGAGGATTTGACCTCAAATCCCAGGAGTCTACCACTTTTACAACTTCTTATGAAAGTCTTTCTACCCGGATCAAATAGAAAAAATTTATCCACTCCAGGGAAGTGCCCTATATGAGTAAGCAGGTCAAGGCCATCAACTAGAATATCGCCTAAATAATTGACGATAAACTCTCCCATGAAGTCTTATAGACAATGGTGCATAACTCTCATGAATGTGCTTGGTGAATTAGATAATGTGATAGGCTTAACCATCCATTCGTAGAGACCAAACTTTATTTTGAAGATTATTTTCCATTCTTCTTCTTCACGCATTCAAACCTGATGACATTCATTTTTTAGATCAATTTTTGAGAAAATGGAAGCACCACTGAGTTCATCTAGTATACCTTCTAATCGAGAAATGGGAAATCGATACTTGATTGTGATCTGGTTATTGACTCTACTATCCACATACATGCGCATAGAACCATCCTGTTGTGGAACTAACAAAGAGAGAACCGCACATGAACTAAGTGATTAAGAGATGTACCCATTCTCGAGGCGCTTTGTAACTTGCTTGTGTAAATTCTTAGATTCTCGGGGATTGAGCCTATAAGAGGTTCGAATAGGGGAAGTGACTCCTGGTACAAGATCAATTTGGAGTTCGATGCCCTGTAATGATGATAATATTTGAGGAAGTTTTTCGAGAGAATCATCTTCAAATTCTTGTAGTACATGTAAAACCGAATCAGGTATGACCCCCAATTCTTCCACCTTCTTTTTACACATGATCAATACAAATGGGCTTCCTGGAAGCAAGGTTTTCTTCAAATAATTCTTGGAGATAAGCAAGGACAATTCAATTCTCCTGTTTTTCATTCTTTCATAGTCTTGTGCTATTTGTTATGGCTGGAGAGGAGCTAGATTAACAATCTTTCCGTTCATCTTGAATAAACATTTGTAAAGCCGTCATGAATTACTTTTCTATCAAATTGCCATGGCCTCCCCGACAAAAGATAGCTCGCATTCATTGGGACAACATCAAAAAAGGCTTTATCCTCATATCCTCCAATAGAGAAAGTAACCGAGCCTGTTTGGTGACCTTGATAGAGTCTTCTTCGTTAAGCCAATTGAGCTCATGTGGATTGAAGTGTGGTAATGTTCTCAAACCCAACTTATCAATAACATTAAGAGATATTACATTGGTGCAACTTCAACCATCAATAATCATAAAGCATAGCTTTTCCCCCACTCGGTATCAGGTATGAAAGATAGTTTCCCTTTGACTCCCCTCTTCTCGGTTTTGTAAAGTCATATATCTTGTTATAACCATAAGTAAAGGACCATCTTGTGCATAATAAGTCTCTCCCAAGGGTTCTACTATGGGGCAAGGTGCTTCACCATCTTCATCTTCACTGAAAATCTCTTCGGGATCACCCCTCATCACCATGACCTACTTATTGGGGCATTGAGAGTCTATGTGACCAAGGCCAAGACATTTGAAGCACTTAATGTCCCTCGATCTAGGCTTGGAGCTATCAACACTTGTTTTCTTCTCCTCATCACTCTTAAGCTCTTGTCCTTTCGTAGGAAGATTTTTCTCATCAATCTTAAGAGACAGATTGAAGGGGGGGTTATTCTTTTGAAATGGCCGATTGTGACTTTCTTTCGATTTCCTCTTTCTTTGTCTTTCTATTTTTAAAGCAAGTTGGACTACAATATCCATGGTGTCAAAAGGTTGGAGTTCAACTAAATCCCCAATTTCTCTTTGAAGTCCTTTGATAAAACGAGCAATGATTTGCTCTTTAGGTTCCTCCATGGCACAACGGATCTTCAAGGTCTCAAACTCAGTTAAGTAGTCTTCAACCGATTGGCCTCCTTGTTTCAAATTTTATAATTGAAGGAACAACTCCTATTTATAGTGGAGGGAAACAAATCTCTTGTGCATCAAAGTTTTCATGATTCTCCAATTCTTTACGTCATCATAACCCTCTTTTCTTCGTTGTGCTTTTAAATCTTCCCACCAAAGGATGGCATACCCGGATAGTTCTAGAGTAACCATTTGTAGTTTCACTTTCTCGGTCAAATCATAGCATTCGAATACACGGTCGACCTTGTCAATCCATTCTAAGAAATCACTTCCATTACTTGAGCCTTTAAAATGTGGGATTGTGGCCTTGACATGTCTCATTTCATTCTTGTTAAAAGACTTTTTTCTCGGGCTTAAACAATTATCTTCCTCGGTCTCCTCCTCTAGTTCATCAAGCAAACCTTCACCTCGCCCCCCTGAGTCCATGGAAATACTCAATCTTCTCCTTGGCCTAAGGGTTCTTGGTTCTCTTACATGATCATTAGAGGGGCCCTCTCGATTTTGTTGTAGTTTTTGAAACAAGTTGCTTAACTCATCAAGTTGGGATTGAAGATCCTTCTCAGATTGCATTGGTTCTCTCTCGGGTGGTGGTGAGCTAGTGCTTGGTATGGTCCCCTTACTTTGGTGATAGTTAGCTCCACTCCTAGTACTCATTTTTAGCACCAAATAAGATCACAAAACAACAGTAAAGTGCCAAAATGGCTTTGATACCAGATGATAGATCCCAAAATCTCCAAGTTGACAATCAAAGGAAAATGTAATCAGCCAATGTGCACAACTCGGACACTGAAATTATAGCGAGTAGAACTCGAGTTGCATACAAATTCTGGGCGTCAAATTTATAGGTCAAATAGCAAATAACTAGTATCAAAACACCTCCAAAAACCTCCTTTAAAATCAACGCACACACGTGCGTGGAAGAAAATGCTGCTCGGAATTAGGGTTTCAAGAAAACAGATTTGCGGCAATTCTTGAACAACTTAAATAACTCTGACTCCAAATCACCAAATATCACTCAAAACTTCACAAACACAAAAGAGCAAGGAACTTAGATCAAAACACAGTGAAAACCTTCAAAGAGAACGAACAGAAACATGAGCACCAAGCTAGTCTGCAAGCCCTCACTCGGCCGAGGGTTGCGACTGGTTCAAGTCACTCGATGAGCACCTCTCCATCTTGGCTATTGCCACGATCTTCGAACTCCACACACCAGGGATAACTCCAAAAGAAGAGGCTAGAAAAGGTAGCAATTATCCTCCTCTCCAAGATCGCGCAAGAACAAAGAGGGAGACCTTTTGGTGGGAGGTATGCTCTGAAGCAAAAACTGGACCACCGAGTGTGCTAGAGAGAACTCTCTAAACAAAAGTTGCAATATCAATTTAGGGTTTCAAAAGTGTCTTTAGGGTTTCATTAGAGGAAGATAAAGACTTCCCCAATGAACATAAGAAGAAAATTACATAAACGCCATTTAGTTCACAAAATTTTGGCACGAGGGCTTGACTTACATGCTAGCCAAACACCTCAATTCCAATTAAATCAAAACGACCTAAAAACAATTTATGATCCAACTAGCAGCCAACAATCCATTATCATCTAAGGTAATATATCAAAGTGAAAATTCAACATAACTTCCTCTAATTGACCTTATTGGAGTCGGCCAAAGAGAGCTCATCAAAAGCCGTGGGAGTAATGATTTGGCCGATTTGAAGTTGAAGGACTCAAAGTGAGGACATGTCGAGGAGCTTCCTTATTTTTATGCAAGGGTTCCTCCTCAAGCTCCGTTAACTTAGTATTTCTTGCAAAAATAGTAATTCGTTAAGTAAGCAATGAGTTCCTTGACTCGGGATTGTGTGATAGGACCTTAGGGCGCATCAATACTATTACAAGGAAGATAGGGTGGCCTTCAACAAAAAATCCCAAAGAAGAGGGAACTATCAGACACATATGGGAGGCTCGAAATCGGACACATATGGTAATTGGCATTACATTATCGATCCATCCTCATGCAGGAGCTATTACTTTCGAAGATCATTACAATCCTCATGCAGGAGCTATTACTTTCGAAGATCATTACAATTCCCCCACCCAGAACAAGTTCCAAGTTGATTGAATTTCTGCAATCAGATCCAAGCCCACATATTCCACAGTGGATGCTTCCATGTGCAAAAACCTCAAGGAGGTCCAGATTCCTATAAATTATTGCAAGAAGGACGTAGAATGATCATCTAAGTTTTTTGTTTGTCACGTGCAATTTGAATTATTCCACTTTATCACACCTACAAAAGATATTGTGAAGATATATATTATTCCAATAAAATGTGCGATAATTTAGAAGACACTAAATTATTTTTCCCGGTGGATAATATTAAAAAATATTCTTCGTATTTTATTTATTGAATTTTTTGTCTTTTTTCAGTGTAGCAAATAACGAATTTTTTAGTAGATCATAAACATATTTAGCTTGATATATATTAATTTTTTAGCAAATAGTTTACTAGAAATCTTTTATTTTGATACTAAAATCGATCTCAAACATTTTAATTTTCTAAAATATATTTTTTGATAAGTTTTTTTAGTGAATCAGAAATATATTTAGTTTAAAATACATTAATTTTTTAATAAATAGTTAAGTAAAAATTTTTTATTTGGATACTAAAATTGATTTCAAAAGATTAACTGAAAATCTTATATTTTGAAAAGTCTTCTCATTTTTAACGTTTTTTTTTCAACAGAGTAACGGTGATATTTGCGTCGTTCATTCTTCATAATTAAATGTTTTATTTGTTATAAAAAATTGTTTAGTAATTTACTTATCATTGATATAATAGTTTAGTGCTTGTTTTGTTAATTTTTTATTGAAATAATTATATTAAATCCTCAACGAATTATTTGAAAAATTGCAAGAGAGAGAGATGAAAATATCTCCACGCTCATCAAACCATTGCACTTCCTTTTCATCTCCCAAGAGGAGCAACCGAGGTTGCATCTAACAAAGCTCTCTCTCGCTCTCTCCAAACCCTAGCTCTCAAGCTACAATCCCTCCATCCTTGTATTTCTCCTTCGTCATCCCTCCCAATCTACCTTCTCATTTCTCTTCTTTTTGTCTTTGATTTTTCGCGCTACGTTCTCTAGTGAGCTCTAGATCTTTGTTTCCAGGAGGAGATTCCGAGGGCGCTACTGGCTTTTACGTCGAGGATATGTATAGAGGACGAGGAGGAGCAGGGACCGGCGGTTCGACTAAGTCAGAAATTTTAGGTGGATCGTCGGAGCGGAAGCGGATCAACGATGCTCTGGACAAGCACCTTGAGAAGTCCTCTCCATCTACGTCGAGGGGGCTTAATATGAAAGATAAGGAAAGGCTTTCAGTGCCGTCCACTTCCGCAGGCAAATCACAGCTCGATCACCGTGACACCCGCCCTGCCCCCCTTTCCAAAAATAAATGCTCTGATGGTTAGCTTTTTGTACGGTGTTATTTAAATGGCTAATGTAATTCTTTGAAATCAACGAAACAGAGTTTAGCATGCTGTTATGAAAGGAAAATTTATTACTTTTGTTTCAATTGAAGCTGAAGTTGGGAAATGCGAGGCACAATTGTTTTAATTTTTATCTCCTTGTGATTCTTTTGTTTAAACAATTGCAGAGGAATCCGAAACTGACACAGAAGAGTCTGATGTTAGTGGTTCTGATGGGGATGACACATCTTGGATTTCATGGTTTTGCAATTTGAGGGGAAATGAATTTTTTTGTGAAGTTGATGACGAGTACATCCAAGACGATTTTAATCTCTGCGGCTTGAGCAGTCAAGTTCCATATTATGATTATGCTCTTGATCTCATTTTGGACGTTGAATCTTCTCATGGTAAGTCTACCTTTAGTATGATGACCGTTTATGTTATTCATTTAGTTAACTGATAATGTTAGGGACTAGTTCTAAAATATTTGTGTATGTGATATTAAGTGGAGTTTCTTTTCTGTTCTATTCGCTTGAGTTTTTTTTTTTTTTTGTTGAGAATAAATCTTTCTCATAAGCGTGAATATGAGCGACTGAATATTATATGAAAAACTTTAAGCTGATAATTCGTGGAAAATATTTTTGGAGTAAGTTGGGCTATGGTTTACCCCTAGTCCTTTATATTGCCTAGTCTCTTATCATTGATCCTTTACTTGTATAAAAATCCAAGGATATATATCCTTGTATATCCACCATTTGAAATTCTGATTTCTATTTCCTTATGATTTTGAATTCTGTAATACGACTCTCCTTATCAATTTCTAACCAGAGAAGGGAGAATAGGATGGAAAACTCTTGTTTCTTTCGAGTGTTTGAGGTAGCATTGTATTTTGTTTTTGATTTTTCGTGTGTCGTCTTGTTCAGGTGATATGTTCACTGAAGAACAGAATGAGCTGATTGAGTCTGCAGCTGAGATGCTATATGGTCTTATTCATGTTCGGTACATTCTGACAAGCAAAGGAATGTCTGCAATGGTAACACTCTGGGCTTAGATCCTTTTTATTTTGCTCTTTTTCTTCGGTCACCGTGAACATCTGGTTTCTTACAGCTTGAGAAGTATAAAAGCTATGACTTTGGAAGGTGCCCGAGAGTTTACTGCTGTGGACAACCTTGCCTTCCAGTTGGTCAGTCGGATATTCCTCGTTCGAGCACTGTTAAAATTTATTGCCCCAAATGTGAAGATATATATTACCCCAGGTCAAAGTACCAAGGCAGTATCCTTTCAATTAATCATTGTGACTTGTGTTTACTTATAGATTAATTTGTCTTGTCCTATGTGTGAGTAGTCTGCTATTATTTATTCGTTCATTCATGATTGGTGATTATCATCGGTCCACTGAATAAATGCTTACTCTTTGTTCAGAATTCTGATACTGTTTGCTCATGTTGGGTTTGAACAAGCAGAGATCTAGATGAGTTTATTTAGCTAGTTAATAGGTCCTTGGTCAAATTTAGTCAAATTCTAAATGCAGTGCACGCATGCCTTTATAAGTATTTGTTCTAGCATGCACTTTTAACTCCAATTACATTTTAATTTTGTCATCAGCCTTTACGGTATACTGCTTTAGAAGATATATATGTTTGGTCAGATTTAGTATGGTAAATTTTCTTTGACTTGGCCAAGATATTGATGGCGCATATTTTGGAACAACCTTTCCTCACCTATTTTTGATGACGTATGGACACCTTAAGCCACAAAAGGCAACACAGAACTACGTTCCAAGAGTTTTCGGATTCAAGATCCACAAACCGTGACCCAAAGTCGGAGAGCTACAATTCATGTCGATACCTTCATATTCATAATCAGGTTCCTTTATTCATAAGTTTGAGTCCAACAACCAAAGGTAGAATCGGTAATTACTTTGTTGATGTTGGAAGATGAAGTTCTCATCAATCGATTTAACTTTCTTTATTCTGTTTGTGAATTTCACAGTGTCTCTGTAAGCATACTTCTTTTCTGGGTTATAATTAGTACGAGTTGCGATGTAATTTCCGTTTTCGATGTACCTCCATCTTTTAATATGATTGATCATTCCTCAATATACATTTTTAAATGAAGCTCATTAAATGATATGCACTTTAGCCATATTATATTCTTCCTTGGTCTCCATGTTTCTAGATGTAGGTTTCTTTTAGCCTCATTGGCCACCGACGGTCGACTGTAATGAAATTGATTGCTAGACAAGCGATGAAACCTTATGTTTGTATGTGTAAAATTTATGTAAATTTCCATTCATTGCATACTACCACAATCTTTTAGGCAGGATCTCTGTTAGCTTACCTGATAATATCAAATTTAGTGGAGATTCTGTGGCTATGAATCGTCCTGTGTTATCAGTGTTATATCTCCCAAAAATAGCTTAATATGTAATGGATGTTAGCCAGTGCTTAGTTATGGATGTTTTAAGTCTGCATGCATTTATATATAAATTTATTCAATAATTGTCGCTCTAATTTTAGGTGGCACGGCAAGTTTGTATTATTATTATAAGCCATATGCCTTAGATTTAGTAGGCATTTGGGGGAAGCCGTTGTCAACTTGGCGGCCAAAACATTCAAGGAGGTGGCTATCAATCAATTGAATAGTCTAGACTAGAAGAGCTTGCTTAGGAGATTAGTTTGATTGAGGTTCGTTTATGTTAAATCAACGTGTTTGATGTTGTGCTAGTCTCAAATCATTACAATTTCTTCACGATGAGATTGTGGGAGTAGACCACAAGGTTATGCGAACATGGGGGGTTTTCAATGCTGTGTGTATAGTATAGATAGATGGAAAAATCTGACTTCCATCGACTAGAGGGAGAGGGTGATTTGGGCTGGGTTGGGTGCCAGGCCAAGGAATAGGGTCCATAGTAAAAGGGGTGGAGGGGCTTTGGGCTGTTGTAGCTTGCAAGTTTGAGCTCATTCAAAACATCTTTGGAAGAACAGATTTTGGGCAACGATGCCATTGAATCAATCCTCTGATGTTTTATTATGTTGGCGCTTCAAATTTCCATGTCACAGTGTCGTGTTTGAATTAAGGATTGAAACGTGTTGGTTAAATAAATTAAAATAAAAAAATACACAAAAGAAATCAGTTAGATTTGTTAAGAGAATCCCATGATTCTCGTAGAAGTTGTTAATTCTCCCATGAAGAACTCTATACCCAATACTACAACACTTAATACCCTCTTCTTCTTCTTCTGTAGAGAACACATAAAAAGATTATGGGAAGACCCAGTTATGATCTGTGTTTTGACAATCAGTAATGCTCTTCTTCTCCTCCATTTTTGTCTCTGTAAGTATCATCATCTCCAACCTAGTTTCTGAGAAATATCTGTCTACGCAGGCTATGATCATGGATTCTTCCCAAAGTTGACTTTTTTATTTTGCAGATTACAGGCTTCTCAAGATGGCAAGTAACAGCAAGCAAAGCTCACAAATCGCCTCCTTGTACACACCTCTTCTCCTCGTTCTTCTTTCTTCACTTTTGTCGGATTTCTTATATCAATTTTTCTTTCCAGATGGTCTGAGCCTGTGTATCCAACTGATATGCAGCTTCATGTTGGTGGGTTTCCTCTTAGCCTGGACATGGTGAGTGTAGACTGATTGTTTGTGCACCCTTTATGAACACATCAACAGAGTTGATCAAATATTTGGTGTTTTTGTGTAGAATCTTCTGATGGAGAAGTCAGGAAAAATATCTGCAATGCTGAAAGACAAGGCGGAGGATCATCTCCGCCATTTTTTCAGAAACATGCCATGCAATACAGAGACATTTGAGCTCGTTGCTAGATTCTGCTATGGCTTTGACCTGCAAATATCTACTGAGAATGTGGTTCCTCTGGCTTGCCTCGCTTTCTATCTTGGAATGACTGAAAATCACTGCCAAAATAATCTCTTGCACAAAACTATTACCTTCTTCGAGGAGAAGATCCTTCCCAGCTGGAACAAAACAATCAAAGCCTATCGTGCTACGGAAAACTTTCATCCACAAGCTTTACAACTCGGACTCGTTGATGCCTGTTTAGAATCCATTGTTGCGAAGGTCGACGCCAATCCATGCCTTCTCGGGAAACCAATTGAAAATTGGGGAGTTGACGATGATGAAGGCGGCGAGGTTGATGACGTTGAGAGGAGGAAGAATGCTAGAAGACAACTCTTTCTTTCTGAAATGAAGTTCGAGGATTTCACTATGCTTCCTCTCCAGCTTTATGAACCCGCCATTGTTGCTATGAACAAGCATGGGGTCAAATCCAACTATGTGGCCTCGTCGCTTTGTAATTACTTGAAGAAGTGGGTTTTTTCTGGATCGACAGAAGATGGGAAAATGTCGGTTCATATAACGAATCGTAAAAGAGAAATCATTGAAGCAGTGGAGAGGATTATGCCGCATGAGAGAGGGCTTTTCCCCTGCACATCGCTGTTCGAAATGCTTCGATTTTCTATATATTTGGAAGCTAATCTCGAGTGTAAAAATGGATTCGAGTTTCGGATCGGAAAACAACTCGATCAGGCGACGGTTAGCGACCTCTGTATACCGATTCAAGGCTATGCTAAGGAACTGGATTACGATATCGAATCTCTGAAGAGGATCTTGAAACATTTTTACAGAAACTACAGCGGCTCAAACATGGCGGCAATTATTGGAGTGGCGCAACTTATTGACGATTTTTTGTTGGAAGTCGCAAGCGACAAAGATTTGAGTACAAATGCGTTTATTTCGCTAGCGGAAATGACAATCGCGGCATCGAATGGAACTGGCCGGAGCTCCGATGGAATCTACAAGGCCATCGATACGTACTTAGATAAGCATTCTTTCTTGACGGATTCGGAAAAAGACGAAGTCTGCAAAGTGCTAGATTGCCATAAGATGTCGACGGAGGCCTGCGAACACGCAGCCCGAAACGAAAGATTGCCTCTACGGATAGTCGTGCAGGTGTTGTTTCTAGGGCAACTGCAATTACGCAACGCGATTATGAGCGAGATGCAGAGTTCGGAAGGCCGGCCGAACGAGGTAGAAGACGAAGAAGAGGAAGCGAAATTGGCGATAAGCGAGGGACTGGCGAGAAGTGAAATGAAGAGAATGAGTAACAGAGTGATGGAGTTAGAGAGAGAATGTGACTTGATGAGGAGAGAGATCCAGGGAGGTTGCAGCCAGATGGTGAAGACAGAGAAGCCCAGTATGTGGACGGAGGTGAAGAGGAAGTTTGGTTGTATGAGCAAGATGAACAACTGCAATTGCCAAGTGAAGAAGAAGAAGATTCATCCAAGATAAAAGGGTTGTGATTACTTTTTGGCTCCATCCTCCATCCTCCATCTTCCATTTCTCTGCAACTGTTTCTTTTGCCACTCTTTTAGCTTTGACCACCCTAATCTCCCATCTCTATGAATAAAGCCATCCTCTATTTTTCATTCTTATTGTTATAAGTTCTTTAAATATATTTTTTAAGTTTTATTCTCTTCATTATACTTTAAACTAAATGTTTATTTTTTTTACTTAGATTCTTATAAAAATAAACTTAATTAACAAAAAAAAAAAAAGGGTAAATATTAAACAATTTTTTGTTAATAAATAAAACACTGAACTATGAAAAACGAATGATGCAAATATAACTGTTACGTTTTCTGTTAGAAATGTGAAGCTCAATCATCTTATGCATTTTCTTCAGTGAAAAACACGTTTCTGCTGAGGAAATTAAAATTACGCAATGGAAGCATGTCTTCCATTGCTTAGAACTTACTTTCCGCGATGGAAGATAAGTTAAATTTATAACAGAAAATGCGACAATAATGTTTGCCCAGATTATTTCTCATGATTTAGTATTTTATTTATTAACGAAAATTAGCTAATATTCTCTAGTTCAATATTTTTTTTTTGTTAATTATCCTTAAAATAATAATAATAAAATAAGAAACATAGTTTACATAATTATTGGGTTTGTCCCTTCCAAAAGTTAGGGTGGTGTTGGTGGTAGTAATGATCGAAGATTGAAGAAAGGAGGTTGAGTATTGAGGCCAACAATGAGTGTCATGTTAGGTTTATCAGAGAATTTTGAGGAGATGATTCAGAACTTCCCACCCACCTGCAGAATCAATGGAGTTTAGCCTAAGAAAGAGTCTCTCAACTGTGGGTAATCTTTACAAAGACAAACATGTCTGTGTTTATGTTGTCGTCTCTCTAACTTGTCTGTTTAGCCTAAGAAGAGCATCTTTCCTCATGGTTGAACTCAAAAAATCATTGTATCTGTCAAATTGTTACAAATTCTAAGTTCTGTGAGCTGAAAATGACAGAAAATAAGAAACAGAGACAGTGAAAAACTTCTGTACAGTTTTTAAAATGAGGAAATTGTTAGGTTTAGCGGTCCTCAGATCTTAGCATTTGATTTGAATCTGAGATAGGTCTCTTCTTTTTCAATTCCTCTTGAGGATCCAATCCCCATTTGTAAGTCTTCTTGCTCTTGCTCTTGCTCTTCCTCTTCCTCTTCCTCTTCTGCTTTTTCACCATCGTTGGTAGCTCTTAAAACGTTATCAGCAGAAGCATGGGATGGATATGAACAAGAAGTCATGGAAACAGACGTCCTGAATGGCTGGAACTGGAACCCATCTTCTCTCATTTCAATTATGATCTCTCTCTGCTCTGAGCTTTGTCTTTCTGCAGAAACTCTCCCGTTGTTATGCTTAGGAGAGCCATCGCTTCCAGCCTCAGCAACAATGGCTTCCTGGAAATTCTGAACCACTAAAACAGTCTGACCGTTGCTTCTGAACTGGGAATCAAGTGGAGACAAATTCAAACCAGATGGGTGAGTTTGTTGAGCAGGAATGGGCAAAATACTAGTGGGTGAGATAGTAGAACGACACAAAGGACAGCTAGAATTAGACATCAGCCACGTGTCAATACATGGTAGGTGAAAGGGGTGGCTACATTTTGGCAAAATCCTCAGGCTTTCATTTTCTTGAAACTCAGAGAGACAAACAGAGCAATGATCAGTTTCTTCAACAAACCCATCATTTTTTTTGTACTTCCAAACTGTTATAGACTTGATCAGAGCCTCATCCAGACCCGAAGATGAAGAAACTTGATATGATTCTGAGCTTATTTGGTCATCTGAATCAACAGCTCCGCTGGCGTTGTTGCCGGTGGTTCGCCGGAAGTATTTGGAGATGAAGGTGAAGTAGCCTATGATAATGAAAGCAGAGGCTAGGATTCCGATGAGTGCTACTATGAGAGGAGAGAAATCAAAGGGGGAGGAGTTTGAGTTGTCTTCAACGGCGAAAGGTGGAGGAGGAGGGAGGATAATATAGCACCATTGGGGACAGTATATGGAGCAGAATCCTTGAGAACAGTCTCTGTATGACTGGTACGGAAACCATGGATTTGAGTTTCCTGCAGAACCCATGAAGATAAGCAGTGCAGAGTTTGTTCCTTCTTTTTTCAGTTCTGCTCCATGAGAGGTAGAGAGATAAAGCTAAGAGAGAGAAAAAAAAAAAGCGTGGAGATGGATCTTTGGTGCAAAGGGAAGCAAAGAGAGGTTGATGCTCTTTCTCTCTCTAGAAATGTGATCTGGGTATGGAGCTAAGTAGGATTTTGACGGGGAATAAGTAGATTTTAAGGGGAGGAATGCTTGTGAAAGTGAGTTTAGTGAGAGAAAGTAGAGCCAAAGAAAAGACAAGTAGGTGGATACAGATGACAGCGCCCTTGTCCTTTAGCATTCCCTTGTCCAAACTGTCAAACACCCGCCAACTTAATAGACAATGGTCTCTTCTACTATGCTTAAAACCTTTACATGTTAGCCTACTACAAAGAATAATTTTTGAGAGTGAACTAATCAAATTCTAGCCAACAAAGTGTTTCCAAATCAAGAAATTTGTACCAAGTCCACGATATCTCGACGATAGCATTTATCGTCGCAAGATCAAATAAGATTCAACACTTAAGCGATTAAAATGGTAATTTGTTGCATTTTCCACTGCAACCTGGCTCCAAAACGCGCATAGCCATTTAGCCATATTGCTATTGAAGCCTTGATAATTATGGCATTTTACTTGATCAATTGTGCGCTCGCTAGAGAGCGATGCGCACACGTAAAATAATATTAAAAAAAAAAGAATTTAGGACTGCTCACGAGGATTCAAACCAACTCATTATTTTATTTTGTGAGTGCACCAATTTTTCAAAGCCAATTAAGGAATGAATATTGAAGGTAAAAGGGTAGTTCATCCAACTCTTCATTCACATCAAGAAGAAGAAACTCCTTGTTAGAATTCTCCTTCACCTTACAAACGTAAACGAAATATATCATCTCTCAAATATTCTACAATATTACTTTGGCTTCACTCTTCATTTTCTCACATTTTCCTTCATTTTGTTCTTAAAAAAATAAAAATAAATAAATAAATAAAAATCTAAATCAATATAATTGAGCAAAGAGTTCAAATGAAACACGATGTCACAATAAAATATGAAATTAAAAACTACATGTGACAGCCCGTCCTGTAAAAGTCAGGATGACTATCATTTAGAATAGTGAAAAATGCATGATTTATAAGTAAAGTTCTCTTCTTTACGTAGTACAACACGTTTTAGACTAAACTCAAGAACAAAATTGTACAAATTTCAACCCAAAACGAATAATATTGTACTAGGAGGACGAGAAACATTACATTGCAATTATTGGGAAATGAGAAAAGAAGGAATAAAAGTTGGAAGAAATGGATAATTGATCCAATAAGAATGTCCCCAGATGCTGACAAACTGGAAAATAGGCAAGAAAATGTTTATTCCACCAACAAACTCAAACTCACAAGAAATCAAAGAATTCAATGAAACAAAAAGAACCCAGTAAAGCAAAACAAGAAATTGAACTGAATTCAAGGAAAAGTGAAGCTTAAGATGAGTCATCTTCTAAACTAAGTTCAAACATTGCTTTGAAAACATCAACATGTACTTAAAACAAAGATAAGTCTATCTCTACACACAATGCATCATCACTATATTGCTTTCAAGCTAACACAACTTTTCTTTGTTCTTCAGACGACCAAACAGTGCAGAATCAATACAGGCAGGGTAATTGAGTATCAACAAGGCAAGTCATTCACATTGGAAGTATAATCAATGGAATATTGCAAAAGGAATAGTCAGATCTAGTTTTACTACCCATCAGAATGATGACTCCAGGAAAACAGAACACATACTGCATGGAATTGTATACAAGTTTTTATAAGAATATACTCAAGCATTAGTGTTGTATTCAATTCTCAGAAACAATCTCACAGTCCAAGCAATGAAGATCTCCGACGTGGTTTCGTAAAAGGAAACTGCTTCCTATCTTACCATTTACATGTGTGCGCTCCAGGCAAAATTTCAACTTATGCCACATATCCAAAGTATGTTAAAAATACTTTATAAAAAAGCATTATTTATTGTTTCCAATAATAAATAAGTAGTTAATATCAAGAATCATCACTGTACTCCGATGGCTAAGGGTTTATGCTCTTCCCTTTCTCCTGTCATCCAGTGCCTGCCAAAAGCATTTACGGGCTCGAAAAAATCAAAATAACATAATTTTCAGAATATATCCTGTTATATTTCTTAAGAGAGGGCAAGAGATATTGGAATTCTGAACAGCAGGAACAATTGTGAATAAGAATTAAAGGGAAACAAAATAATACTTTGCTTTGAAACATTCTCATGGTCAAGACAAGTGTGTCCCGCATACTACAAGAAAAAATGAATATGATATTAGACATTTTTTCTAAAAAATGATATAACTACAACATAAGAAAAGAAAGCAAGTGTGTAAATATCCTTCCAGATTGAATATGCAGGCGCTTAAAGCATCATCAATATCAGAGAAAAATGGATATAAAATCCCATTTTGAGGGAGTAGAGTATTTATCATGAAAGCTTATACATATATATATATATCAAATATGCTCTTAGCTGTTGATGGTAGCTTTCTGCTTGAGCTTTTACTTCTCGTGGCTTCATAATTTAAGCAAATTGTAAACTTTTTTCGTCTGCATTCACTTTATACAAAGGCATTCCCTCCAATTTTTAACAAGGCAATTTCAACCATCTAACATCAATTTTCAATTTTTTGTTTTCCACGTGTGATAGCCCGTCTAGTGAAGACAAAGATAATTCAAATAAAAGTTCAACCCATACTAGTAGGTGTGCAAAATCCTACATTGATTAGGAAAGTGAAAAATGCATGATTTATAAATAAGATTTTCCTCCCTACCTAGTCCAACGTATTTTGAACTAATCCCAAAAATAAAACCGTACAGACAATATTGTACTGAGAAAACCAAAGACGTAACAAATGATATTAAAGCCAAAGCTCAACCAAAAGTCTGACCAACGAGAATGTCGGATCCCTAGGGGGAGATTGTGGCAGCCCGCCTGGTGAAGACAATGACGACCCAAGTGAGGATCTGACTCATATCAGTGCAATGCACGATACCACATTACTTGAGAAAGTGAAAAATATATAGTTTATAAGTAGGGTTCTCCTCACTACATAAAACTCTGTTTTGTACTAACCTCAAAAATAAAATTATGTGAGTTTCGGCTCAAAGTGAATAATATTGTATTAGAAAAATTGAAAACATTATAACGTAAGTTGGGAATGGGAAACAAACGGTATACCTGTAATACGATTCAACAATTGATAAGTTTCTACAGTCCATACATTGGCTATGTAGATGTTCGTGCTCCAAATATATGTGATTTTCTCGCCCTATTGAAATCATATTCTATTTTGTGTTTTCATGTTTCATTAGGACTCTTAGGGCCTGGCATTGGCATGCAAGACAGATATGTGGATATTAGAATTACTAAAAAAATTTATCGCCTATAAAAAACATAAAATTAATGGTTTACCGGACATCATGCGCATTAAAAGGATGAGAAGATCCATCAGAACAAGTTAAAACAAACTGTGTTGAAAGCCCAGGAGGAATTTTTATCTGCAACAACAATTTATTAGAATGCCATTAAAAGGGAAACTTTTTCTTCCATATTTTATAATGCAGCAAGTTTTCAAACATACTGATAACTCCCAAGAGTATTTTTCTGCAATCACCACAGCTTCATTGCTCAAAATTTTAATTTGGTAACCAGACCTCCTTAAAACAAGAGCCACTGGCTCCCAATTCTCAGAAGAATCAATCTGTAGAAAATATGGTTACCACCATTCAGATTACAGGACAGCCAAAATTATATGCCATTCCATCATGTGCCAATATGAAAAAACTACAAAGACATACAGACACTGTTTTACCTATACTGTATACTGGAGAATGAAGAACCATTGAATTTGGAAAAATAACCTATTAAATGTATCACTTTTAAGAGATTCGATTCGCACAATAGTCTACATATATCAGGAATGTGTAATTCTTTCCTAACACTCGTAAGAAGATTATGAAATAAATGAAGGAAAAGTACAATGAGTCATATAGCTCTCAAGGACAGAGTAAATGAAGAAAATAATAAAGCATCCGCTGAATATCCAGGAAGGAGAAACCATTTGAACAACCAACCTACCAACAATAGAACATTAAATGTGGCTAGACCCTTTGAAACATACGTGTCAGTCTCCAGTTGCATATCTGGGTCTACAAAAAAATATATCACAAAATCTTTATGATATGATGAAATCAGAGAGCAATACTAGGCTAGTGAGCACTGAAAATATAAGGTTTTATGTTCTCATAAACAATTTTGGGTAAAAATATATGTGAAATGAAAATTAATATAAATACAGATATAAATAGCTTATGGGACCTCAAAGAGAGTTCGAGGGAGTTAATATTTTTAAGTAGCTCTTATTATTCACTTCCTAATGTTTAATATTAGAATAAATCAGGAGGTATTGCCAAACAGGGCCAAAAGCAGATGGAAAAGCTTAAGCTGCCTAACATGGCCAGCACCATGACTGAAGCATGTTATTACATAACTTGAGCAAAAATCACCCATAATTATTTGGATAAGAAATACTAGTGTACGCCTTACCACATTTTATTTTGTTCTGGTCATTAGCAAAAAGCCTCACTAGATCACCCTGATGATGCATGAAATTAGAATAGATTATTACAAATAAGTACAAATAAAGCCCTTGATCAAGAAGAAGTATGGTTTCAACTTTCAAAAAAATCATTTGATGGCCAAATAAAAGTTGGACATAATTTGCAGTTTAGAACTGTAAAGCAATTAAAAAATAGAGCTTAAAACGGAGTATTAAATAAAATTATACACTACTGGTGCTTATGCAGAGTAACATTAACAAAAATGCTAGAATTGGTTTTAATGTAATCAATTCCCAATGTATATATACTGTTAAAGAGACTTTTTATAGAAAACCTGACGGCCTTGATCATCCATTGGTATGCAGTCAACAGATATCAGTTTGTCGACATCATCAGCAGTGACAACATACTCCGGATTTGTAGCGCCTGATTTAAAATTCCATAAAACAAAAAAGTTAGATTGATAAATACTCAACAAAAGCTTCAATGACCGTAGAAGTCCAACCAAAAAGCAATCATTTTTAAGTAGCTATTAAGTCAACCAACACCTACAACTAAATTATTAGTACCAGGATAAGTGAGTACGGGAGAATGAGCTAATCACACTTTAAAAGAGCACTATCTGAAAAATTCTACACAAGTCAAACTCATTTACTTACCTTCAATGTAGTGTCTTGTACCATCCTGAAAATGCCGTACCCACTGGAATTGATTGAGATGTTATTTAGCTTTTCAAAACTCTAAATTAAATGAAATTATCAAATAATCGTTCAAATAAATGTACATAATATACCTGAAAGATACAGAGCGACATCCCTCGTACAGGATAACCACATCCAAGAAGTCTGCCTCCTGGAATTGCCTCACCAATTATTTGGAAGTTTTCTATGCCAGGTCCATCTGGATTAAAATAAATATTACTACAAAGTGATGCTCCCAATCTTTGCTAAAAATAAGTAACCACCTTCCGAAATCAATGAAGATTCTCCAAATCTGGAGGGAGAATGAAAAGAATTATTATTATGCTGTCTTCCTTCCTCTTTAATAGCACCATCATCAAAAGAGCTTGGATGATCACGACCAGTCAATTCCCTAAAAGAATATAAATAATGAGACAAAGACTTAGGCCATAAATATATGATATGAAAAAGGGAGTCCTGGAAATTCCAACAAGGAACTAACTCTTTATGAAATTTGACCAAGAGACCTGTAGCCTACACATTCATTAGCTTTAAAGTAATTATATATTTAGTAACTAATCATGACTTGCAATTCCATTCCTATTTAGAAGCTGGTCCATTAAACGTTTGGAAATCTAGAAAGCATGATGATGTTAATTTGAATAAAAGCTTCTGATAACAAGGAAGAAATGAAGTGAACATAAGCATAAAACACTTAGATAGAACTTGTAGCATATATTATGGAAAAATGACCTCTTACAAAATGAAACATGCTTGAACATTATTTAGACTCCTCTATGGAAAGATTTTTGGCGAGCATCATGTAAAAACATAAAAATGTATAAATGATATATCACGAAATGTAAGTATTTTACACTACCTACCACACTTGACATGGATCAGACTGACAATACATAAATTTATTGGTTCAACAGTTCAAATTTCAGAGGATAATTGTTGAAAATTGTATTAGATTTGTGAAAACTTCTACAATCAATATCTAATGTCTGTTAGCTTTTCAATTTGGAATATCAATCTATGCAAAAAAGGTTAATAAATTGGACACAGTATGATTATAATCAGATAATTAAGAGTAAGAGAGGCCAAATTTCCAACAATAATGATTAAATGTGTACCTTTACAATACAAGAGCCTCGTGAGGTATTCAAGTTATTAATAAATACATTTTACAAAATTGTTTCTTAGTATTTGCCTCGTATGTAATGGTATAGTCATTAATAGAATAATAGTATAACAAACTTCGTGAACAATTAATATCATGATGATAGCATTAGGTTTTTCAAACTTGAGCAAAACTATTAGCATGGCCCCTGTAGGCAAAGGTGGAGCCTAGTAGCACCTTCAACCCACTTGAGTAAGGTGAGAAAGTGATGTTAATTTCATCCCACTCGGGTGCATGAGATTTATTTTTTGGCATAGCAGTGAATGATATTACTACTGGCAGAACAATTTGATAGATTTTAATACTAGTAAGACTTAAAACAATGCACCAAATGAAAAGAAAACACTTAGAGGTACTCTAATTAAAATACTAAACCTGCCCAAAGTGAAAGGGTGCTCCTGTGTGTAGCCATTGTTGACAATTTGGTTCATATTACCATCAAGAGTTTTGCCTTTTAACTCCCAAGTATTACTGGGTTGGAACTTTTTTGGCATGTTGTCAGTTATTTCCAAATGTTGATTATCCATGAAGTGATCAGGAGATAAAATATCTTCTTTCCGCTGGATCATAAAACAAATCGAAGATAAAATTTTGTAATTTTAAGCTTTGTTAAAAACAGAGGAAAACTAACATAACCCTCAAGTATTTGTTTAGTGTAGCAGTAATGGGTTTATGTAGAAGTCGGTGTTTCAAGATGTCTGAAGCAGAGCCTTCCTTTTCAGATTCATCATTGATATGATGTTCAGCCATAGATGTCAATTGATAATTCTATCATATGATTCTTACAAAATAAAAAGAATTATATCATATGATGGAGGGAGTAGAAAGCCTTTCACTTATCTATTCAACAATATCGCACTGACAAATTTGAAATTTAATCTGATCTAAAGCTGAACTCACACACGGGAAGGGTGGGAAAGCATTGAAAATTACTGAGTGACTAGGTCTGATCTTTCTTCTTTTATGAAATTAACACAAACAAATTAAATGGCCCAGCCCCTGTGGCATGTAGACCAGTCATATCAATCACTAGTCAACTTAAGAAAGGATGAAATCAAAATCTAGCAAACTTACATGTGAAGTTCTTATCCTCCACTGCAAATGATCATGAAGATGCTGCAAAACAATAGATAATATCACCAAACAAAACTAAAGTCAAAATGAAACACAAGAAAGAAGGAGCAAATGAACCATTATGGGGGTATATATGATTGTAGCCAAGCAGTTCAAGATCTCCCAAAAAAAATTACAACCTAAAAAACTGGGAATTAACGACTGAGAATCAACATAAAGAAATAATGCCATAAATAATCTGGAGGACTACACATGCTTTGAAGATATCACCTACTGCTCGATCAAAGGCAAAAAATATTTAGCAAGACTTCCTGTTACTCTCATTTGTGTTGAACTGCCTCTCAACTAATTCAAAACTACATGTTTTAGAAAGAAAACACTGAGATTACAAGGCACCCCCACAACTCAATTGTTATTCGATACTATTTGGGTAATCTATACCTGAATTTTCTGAAAGCTATAGTCCTGGTCATTAGGCTTTTCACCATTCACAGCTCACATTCTAGGTTAAAGAGTCGTCAATGTGTACAAACTCTTTTTGTTCATAACTGTTTCTTTTTCCAAAAATATCAATATGCAAAGTGGAAATCTAAAATAGATATGCAAAGTTTTAATCAATTGTAGACTGCCTTTTCTGCATATTTTCTCTTCTCCACAGGACAACGATGAAAAAAAAATTGCTCATCAAAGTATTCAACATTTTTAATGTTGCAACATTCTCAAGAACAATGAAAACTAACTTCCAAATGAGAAAAGTCAAATTTGTATCCAATTTCACAGTAATTTTAAGCCACAGGAAACAGTGGCTCGTCCACTGAGTTACTTGGAATTATCTTATTACCTTTACGTTGTTGGATATGATAGTAGCATTTTTAACGTTAGGCCAAATATCATGATCTGCCAACAACCCAAGCATGGATTTCGTGTAAACATATCTCTCATCTTCTGCAGCCTAAAAATACAATTACTTTTTCTTAGGGAACATAAATAAGATTATGATTCATGTCAAGCTATAATTGAGAAAAAACTTACAAAACTTTTAAGGTAAATGATTGATATGAATTTGAAAATTTATATCACTGGATTGTTTGGGTAACAAGATATCTTACCTTACCTCTTCGAGCAATTTTCTCTTATTTGTTCCTTTTCTTTACAGGGAAGACTTTCTTTTTCTCTTCCTTATCTTCTAGTCATCTATATATTTTAGACTCCACAGACTAAATTTAAAAAACACCTATAGACAAACCTTCAAATCATGAACCAATTTCAGATTTTCTTCTAGATAACCTTTGCGGCGATTCAACTCATTTAGGGAAGAAGAGAGGACTTCATTTTGCTTCTCATCCACTGCCTATTCAGTATGATGCAGTTTTAATCTCCAATTACAGAAAAGAACACGATACTATTAAAAATCTTTGCATCAAACAATTAAATTTGACTATAATTTTCAAGAGGACAAACCATTCGTATGTCAGAATATTTCCTCTCCAAAGCATGCTTCTCATTCACAAGTTGCATTTCCTTACAAGAAAGAGACCTCAAAAGTAAGTTGTAACAGAACTAAATAAGAGTTCTCTTAAAAATTATTTATAAAAACAAAGAAAAGTGAAAAAGTCTAATACTTTTAAACAAGCAGCTGCAATTTGTTCCCGAAGAAGGTGGATCTCCTCTTCTTGTGCTCTTACCCGAGAATACAACTCCTATTTACAGTTGGAGAGTCAAAACCACTAGATAAGCAGTATCTTAAAAAACCATTCTATCCCAATACAGTATAGCCCTACCTTCGCCTCCGGGTCTTGAATTTTGTTGATATTCTCATCTCTTTTCAATTTATTTGGAGTGAGGGAACTTTCAAACCTATAGCCAATAAAACAGTTAAATTCTACTTCTACTATTCAAAATCATATCCAACTGATTTCAACTCTCTCCATTTTATTTTCTCAGATAAATATTGAGTATATAAATGGACTGAAATGAAGAATTCATCCACACCTAATCTATAGCACTTGCAATGTTCATTTATCAATGGTCTTCTATTTCAATGCAACAAGTAAATAATTTTTTAAAACAATTCAGAATGCAAGGTTCAGGTCGTCATACCCTTTTGGTAATGTAGAACTTGCAATCTGAACTCCATCATCATTAAGCCCGTGGAAAGAGCCCTTCATAGAAGACATCATATTGGACTTTCTAGTCCCCTCATGAAAGTTGTAATTGCATCACCACCAATCTTGCCCATCGTCGCAATTAAATAGATGTATTTTACTTCCTTGATCCTCTTCTTGGATAGTGTCTGAAAGCATGGAGTTCGAATGTCAAAAAAAAACAACCACTATATAAATTTCAACAATTTCTTGAAATGAACGATCAACAATCCAATCAAAATAGTTGAGGAAAATAGTAAGCTAGCGCTTGACTTTCATACAATAAGCATGGACCAACCTACTCCTTTGTAGCAGCATTTGCTATCATCCCATAATACCAAATGCTAGAATAGACAGAGCATTATTACAAGTCCAAGAAATCTCATAGTCAAAAAGTGGCACAAGATTGAAATGTTTTTCCATCAATCATTTGCATCCTTTACAACTTCCTCTAAAGATCAATACCAAATACTAGATGCATAAAGCTAAACCAGTTTCCACGTAACTATAATGATCAATTGTTCTTCAATGATTTGTAGTATCATATTTATGCAACAGGCAATATGAAATTGGCAGAACTTATTGGCAAGTCATATTACAACTGGAAAATTATTGAGCAATTTCCAAACAATTTGACGAACCAAGCTCAAACATGTTACTGGTGAAGAAAGAAAACAAAAATTGGAGAGCCACCACCAACACATACATCAAGTTTGTCAAAGTGCAACCTTTATCTGCTCACGAAGCCAATTCAATAAATTACAAAACCTTGGATAAACCTAATACATTTTAACACTACTTAAAATTAGTCCACAATAATTTAGTTATGATGTGATTGCCCATCCTATTCATCGCAAGCTTCAGATGTCGAATCAGTGAATTACAAAGCCTTGAATCCATAAATATCATTAGTACAACGAAACCATGATGAACTGAACAGTAGAAGATGAGCAACAAATTAAGACTCAGCTATCAATCGTTAAAATAATCTGAAATGGTACCGATCACGATGAAAGCCAATTAGAAATGATGAAGGCAAAAAGCCCAAAATTATAACGAAGCTTAAACAGAAAAATTAGCGTTTATATCTCGAATCATTTCAGTTAAAGCCAAAAATAAGATGAATCCAATTTCCCAGATACCCAACATAAAAATGATCGGCGAACGAAGAGCTATTAAGAACCCACTTAAAGAAATACCTATTAATAGCAAATCAACCAGTTAATTAGTGAAACTACCCGGTACAGTTGCAGAAGCCGAAAAACAGAGAGATCCCAGTTTCAGGCTCTCTGAGGAAAGAGAGCAAATTACAAAAAACCAATATACAAACCAGCCTCCTGTTAAAAGCAACGGAATCGAGAGGCAGAGGGCGAGACGTGTTAAAGTCAATGATGGGCGTCAAATAATGTAACGAAGCCGAAGATTTTCCACGTAGTTTGATGAATTTCGTGCTTATTTTGCTTGACAAGTTACTCTTGCGCTGTGTGAAAAAGAGACTACCATGAACTCCGAAGAAGTCAATTTGGAATTTGCTAGTCCTGAGACGACTCGTCGTTACTTAAAAATATTTTCTTTTTAAATAAATAAAAACAAATTTATTTTCGTCTACACTCTAATTTAGAATTTAATCTTATAATCCGATATGTAATTTATTTACTATCAGAATCAACTAACAAACTCACATAACGATTAATCTCCGGTGCAAAAAGATGGTGTTGTCTATCTCTATTGCAATATGTTGTGATTGAATTGAGCGTGGAACTCCATTATCTCGGTAAAACACTGGTCGATTTAGTCTCATCTAAGTTATTTTTAATGATCGATAAAGGAGTATGAACGTTTATAATCTTCAAAATAACATTTTCAATGAAAACAAATGTCAAACTAATCAAAATCGTACACGTTATACGTTATATTTTAAATTTCATCTAAATGTCTATGACTCGCCCTCCACTCTATCTCCTTTTGGATGTTGCGCTTTGCTCCTCCTTGTCTTTCTTCTTCAAAAATCAAAGCTTCACAAGGGGTTTTCGGCATTTTTGCTTAAATCGAAAGCTTGGATTTTTTTTAAGGAGAAGGAGAAGAATGCGGAGAAAGAGCCACGACATCGACTTCGATCATAGATAGAGAGAAGGCAGAGGAGGATGATGGGGGAGTTGATTTAGAGGAGAGAGAGAGAGAGAGAAGGAGAGAGCTATCTCTGGACAAGTAAGATAAAAGTGACCGTTTATATGAAATATGCATAAGAACGTTAATATTTATATTGAATTTTAGACAAAAGGTTTATCGTATGCTCGATGTAAGTTTGAAGTTCGATTTTCATTCAAGTCTCCATACACGAAAATGCCTCATATTTAACATTACTTTCTATGTAACATTATTATCTTCGGTTTTCTCACATAAAAACGGAGTTCAAATTCCAAGTTATTGTTTTAGATTCAACCATATTATATTAATTAGTTGCGGATTCAACGTGTGCAATATTAAAATTTATTAGTTTTGAGACTAGAATGCATGGCAAAATTTTCGAGAAGAAAAGTTTAAGAAGCGAAAATAAATATTGACATTAGACATTTTGATTTTTTTTAGTTATCTAGATCAATCACAATGTTATTCTTTTCGATAATAAATATTCAATCATCATTTAAGACAACACTGACTTCACTATTGCTAAATTGTGTCAGCCGCCCTGTGAAGACAATGACGACCCAATATGCTATTAATTGTGAGTGTCCAGCCCATACCAGTAGGGATGCACAATTAGACATCGCTTGGAAGAGTGAAAAGTGAATGATTTATAAGTAGATTTCTCCTCCATACCTAGTATACGCATTTTGAGCTAATTCCAATAATAAAACTGTGTGAGTTTCGGTCCAAAGCAGTTAATATTTTACTGAGAGCACGGGGAAACTCCACATAAGTGAACATATAATTCTAAGTTTTTTTTAAAGATTTATTATTTTTATATAATTCCAAGTGTTTCTCTTTATATTTTTTTAGAAAGGTTATTCTCATATTTCTTGTGTTTTTTCTTTATATTAATTTACATCGTTTCTTATAAAAAAAAAAAAATCATTTTGACATAATTGCAATGAGCAAAAGAACCCTTGAATCTCCTCGTTGTCAATTCTCAATTAGACAACCAATTCAAATAATCTCGAGTGTTCAACCATTTTCTTCCCAAGCGAAACTTTGTGTAATACCCCAAATATTATCGTGGTACGTATAAGATCTTGTCATAACAATGTTTGGTGATTAAATGCGTTGATATTATAATATGTTGTGTAAATTTGGGAGTTTTGTGTTATGGCTTAAGGAAGAGTAAATATTCAAATGGTCATGAGACATTTGATAGTAAAAGTGGTCGACCAGCTTGGAATTGGTTAACCAAAATATTAACAGATTAGAAACATGAGCTCTCGAATTAAAAAGTGGTCGACCAATTTATAACTGGTCGACCAAAATATTGACATATTACAAACAAGGGGATCTCAGGTCGAAAAGTGGTCGATCACTATAAAAGTGGTCAACCAGTTTTGTGGAAAAAAATGATTTATGGGGAAAAAGTGGTCGACCAATATAACACTAAAGGTCACCCGAATTATGTGTGATGTTTGATTCTAATTGGAGGCAATTGAGGTGGGATCCACGAAGCATGCCATGCTCAACATCCTCCAGCTTGGTGCGGGAGAAGGAAGGAGTTTGAGGATTTAAGGGTTGAAGACTTAGACTCTCCCAAAGAAAAGAAAACTCTCTCTCGCTCTCTTTATAACCTCTCCAAATTTCTTCTTCTCTTCTCCCTTCAAAGTTCAAGGTATGTTAAGTTCCTTCATGATTTTGTTAAGAATTTTTATGAGATTATAGAAGTTATGATAAAATGATGAAGTAGGAGTGGAGGGAAAGGATAAAATTAGATGATTTTGTTATTTGATGTTTGTTGTTTGTTCTCCCAAAATTTATGAGCTAAGTCAGTTGGATATATTATTAAGGGCATCTTAAGGAAGAAGTAAGTTTTGAAATTAATGATTTTGATTAAAAAATGTGAAAGTTATGAGAGGTCAAAGTTAAGTAAAAATCAGTGAAAAACCCTAAAATGTATGTGTAAGAGATTATATTCTTATCTTGAATTGTGATGAATGTTTAATTGGTTATGAAGGTATTGTGAAGAAATAATTGTTGGGTTTTTTAACCAATAAAACAAAAAACTATTTTTAAAGGAAAAGAAGAAAAACTGATGCTGCAAACTGATGAGATAAATTCATAAACTCATAATTGAAAAATTACATCTAACAACTATTTAAAATGATAAAACATAACAAACTAACAAGATATCTTATTTTAAAACTAATTTGAATAAATCAAATCTTAATTCAAAAATCAAATAAACTTCACGTGGACCCTACTCATAGGAATCTAAAGCATATTTCCAACACTCTTCCTTGCTTTAGAGACTTCAAATTCCAATCTTCTTTTGTAGAAACTTAAGTCGGGCAACTGGTGCAATGTATTTGAATAGTCAACTCCAAATATCTGATCATGGCCCTTCACCACAAGTCTTTCCTTATGTTTATGAACTTGAGGTCTCTCTACAAGACACCAAATCTTGTTTTTCTCTATTGTGGACAGCTCCTCCTTCACTACTATCATCCAATTTTGCTCTTTCTTGGCTTCTTCATAGTCTGCAGGTTCACAAACTGCTATGTTGCATTTATGATAGACATTAGAGGGAAATCGAGTACCTCTAATAGAAGTATCGTCAAAAACTTTATTTTTCCCGCCATCATCATTCTGATATTGTGTTTCAATATCAACCTGATTTTGAAGTTGCAATTTTTTTGTTGCTCTCCAAACCTTTTTGGGAAATGGCTTTCTGCTTTGCTTTCCAAACTGACGTACTTTAGTGATGTTTTCCTTGGCAGAGAATGCAGCATGCTCCTCCTTAATTGGGTTGAAAGAAAAACTTCTCTTTTTCATCTTGATATTGAAGATTTCCATGCCTGCTTGGTCTTCAATCCGACAACACCCATTGTTGAACGTCACTTTGTACCCCTTTTCTATTAATTGTCCAATACTAATCAAATTTTGATTAATTTTAGGAACATAAAGTACATCTTGAATTAACTTTGTCCCTGTGCAATTTGTTATTGCTATAGTGTCTTTGCCTTTTACCTCAATGTAATGGCCGTTGCCAATTCTTACTTTCTTTGACTCTGCATCCCCTAATTCTCTAAACAACTTCTTGTTATTAGTCATGTGGTTGGTGCAGCCACTGTCAATCAACCAATTTTCATTGGCTTCACTATCTGCAAAACATGTAGCCACAAAAAGTTAATCCTCCTCCTCTTGATCAGCAGTTTGTGCTTCTTCACCTTGATGTTGTTTTTCATTTTTGCATATGATAGCTTCATGTCCCATGAGGTTGCAATTGCTACATTTTGCATCTGGTCTCCTCCAACATTTGAAGGGAGGGTGACCTTTTTTGTTACAATATTGGCATGGAGGATAATTGTTCTTTGCTCCAAACCTTTTGTTTTCTGAATTACTTTTGCAGCTTGTTTCATGATTCTCGCCACTTGCTACTTGTATTTTTTTGTTCGTATTCTTTCTCGCATCATGATTTTTGACAAATAAAGCTCTTTCAACAACACCTTCCTGCCTCATTAATCGTCTCTGCTCCTGTGCTTGCAAGACGCTTAAGAGTTCAGCAAGAGAAATTTTTGACAAATCCTTAGTATTTTCTAAGGTTGTAATTGAAGCCTCAAATCTGTCCGGCAATGTTACGAGAATTTTCTGAACAATCCTTGAATCTGTCAGAGAAGAACCCAATATTCTAACCTGATTCGCTATGCTGAGTAGCTTGTCAAAATACTCTTTTATGGTTTCTGTCTCTTTCATCTTTTGCAGCTCGAAGTCACGAATCAGATTCATTACCTTCATTCCTCGAATCCTTTCATCCCCTTCATACTCAGTCTTGAGATAATCTCATATCTCCTTTCCTGACTTCAGAGACATAATTCGAGTGAAAATAGTTGATGAAACTGCAGCAAATAAACAGGTTTTTGCCTTTGATTTCTTTGTCTTCTTTTCTTTCTGCGATTTGATTTGTACCATGGTGGGATTGTTTGGAAGAACAGGAATATCATAGTCCTCTTCTACTGCTTCCCAAAGATCTAAAGCTTCTAAATACGTCTCCATTCGAATTGCCCAGATTTGGTAGTTATCTCCATCGAAAATCGGTGGAGCCATAAAGGAGAAATTTGGTTCAGTTTCCATGATAGCTTGAACTCACAGATCCCTAAAGAACAATAGCTCTGATACCAGTTGTTGGGTTTTTTAACCAATAAAACAAAAAACTATTTTTGGAGGAAAAGAAGAAAAACTGATGCTGCAAATTGATGAGATAAATTCATAAACTCATAATTGAAAAACTATATCTAAAAACTATTTAAAAGGATAAAACATAACAAACTAACAAGATATCCTATTTTAAAACTAATTTGAATAGATCAAATCTTAATTCAAAAATCAAATAAACTTCACGTGGACCGTACTCATAGGAATCTAAAGCATATTTCCAACAATAATCTTAAAGGCTAAATTATACTAAGGACCTAAGGTAAGAAATATGTCTGTATGGGTAAGTGAAACTAAAGAAAAATGAAATAAAATGGAAATAAACGAAAATAGACGCGACGGAGTATATGATACCTCTAGCGCCTATATGGGTAAGTGGAACTAAAGAAAAATGGAATAAATTGGAAATAAATGTAAATAGATGTTACGAGGTATGAGTTTTTGAGATGGATGTCCTGTTTGGGTCAATAGGTGTCACTCTACTTTGTACAGTGATACCTCTAACGCGTGTATGGATAAGTGGAACTAAAGTTAAAGTTAAAGGCAAAGGTAAAAGAAAAATGAAAATGTAAACTGCATTTGTCTTAATAAAATTGCATAGCATGAACATAACACATTTTTATCTCTTACTGAGCCTTATACTCATAGTTTAAGTCTTGTGATGTACGTAAGCACGAAGGTAAAAAAAAAAGAGCAAATAATGAAGGATTTACGCGATGAAATATTGTGATGGCCAAACTTAAGAGAAAAAATAAAAAATGTAATTTGTTTTAAGTTAAGAAATATTTTGTACAAAGTAAAAATTTTAAAGGTGAAATTTTATTTATGGTGTTTCATTTCCTTCTATTTCAAATGTATTTAGTATGAAAAGTCTTCTGCTACGCATTCTAATGAAAAAATTTGATTAAAGAGAAAAGTTTTAAATTCTATGTATTTTCAATTTCAATATTTTTAAGTAAAGAAAAACGGGTCGCTACACCTTGACCTCTTTAGCAAATTTCTAATTATTTCAACTAAAAATCCCATCTTCTAATATGTTTGGGAGTGAGATTGAACGTCTATTAACCCCAACATGAATCCTAAGTGATTCGTGAATTCTCTTGAAGATTTAAAAGATACACCTTGCGCTAAAACACTATAATATTTCTCGTCTTGGGTATGGTTCGCCTCTCTCAAAATTTTGATTTTTCCATAAAAATAACCAAACCAAACCGACCCTAAGTGATCAGTTCGGTTGGAATCTCACAGGTCTGTTCTTTACACCCAAAGTAAACAAAGACAAGAGATAGTCCGCTATACACAAAAAAAAAAAATAGAAAGCAAAAAAAAGGATTAAGAGAGAATATGATCAATGTTGAGATATGGTACTTATAGAATTCGCTCAAATTAAACCCACGGCTCCACCCGATTGAATAAGAATGACACTGAGCATAAAAAAAGGACAAACTTTCAGTTTCGATGCCTCAATGAGGTCAAACATTTGTCATTGTTTTCAATCAAGTAAAATTGAGTTGCGCTTCGCAAGAAGCATAGAGTTAAAAGTATCCACAATTAAAAAAAAAAATCTTCATAAATCACGAAATCATTGGATGCATATGCACTCGTAACCACTTCTGACTTGCCTTCGTTGGTCCGACGAAGAAAAAAAAACCGTTTTGGTGGATTGATTCTTCTTCTTCTTCTGTGGTGCCGAACATAATCGAATGGGATCAAATGAGTCTTGAGATTTAGACGAAATACTAAATACGGCTAATTGGTTGGCAAATAAAGGTCGCGTGAATGCGTGGTTATTGGATTTGTACAAAAAATAAAAATTGTGGTCACAATTGTTAATTACTCTAAAGTGCAGGGGAGAAATTGCAATTTAGCCAAACAAAGAGAGAGAAAAAGAAAAAAAAAAGTTTGGAAAATAGTTAGCTCGGCAAGGGGATGGAAACCAACGTCCAACGCCTCCTCTGTGCTAGAACGGAGATCAAAATCTCTGAATTACAGGATTACAGAGTTCGATCCAAAAATGGGAAGAAGGATTCTTATTGAGAATTCAGCTGTTTTGAAGATAATGGCCTTCGTGCTTATGGCGGGATTAATTTCTCTGTCTTTCAGCTCAACAGTTGTCGCAAAGTCTCGTCGTCCAATCTCTGTATGACCCAAAAGATAACCCAAATTCGTTGCGTTTTTTTTTATCTCTTCATCTCTCTTGTTCTTCTTCTTTTCTGGATAATTTCTTTTTTTCATGGGACTTCGATGGATTTCACAGGATATTGAGATCAGACAGAAGAAGCAAGAGTGTTATGCTGATGTAGAGAGGTACTTGGTTGCTTCATTTCACGTTTTGCGAATTATTACTGTAATTGATTGTAATTCAGAACTACAGTTATTTCTCAAACGTTAATTCCTTTAAATGCTTTTCCCAATTTCTTGAGTCTTCTCTTTCGCTTTTCTATTCGTTCGTTTGATTGCTTCACGTCTGTGCTTCTTCATCGGGTGTATAGCGGATTGTGGGGTTGGGAGTGCAAATCTTCAACTATTGCAAAAGAAAATTGTGCCTTGCGATGCCTTTCTCCAACTTGTTATCAGCTTGTTTATGAGGGTGATCCGGTAACATATAGAGATTGTTTTTCCTCTCTGTCAACGATTTGTGGGCTTTATCGTTTATATTCTTCGAAATTTCTTATTTATCATGATTAAAATTTTTGATATGTAGCTTGAGGAAGGAGAGAAGGATCTTAGTAGGGGCCAAGAGTTCAAGTTTTGTATGTACAAGTAAGTCCAGCTCTTCTGTATATTCAGTATTGGCTACCTCTTTTCGTCCATAGTTGCTCTCATATTTTCATCTGGTTAACTAAGTTTGATTGTAGTGATTTTAACACAAGCACTTGTCAAACATGAGTTTATGTGCTTGAGCAACATCAATCTTTGATTTTCCATTAAATTTAACTAGGTAGCAAGGATTTTTACTGCTGAAATTAATCTAATTCTCGTTTTAGCAATAGATTTAAAGACCAATACTTCTTATTAGTTACCCTTGCATGTCATACAACCAAATGGATGGTGGACAATTGCAGAGTAATGGGTAGTAGACAGTTGCATGGTGTGAGAAGTTACATGGATACTAAGAAGTTACATGATAGTGGATAGTTGCATAAATAGCTATTGTTGTTCCTAGTTTTTAGCAAAGTAAGATTATTATAAATATTCTTAAGTATTATCATTAAGGGTCACAACGGAAAATATTTGACAAAACTCTTCATCTGGTCTACCTGCTTCTCTTTAAACCTTCTCATTTTCCTCCTCTTTTCTCATCTCTATCAAATCCTCCATATCAGCATGCAACACGACCTTAATAATAGTGTAAAAACACTATCCTGAATTAGCTTTTAGGATAACCTGGTTTTGAGTCAAAGTCCCTAGTCTTTCAGACTTTGATCTTCTCTGCTCTTGACTAAAGTTTGTATAAAATTTTAGCTGCTTTTTTGGCACCATGGTTTATGCTTTGAGTTAAGATTATCATACTCTGTTTTAATTGCTTACCCATAGATGAAATGTAAGGGGCATCAACAAAGTTTAAGGTGGTTCATCTTTTACTTGTATACTGAATTGACAAGTTGATAGGGCAACTCAACGTCCCTAGTACTCCTAGTACAATATTGTCCGTTTTGAGCTGAAACGTGCACAGTTTTATTCTTGGGTTTATCTCAATATATGTTGTACTAGATAGAGAGGAAAACTATACGTATAAACCATGAATTTTTCATTCTCCCAAGTGATGTCAGATTGTGCACTCTCACAGGCATAGGTCGGAACCACACTTGGGTCATCCTTGCCTTCACAGGGCAAACTACCACATTATGAATAGAGATCATTACCTACATAGTCAAAAACCACCATTGGCTAGAGTGGATATTCTTCATTTTCAGTCAGTGATGCACATTTTTACAATCAGCATCATTATACATAGACTAATCAAAAGTCTGAAGATGGAAACAAAATCATGAATGAAATACACAAAGGTGGCAAACTTCTATTAGATTTTTGGAGAACCTAATGGCTTTTCTAGCCCCATATTTGGCTAATGTAGATAGTTATGAAAAGCTCCGAAAACAAATACTAAGCGTCTTCATGACAATCTCACTTTACAAATATATTACATATACGGTACATTTCCGGAACGCGGGAAATTCGACTCAAAGATGCTCAAGAAGTCCTACAAAGCGAAGGCATATTTCATAGTAACTTCACTAGTAGCTGCATTGATGCACTTCATATTCTAATTTTATAGCATCTCAATATGAGAAATCTAGTTAATGTTCTTTCTTCTTAACTGCTTCTATCAACTCCAGTTTCGTAGCTATGAAATCTATGCAGCTAAGTTTTTCGATAGTTCTAATGAACCATGTTAATCTTTTTCCTTGCAGGTTATCCATGGGAGAGAGTATCGAGGGTATTAAAGGCTCCTTTGATTACTGATCTTAGCCTGCAGAGTATGGTTGTATTATTAGTTGAGTTCATCAATTTTCTGTGTTTTCTTTCTGAACACTATTATCTGGTTTCTCTCAATGTCGATTTAAAGAGTGAATAATCATGAAAGAGATGAGGAATGGAAGCTTTTCTGGAAATTGTTTGTTTTGTCTCATTTTCTACTTCTAAATTTGAAAAATCTCCATATATTCAATGTAAATTCGATCGTTTTTCACTCTTGTTACTCGTTCCGCAAGCAAAACACTCCTATTTTCTCTAGTTTCAAACGAAAATTGACAATCTTTATAGCGTATATTTATGAAAGGGAGAGAATTTCAGTACAATTATTCCACAATTCTGTACTTTTTATGCGAATTATAGGTGCGAAAAATCGATAAGTCGGGGCTTCGGCAAAGGCATTCAAAATTGCAAAGTAGCAGTCCTTTCCGATATCCAATACCAAATTCCGACAGCACACTTCCGAGAGGCTCTCCCCATCAAAAATAACACCATTGATCTGTCCTTCGCATCTTGAAGAAGTCCGTTGCTCGCATTCTCTTAGATGATCGAGAAATCGATCCGAAGCGTAGAGGTCTCGGGGCTCTGGTGTTGTTAGTGCTGGCTTCTCTTCTCCCCTCACAAAACAAGCCATGTGATGAAGACAGATCACGACAGAAATCAAGATTGAAATTCTTGTAGAAATCTCCATTTTTTTCAAGGAGAAAAAAAGTGATTTCTTTGATATTTTCTGATAAGAATTAGAGTAAATTAATCAGAGACCAATACGTTTAAAATGTTCAATGTCGGTAATGTTAAGTTAGTGGGATTTATTAAATTGGGTTTTGACTGTTTTTTAAAAGTTAATGCAAATTTTAATGGTTAAATTAGTGAATTAATGACAAAAAATGAACCAAAATTTATTTAAATAACCGATAAAAATAGATTTTGGCTTTTTTTTTTTTAATAAATTGTTTCCATGTGTTACTACAAAATACATTTATTAAAATTATTCGCAACGCCTCAAATACTCTCAGTACAATATTATCTATTTTGGGACGAAGTTTGCACAATTTTGTTTTTGAGAATAGCCTAGAACACGTTTTACTAGATAAAAAAAAGAATTCTATTTATAAATCATGAGTTTTGCGATGTGGGATTATGCACTTTCACTAGTATGAGTTGAATCCTCAATTGGAGCATTATTATCTTTATAGAAAAAACTGTCACAATCTCGTCCTCTTGTGAGCCTGATGTCCTCATTGATCACATTTACAGTTGAATTTTGAATTTTGACTCTAATACCATTTGTAACGTTTTCAATCATTCTTGTCCGCTTTTTACTGAAGTAGTGTTGTGAGGAGGAGAACTCTACTTATAAACCATACGTTTTTTCACTCTTCTAAGCAATATGTGGGATTGTGTTTCCTCGTTAGTATAAGTCAGACTCGTTATCATACTCGTTAAATCTATTGTTCGTTAAATCTATTGTTTCTAATTATAATCGTAACAAAAAATACATATAAATTTTTAAAATGAGCACGAGAGAAAATGATTTAACATTTAAAAAAATAAATTTATTTTTCAAATTATTATAAAACAAATTTTACAAGTTACATTTTATTAGATTATCAAAATTTTGTGACTTTTAAAAAAATTTATTATTCAGTTACCAACACTTAAATGATTTACTATTTTAAGTTACTATATATATTATATTTATGAATGAACAGTACAAAAACTTCTAACCCGATCTATGAAAATCTGAGCTTTTGGGTTAGCAAACATACAAGGGAAGATCATCGATATATATTTTTATCGATAAATGAATGATATCTTTTAATTTAACTTTAAGAAAAATACACTTACAATTATTATTATTTTTTAAATTTCGAGAATATAAATATGTCTTTGATATTCATATATTGCAATTTTCATAATAGTTTTACTCGAAAACTTCTAGACCGGTCGAATCTAATCTGTTTAGGGGGCAATCATCGCATTACAAACATTCCACAAATCAACACCCTTCTGAATCACTAGAGCCGGTCCTACTTTTGAACCGGGCGCTTTAGTGAACATATTTATTATATCGAAGTGACATTCCTTTCCGATGTCAAAAATTAAATTTCGGCAACATTCCTCAGAAATACTTCCCCTCTCGAAAAGGGCATATGAGAATCGCCCCTGGCAGCTCGGACTCGTCTTCGATATGCAGTTATTCACATGGTCATAGAATTGATCGGAGGTATAGTCTTTGTCACCTGATTCCGTGGGTTGGGTTTCCTCGGCCGCCGCCCGGGGGAAGGCAATGAGCTGAGAAGATAATAAAATCAAAGAAAGAACAATGGATGGATCTCTTAGAACTGCCATTTTTGTTGTTGTAGTGAAGAGATTTCCTTTGTAATTTCTAGGAGAAAGAAGGCAAATGACTAGGTTTAGATTTTATAAGGTGGATTAATTAATGTGTTTTTAATTAACTCTTACTAATATTAATGACTATTTAATTTCTTGAATGTTTCTACTTTAGCAATTTATATTTTTAAATAATTAGATATATCGTTGTGATAGCGTTCAGCTACTTGAATTTTTTTGGACTGGGTCGAAAAACCAGTGTTACGACAAAATCGGACGGAGAAAAATTATGAATTTTTCCAAATAGTTGTATAGTTGCATAAAATTTGTCACACAAAAACTCGATTTTCTTTGATGCCCAGTGATTTTTTACTCGATAAAATATTTCACGTAAATATTTTTTATTTTTACATGTTACAATACAAATTTTTTTATCTACGTTGTAGAAAGACAAACAATCTTATATATCGGTCGTCAAACATTGCTGCTTTTTATATAACTAGTTTAGCGTAAAATGCATTGAAGTTTGACGTGGATCGCTAGCTTCCGAGCTTAAGTCTTAGAAACTAGGTTTCACAAATTTTTGTTACAGAGTTTCCCGTAAAAATTCTAGCTAATTGTTTATTTTGCTTGATACCATCTGATAAAGTATCAACGATTAATGTGTCATTCATTCATTGGTAGAAAAATTATGTAGTAGATCATTTATATCGATGAATGAATGATGCTTAAGAATCGAAGATTAGATTATACGCTTAATTAGTTTTACCGTAAATTCATCGTTTCGAAAGCCGGATTTATTTGCCAAAATATTGGTGGGCTTTCTTTTGGTTGGGCCGGAGAGGCCCATTTATCGTTTATAAGGAAGTGGGCTAAGGAGCTTATATACTTATGGCTCTTCCAAGTTCGGGTGCGTAAAAATGGCAATCGCTGGTAGTGGCGTTGCTTTTACGTCGTCTTCCTCTTCTAAAGTGGCGGAGGAGCTTAGATTGGAGACCGTGAAAGAGATTAGAAGCCACGAGGTAGCAATTGCAGAGCTCAATCATCTTTCTTCTTCCAGGGTAAGTATTTTTCCCTTTTATCGAAGCATCTTTGGAGTCTGAAAATGTGTGGTTGTGTGCTTTTAGTAGTTTCTCGAAACGGAAATAATGGAACCGAGCCTTGTATGGAGGGATACGGATCGTCTTTTTTCTTCTCAGTTTAATTTTGTTTGGCATATGGCAATCTGGGCTATGATTTATGGATTGAAGTTCAGTTGAAATGTCTTGAACTTACCCTGTTTCCTATGATGGATTTGCTTAGTTCCTTTATCCGCTAAGTTAAATATAGAACACGAAGGCGATGATAACTATTAGCAATAAGTTCTATTTCTACATTAAGCTTTCCAGTTTGATGTTATTTAGCATGTGCTCTAGGACTGCACTTTATGGATTAACATTTGTAAAACTAATTTTCAACTTTTACCCATGTTTCGATTTGCTAGAGTCACCATCCTAATGGAAATAAAGAATTTCATTGTTTGGCAGTCGAAGAATTGAGAAGATTTTAGATCATAGATTTTAGATCATAAAGGCATTGAAATACTGTTTTGGGCTAAAAAATTTCCTCCCAAAAGCGGTTAGATTTGGCCGGATTTGGGCGAAATCTGATATAAAAAGTTGAGTCCATATATAGCATTTATGTGCAAGCAAGTTGTAAGTTTATTGTTTTATAAGTAACAGATAGGTTATGAGGGTTATAAAAGAAAAATTACTTAGTTAGTCAAGTCTATATATAAAGACTTGGGGGTAGTTGATGGGGATATATCGAATATCGGAGTATTGTGTAAGGAGTCACTAGGGACTCGAAAGCCTAGTGTAGGAGGGAGTGTTCTATTCCTATGTTGTTATTTGATCATTCAAGAAATATAGAATTTGTTCCTATCAATTTGGTACCAAAGCAGTTCTTTCTTTGGGAAGAAATCAGAAGCACAAAAGAAAATGGATTGGGAGAAAGAGGTTTATGCAATTAAAGAAATAGTGAATAGAATTCTACAACGATTGGATGAAAAATCGGTAAAGCTACAAAGAGGTACGTCTCTTGATCTGTAAACAAAGGAAAGCAATGGAAGACAACATTTGAATCGCAATTTCTTTTCTCATAAACTAAAATTACCGATTTATGGTGGAATGGATCTAGAGTGGTGGCTGTTACGAACAGAAAGAATATTTGATATCAATCAATTGACGGAAATAGAAAAATTGGAGACAGCAATAGAGTGTTTTGAAGGATCTGTTTTCTGTTGGTATCAATGGAAATCTAGCAGAAGATCTTTTAATTCTTGGGAAGAATTGAAATACCAACTTCAGAATTATTTTTGGAGTCCAAGAGAATGGACAGAATATGAAAGAACAGTAATCATGAGAGAAAGAAAAGAGATAGCAAAGAATACCGGGAAGAATGAGGTATTTGGGCCACGTAATTGGACGATGGAAGTAACCACAACGCTGAAAGGAGTGGGAGAATTAGCGGCTAAGGGAATTTGTGGTGATCAAACAGTCAATCGCGAAGAGCGGGTGATGGAAGAAACTTTCTTGGAGAAGTTGAACCAAGTAACAGAGACAAAAAAATTTCAGGTGAACAAGGAAGACAAAGTAACAACGATGTTGATTTAGAGGTGAACAAAAAACTAAATTCTGACTTGGGCGAGTACGAAACCATGGGTGTGGAAGTTTGCAGAAACTGGGTCATGGCGGAAACTGAAGCCTTTCAACGAACAAACTGTGATGGGAACTACGAAGAACAAGAACCAATGAAAACAGGTTTTCAAACCACGGCGAAGCAGCTCGAAGACGCGGAAAAACTAGAGATGTGTTGCAAGCTAACGATCGCGCGTGAAGAACTGGAGGTGAAAAAAATAGGGGGAAGAGGAAGCGGGTTTTTGGCGATTACAGGAATAGAATCGGCGACGGTAGAAGTGAGGGAACCAGTGACGATGGACGACGAGCTGGCTGATGAATCGTTACTTGCAAAGAAGGTTCCAGAAATCAAGAAAAGTCGCGACTGTAGGAAGGGAGGAGCCGGCGACGAGGGAAATGGCGGAACAGGTGACAGTGGAGAGGGAGTAACCGACGACGATGGAAATGGAGTAACCAAGGTCGTTGGAGGTTATGGAGAAAATTACTAGATGTAGACATGGATGAGCTGGCAACGGAAAAGGTGGAAACTGCAACGAAGGAAGGAGGAAACTTTTTGTTTCCAGAACCACATGAAGAGCCTTGTTGGGCCAAGCCCAGATAGGGTCCATTTCAATAACACATGAGTCTTAAAGAAATGTAGCCTTTTAATCCAGATTTTTGGGCTAAGAAAGTTTTTGGACTATACAAAGGAAAAAGAGAATTTTTGGTCTTAATTCTAGCCTATTTTCTTTTGAGAATATTGACGAAGGAGTTAAAAAGTGTATTTTTCATTTTATTCCGCCTTGAGAAAAATGTGTTTTTTAGGGCGAGAGTAATAATAGGTTATGAGGGTTATAAGAGGAAAATTACTTAGTTAGTCAAGTTTATATATAAAGACTTGGGGGTAGTCGAGGGAGGACATATCAGATATCGGAGTATTGTGTAGGGAGTCACTAGGGACTCGAAAGCCTATTGTAGAAGGAAGTGTCTTATTCCTATATTGTTTTTTGATCATTCAAGAAATATAGAATTTGTTCCTATCGTAGAGTAAATTCCTAATATAAACAATTAAATACGTTCAAATCCAAACAGGTTTCATCTAAAATCATTTTCAATTCAAACAATGAAGTGATTTCAAATCATTATGTTTTGCTTTCATTTTAGAACTAAAAATTTCGTTCTGATTAGAACAAAACTGTAATTTTGGTATGTGCTGGGACCGATTTTGCAGCTCTGTTGTCCACTAAATCAACTTTTAAAGATAGTGAATGGTTCTTAAGTGCTGTTACAAGCAAATACAATGGTTTATATTCTTTAATTTACTCTCTTTAAGGACATTCCTAACAGTTTCCAAGAAAATTGTTAAGAGTAGTGTCAAAAGATTACCTCTTTTTTGTATTCTTTTCCATTGTTGGTATCCTTTGGCTTTCTACTTGTTAGCAAAACCAGTCTATGTGTAACTTTTTCAAAATTGGTCTTTTTGGGTGTCTCTTGGGAAATAGTAAATGATCTTTTCAAATGCAGACTGTCTACCAGAAAAATGGTAACTTGTTCTTCCGTACAAGCATCCAAAAAGCAACAGCTTCTGAACAGAGTGAGCAACTTTTCTTTCATTTGGAACCCATCTTCTATGTTATCCTTTTGCCGTCTAACCATGAACTGCAAATTCCACTGCAGAACAACTCGATCTGGCCAAAGCTAAGCTACAAAAGCTGAATCCTTCATGATATGATATCTGCTGCTCTGCGTTTATCTTTCTCCCCCATGTTAAGGTCAGGTTGCCAAAATATTCCCACAGTTGGATAGAATTTGTTAATTATGATCCTGTCTTCTAGTAATAACGTCAGTTATTCATTCCTCAATAGCACATGTTCAGTGCTCTGTTGGATCCCATAGAATTTGTTTTTCTTGATATTGGCAGCATTTAACGAACATATAATTTTAAGTTTATACTCTAATTTAACAGTCTAATATCAAATTTTGACCTGATGATTACGCGTTGTTTACTAAAATTATTATATTATGATAGATTACATGACCGGCTAGGGTGAGATTAAAGTGGAAAAGTAATTGAATTTGTGAAGGTTGTATTACTTGTGTAAACATCGAGGAAAGGAGCAAAACTGAAGCATTATTGAAGGTGGGTCTCCTTTAATCATTCTACATTGGAAGTTGACCAACATGAATGATGGGTGTTAGGAAAATTAACAAATTGATTACGGTACTTTGTGATCAATGATAAATCAACTATCGAGATATTTTTGTTAATAATTTAACTACTGAACTATGGAAAGTAGATGTCGAAAACATCATTGTCACATTAATTGTTAAAAAATGTCGTCTTTTCGCATAGAGGAAAGACGATTTTCTGCTACGGAAAGACAATGTTCTGCAGAGGAAATTTTGAAGATAAAGAACAAATTTATTGTCTTTTTCATAAAAAACACAGACAAATTGTGATTTTCTAAAATAATTCTAAATTATCTAAAATCTAAATCATTATATATTATTTTATAAAATTTTTTAAATTACAAAACCAAAAAAATTTAATGAACTTATATAATACTTTCAAAAATTAATTCCTAATGGGTATTAATTATTTTCCACTGAAATATCTAAAATTATGAGTTCTTGCAGTTTTTTCATGGGTATTAGTTCTTGAGTTCTCAGAAAGTGAACGATGATGTTTGGTCCATTCATTTATCATAGTTCAGTGTTTAAGTTATTAACAAAAATTGTTTATTAATTGATTTGTCGTTGATTTTATAGTATAGTGGTAGATTTGTTAATTTTTATTGGAATTAATACCATTCATCTTTATAGGATCTGAGGAGACTCCCTCCCTCTTTTTTATATGTTTGCCTAAAAGCAAAGTCATAAGTACAGTACGTCAAATTTTTTGAGTTTTTGATTATGTGGTCAATCTTGTATATTGCTGTCAATCTTTGAGTGTTTTTGATTATGTGGTCAATCTTGTATATTGCCGCGTGAGACGTTTCTTTGTACTATCTAATGCAAACCACTGTTAGTTTATGTTGATGAGGTGTATGCTCTTCCTTTATTAAAAATAAATAGGATAAAATATACTTTTAATTATTATAGTTTAGTGTTTAGTTTAATTTAATTTATGTAGTTTTAATTGTGACGGTCGGTCCGGTAGAAATAAGGGCATGCCTAGATGTGCAGTTGACATATATCAGTGGGGTGTATAATCTCAATTCGTTTAGAAAAAGTAGAAAATACATAGTTTATAAGTAGAGTTCTCATTTCTATTTAATACAATGCATTTTAGGTTAACTTAAAACATAAAATTATACAAAATTTAACACAAATAAGATAATATTACATTGAGGTACCGTTACATTAATTGTCGAGTTTGAGTATAACATTGTAATTGTGGATTGATTTTCACATAAATTGGTTTTTGTCTCGCCTTATCCAATTTAGGTCTCCAGGTAACAACATCTTCGATTAGATTTCCTACAAATTTTGTATTTAAAGAATTGTGATCAAGTAAAAGTTGAGTTGAAGGCAAATTTCTCTTGAACTTGGTTATTTAATGAAGAGTAGTTGAAAAGTACAAACCAGAAAGGACGCAGAAAGGTAGATCTTCCGTCCTTGATAGACCCCTGTTTATCTTCTACCTGCTCTCTGCAAATTCTACGCTGAAGAAGAGATCAAGAGAAACATAACCCATTACTTTTCTTTGAATTCCAAGTCTACCCTTTTCGTCTTCTCTAATTTCCAATATGTACTATCCTCCCCCTCCTTCTATGCTGGTCAACTGCTCCAACTGCAGGACTCCTCTTCAGCTCCCTCATGGCGCTACCTCGATCCGATGCGCTATTTGTAAGGCCGTCACCAACATCGCCGACCCTCGCTCCGGCCCTCCGCATGGTCATGCCAACGCGCTGCCGCCTCTCCCCTCGCCTTACAATCACGCGCCTTCGGGACTTTCTTCTCACGCCGGCGGGAAGAAAAGGGCCGTGATCTGTGGTATTTCTTATAGGTACTCGAGGCACGAGCTTAAAGGCTGCCTTAACGACGCCAAGTGTATGCGTCATCTTCTGATCAATAAATTCCGGTTTCCGACAGAATCTATTCTTATGCTCACTGGTAATCTCTCTCTGTGATAAGAAAAACCCCCTTTTTATATGATTGTCGAGATATTTTTCCTGGATTTTTGGATGGCTGAGAAAAGTCTAATAATTGGGTACTGTAGTTATCAGATTTTGTATCGCTGTTTTCAGTTCTAAAACTTGCTGAATTAAACGTTAGGAGAACTTTCGTTGTACTGTCCTAGTCAAATTATTACAGCAGACAGCATAAATTTGATTGGTGATGAACTGAGGTTTTTTCGATCAAGTTTTAACCTTCAAAGGATCATTTCTGCATCTGAACCTTGAATTTTGAAGACAGCACCCCGGACTTCTACCATTTGAGCCCTCTTTTGGTTTAGAACCATTGCATTAGTTCAATGTGTATCACGGTTGGCTTGTTTGTGGAAGGGTTTGCTTAGTTGTTTCTTACATTCTTTTAGCATTTAAACATTATATAAAGGTTCATTAAGAGGATAATGTTTGCATCAAAATACAATTATTCTAGAAGTTTCTGATTCTATTGCAATCTTTACTTTTTTCTATGAGTTCCCATTTGTTTCTTTTTTTATACAAATCTTTCACTGCCCCATTATTCTTTTGTAAAACCGCCCGAAGACCATGGATGTATTATATTGAACCATATTCATTGATAAATCGATAAATTCTTTAAATGGAAATGTTATGCCAGGGTTGCCATTCTAATGCTGATTGCCTTTTACAGTTCATATTAACTGCTTAAATAAAAGCCTTCTGGTGCATATTTCGAATTTATGTTGAGAACCATCTGTATATTATCAAAAAAATTGAAAGGAATCTTCTTTTCTGACTTTTTCTTGTTATATATATATTCTTTCTGCTCTTTAATTCCAAGGTCATGAAATATTTTCCTCCATCACGATTCCGAAGTATGTATCACTATCATTGTTTTCATCACATTCATAACTTGCTAATGTTATTTAAAACCTTTTTTTTTTGCTTATAAAGTGTTCATCTTGCCTCCCCTATATGCTTTATTGTTTGACCGCTAACATGATTAGTGATTCTCATTATTCTTAAATTTGGCGTGCAGAAGAAGAAACTGATCCACATAGAATTCCCACAAAGAATAATATTAGAATGGCATTATATTGGCTCGTCCAAGGTTGTCAGCCTGGCGACTCTCTGGTGTTTCATTATTCCGGTCATGGTTCCCGTCAGAGGAACTATAATGGCGATGAAGTTGATGGATATGATGAAACTCTCTGTCCCCTGGACTTTGAAACTCAGGGTATGATTGTTGATGATGAAATCAACACAACAATAGTAAGACCAATTACTAATGGCGTTAAGCTTCATGCCATAATTGATGCTTGCCACAGCGGAACAGTGTTGGATTTACCATTTCTTTGCAGAATGAACAGGTTGATCTCAAGATAAAATGCTTATGGTGCCTCCTGAACTTATGTTCTTTAGGATCTTAACACTGCATAAACCATTTTTTTCTGAAAAGTTGAATCCCTTGCTATCTAACTTCAGTTTGTGATGATGGAAAAATTTTCATATGATACAAATCACCATTTCAAACCAGTAGATCCAGTCCAGGAGTTGTCAAATTCTTTGAAACCTAATCTCAGAAGTTTCCATCAAAATAACTCAAGTGTTATCCCATTTTGTTTCTTTATTTGTGTTTATCATGCTTAGTCTACTCTTTTCCATGTTCTTCCATTTTGTTTGGTGGAAGATACTTAACTCTTTCTTGTTTTGCTTCTTCCCACTAGGACCATATAGAGATATGAACTAAATTTCTCTTCTTTATTTCATGAAATCCTGCACTTGTTACTGCATTTACGTTATTTTACTTCCTGGTTATAGAAGCGGACAATACGGATGGGAGGACCATCGCCCTCGATCTGGTGTATGGAAGGGAACTAGTGGCGGTGAAGTTTTCTCTTTCAGTGGTTGCGATGATGATCAAACCTCTGCTGATACATCTGTGAGTTTGGGCAAACATTTACTCACAGTTTTCAATTTCCCAAGGCTTTAGATCATGAGAAAACTAACCTTTGCCTGATGGAACAGGCTTTGTCAAGGATCACATCTACAGGTGCCATGACTTTTTGCTTCATCCAAGCCATTGAGCGGGGCCAAGCTAATACTTACGGAAGCATGTTGAATTCTATGCGCCATGCCATTCAAAATGCCGGTAGTGGTGGAGGTGGTGGTGGTGGTGGTGGTGGTGGTGACTTTGGTGGTGGTATGGTCACATCTCTTCTCACCATGCTTGTGACTGGCGGAAGCGGTATTGGTGGCCTTAGACAGGTTTTTTTTCCCCTTTCTCAACTCAAGATGTTAACTTTTTTATTGGAGATTATTAAATCCTTAAGAGTAATGCTACATTTACACTAGTACAATTTTATACACTGATGTAACGTTTATGTATCATTCACTTATTAGTTCGTACAATCTATTATTTTAAATATTTATGTTATACTATAATAATTCTATCAATGAATGAATGATACGTAAGCAGCATGTTAGAGTGTGTAATTAGAGTGTAACGAAGTATTTCACAATCCTCAAACATATTGGATATGCATTGCAATCGAAAATGTGCATGAACTCTGATTAACTCCTGAAATAAATTGCCCAAATATTTCCAAGCACTGTTGAATAATTCTCTGGTCTCCGTGTCACAGGAGCCACAGTTAACCGCTTGGCAGCCATTTGACGTGTACACCAGACCTTTCTCGCTATGATCTTTCATTTGTCCGATTCTCGCAAAATAAAACATTAAAGTTGCTGTCGGGGAGGATTGTGGTGCTTAAGGTTTGTGGCTTTTATGTTTTTAGTATTAGTATCTGGGTTGAAATTTATTGTACATTGAAGCATATGATAAAACAGGGCCATCCAGCTCCAGTACAAAGTAGACATAACATTTTAAATACTATTTGATTTAATTTTCTTCATTACGCAGTCCTGTTTCTTATAAATTTTCGCCTATTTTCCACTTGAGAGAGTTGATATTGGATTCGGATATCCCGCAGTTGAAGTGTTTTACTACTTTCGGATTCGAATTGAGAAAACTTAAACTGCTGAGATCGATTACATCTCTACTTGCCTTACTTTATGAACTACTATTATTTTCTGGTTTTACACATTGATTCTAAGAGCAATAAAGATGTCTATGGCAAGAAATTGTCCGAACCGGCCAAATGGGCTCGGACAAAAGAGCTTCGTCGAACACGGGTTGGTTTTGAAATTCAAGACAATTGAGTGCACTCTGCAGGCACAAATGTTGTTGGTACGAACCCTATAATTTTTGATTGAACTGTGGGATCTATTTCACCGTCAATTGGGTATGAGTTCTCATGTAAGATGATATGTCAAATGGTAGACTGGTTGGACTCTTAAAAGTGGACAGAGGAGGCATTCAAGTCATGCAATAAACCACATGTTTTGGGATCTTGGGCAGTACAGACTTGAGGGATGAATCATTTTCCAAGTTTTTTGGTACAACGACATGTGGGTCTGACAAAGTTCATGTGGGTCTATTTCCTAACAAGACGTGTTTGACATTTTGAAGCTGACCTGTTAGACACTTTTCCATCGAATGCCAAATTAACCACTGTTTTTTTATGTTTAAAGACAAGTCAATCATTAAATATTTTCATTAACAACTTAATCACTAATTTATGTTTTATGTTTAAAAATATTATCATTCTACTATGGGATGTTATCTTTTCTCGATGGAACACTGTCTTTCTGTGGTGGAACGTTGTATTTTCACTATTCGATAAAAAAGGTTGTCGTTCCTTGGTGAAAAGACCACTTTTCACTACGAAATTATCACTTTATGTTGCAAAACGATCATTTTTCGTGGCAAAAAGATTATTTTCTTCTACAAAAAGTGAGATGTTGGTGATGAACACTGAACGACGACGATAGACCAGGAAGAGAAAGGAGAAGATGGTAATGAGAACTGGACAATAAAATCGAGAAGAGAATTGTTTTCGACGATGATAAAATATTTGAAAAACAGAAAACGTGAAAATATTTTTGACGACAAACCAAATCATGTCGCAGCTTCCTAACGTCATCAATTATTACAATTTTAGTATAAAAATTAGAATTTACAAAAAATTTTAGTGAATTGACGGTATCTTCATAGTAAAATTTCTCAACATTTTTTATAGTTCACTGTTTAAGTTGTTAAAAAAAAAATTTAGTGGTTGATTTATCATTGATCACAAACAAAGTACTATGATCGATTTGTCATTTTCCCTTTTATGAATTATACATTTGTTAAAACACGTTGATTTGTTGGAGTTGACTTTTTCACTTATCAAAAGTCAACCAACTAATTATGTTTTCAGTTCGTTCTTCAAAAGTCAACTAACTACTACACTTTGATCATCGAAACATTGAGGGAAAGACCACGAAACGAACAATGCATGAAAACATGAAATGAATAATGCAAATTGTTCTCCTATTTTTCATCTTTAAAGGCAATGTTTTCTCAATTTATGGAATCCAACAAGAAGCCATTGAATTTGACGACCCAACTTGGGGAGGCTATGAACAGATACTTGGGAAAGGAAAGTTCCACCTTCTAACCCATCATCTTGGTTACAATCTTTTAATAGGGCTCACTTCGTTGACTCGATTATTCTAAACCCTCCACCAATGACAGGACTAACATTGGTCAGAAGGCAAAATGGGGTACAATGCCTATAAGTCGCGTCCAAATACTACGACAGATTCTGCATTTGCAGGATTTCTTGTGCTAAAGGGCAAGGGTAGGAGGAAAAGAGAGCTTTGCAAGTTTTTCTTTCTTCCCAAACGCATTGCTTATGGCGGGAAGAGATTTTTCGTCCAGGTCTTTCTCCATGTTTTGCTTGACTCTGCTCGTTTTCACTGTTTTCTCCCATTTTGGCTATCTGGGTCTTCGTTGATTGCTCTCAAAATTGTTCATGTTCAAACCAATTTGTGTTTTCCGGGTAAATTTTTATCTGGGTTCCACTGCTTGGCTCATTTCCCCTCCATATGGTCTTCCTTCTTAATTCCCCTCTCTCTCTAGCCTAACATTTTGGCTATTTGTGGGAGCATTTTAGAGGTTGATTCAGATTCCGTTTTGGTATAAAAACTCTATTCAATGAAGTGTTTCTACTACTTCAAAAGCAAAGGCAGGAGCAGAGAACAAAGATCAACGCCTGTGAATTCTCCTCGTAGTATACCTGAATTGTATGAAGAGAGAGCGCATAATTTGAGGGTCTTCTCTTTTGGGGAGTTAAAACAAGCGACCCACGATTTCAACAGGCTGCTTAAGCTTGGAGAAGGCGGATTTGGAAGTGTCTATAAAGGTTCGATCAAGCGGATAGACAGGAAGGGTAACCCCATTATTGTCGCCATTAAGAAACTCAACCCAAACGGCAACCAGGTTCGACGTTTTCAGACAATGTCCATATGAAGTTGATGAATTGTATGAATTTCATAGCTAATCACGATAGAATTGGCTCGTATCGATTAGTTAACATCGCCAAGAATTGCTCGATTTTGTGTTCAGGGTCATAAACAATGGGTGGCAGAAGTTCAGTTTCTGGGTGTAGTAGAACACCCTAATCTTGTCAAACTCATTGGCTATTGTGCTGAAGATGGAGAAAGAACAATGCTGAGATTACTGGTTTATGAGTTTATGCCCAACAAAACCCTTGAAGACCATCTCTTCAACAGAGCATACCCTTCTCTTCCATGGAAAACAAGATTGCAAATAGCACTCGGGGCTGCGCAGGGCCTTTCGTACCTGCACGACGAATTGGAAGTTCAGGTCCATCTCAAAATATCTCGTAGAATTCAATATTTACAAGTTTTGTTTGTTCTGACCCTTGAGTTCTTATACCTATGGCATAGGTAATATACAGAGATCTCAAATCTGCAAATGTGTTATTGGATGAGAAATTTAATCCCAAGCTTTCCGACTTCGGGCTTGCCCGGGAGGGACCGGAGCTCGGCCACACTCACGTTTCGACTGCAGTAAGCATATTATTTTGTTAACATTCTTTCCAAGATTTTCTCAATTTAAACCAACCCATGAAAAAAAATATCACGTATGAATAGGTGGTTGGGACTTACGGATATGCAGCTCCTGATTACATTGCAACTGGGCATCTTACAGCAAAGAGTGATGTATGGAGTTTTGGTGTTGTATTGTACGAGATTCTTACCGGTAGGCGATCGATAGAGAGAAACCGTCCGAAGTCGCAGCAGAAACTTTTGGAGTGGGTGAAAAATTTCGATCCCGATCGAAACAAGTTCAAGTGGATGATCGACCCACGACTTAGAGATCAGTATTCCTTAAATGCAGCTCGTAAAATCGCAAAGTTGGCTGATGCCTGTCAAGCAAAGAGTGCCAAAGATCGGCCAACGATGAGAGAGATAGTGGACAGGCTGAAGCAGATAATCCGAGATTCCGATGACGAAAAACCTTCTGCCGGAAGCTCAGACTTGTATGAGAAAGAAATCGATAACTCAGAAAAAAAGCCAAGTCAGAAGGGCCCCTCGGAGTCGTGGACAAGGAGGATGAACCACCTATCAAAATTGGAAGACCATATGAAGAGTGAAAGTAGGAGAAGATTTATGATAATGCGCAGAGCAAAAGATTAGACATCAAAATGCTAGTGATTGAAGAAGAGGTCGCAACCCATTTTTGGAAGCTCCTACGACCAACTTCCGGTAATCGGAGCCGAAAAACTTAACCTTGATACCAACTTTCAGAATTCATCGAAAAACTATTTACAATTAGATCGAGATGACTCGAAATATCTTCTTTCGAAGTTCTAGTTCTACAAAAATAATCATAAGTAATTTTCATGAGAAAATCCAGAAACAGACTTTTCCCAGTTGTTATGCTTAAAAACTTCGTATCCTCACTGGTAATCCGGCGAGCATAATCCGTTATTTCATACGTTGTATAATCTAAACCAATGGGTATTTCGCTGAACTTCTGAGACCAGAGAAGAGCCTTCTCCGGCATCCCCTGCTTGCAAAACTGAGACAACAACACATTGATCGTGACCACATTTGGAACGAACGCCATCTTAAGTAGTTTTGCGGCCAAAATCGTAGCTCGGTCCAATATGTCATTACAAATGCCATTCATCAACGTATTGTATGACACAGTGTCAAGCACAATGCTATTCAAAATAAGTTCGTCAAGCAATTTCGTCGCGTGATTTATTTTTCGAATATCACAGAAACCCCTCATTCGTATATTATACGAAGTAATATCCGGGCTCCACCCGATAGACAATAATTTATTGACAAATTCATCGGCAGCGACCATATCGAGTGCTGTGCAATAACCGTCGATCAAAGTATTGTAAGTGACGGTATCTGGTGTCAGACCGACTCTGTACATGCCCATGAAAGTATCGATGGCCGATTTCATCCTCCCCTGTTTACATAACGCGTTGATGATCAAATTCTTCGTAAAAATATCGGGAAGAAGACCATTTTGCATCATTTGTTTCTCCATTTTCAGAGCTTCATTCAGTTTGCCGCATTTGCATAGCCCGCCGATCAAAGAGTTGTAGACAAAATTATTTGGAACAAACCCGTTGTTTAGCATTTCTAAGAATGCGTCCATAGCTTCGTCCAGGAGACCTACTATGGCCAGGCCGTTAATGAAAGCAGCGAAGGCAACAGAATCTGGAAACATTCCGATTTCTTTCATCTCGTTCCACAGCCTTTGAGCCTCGGCCGAATCCCCTCTCCTGAAATAAGCATCCAAAAGGACAGTGAAAGCCACCTTATCTATTGGAAATCCCTTTTGAATCATTTTATACAGAAGTATTCTAGCTTCTTCCAGGCTTCCCTTCCTGGACAATCCTAAAATCAAAGACCTACAAGTCAAATTCGAAGGAGAAAACCCAAATTTAGCCATCATTCGATAAGTTTCAAAGGCTTTTTCGAATAATCCCAAGCTGCTATAAGCCGTAATTATCGCATTAAAAGCAACAACGGTTGAAGGTATTCCTTTCTCAAGTGTTTCGGCCAAAAGTTTAGAGGCTTCCTCTAATCTACCGGCCCAACACAGCCCCGAAACAGAAACATCGCATAACGAACTATCCTCGATCAATCCATTTATTGATAAATCCTTCAATAATCTGTCTCCGTCCTCTTCTCTTCCGTATTTGTAATGACCTGCAACCAATATATTAAAAGTTATTCCGTCGGGAAATATGTTCTTCTTCCTCATTTCCTGGAAAACCATGTTTGCTTGACTCACATCTCTCGCCTTGACATACCCATTTATCAGAGCATTGTAGATAATGGTATTTGCAGATATACCCATTCCATCGATTCCATCGAGAAGTTCCCTTGCATAAACCATGTTTCCCTCTTTACAGAATGCATTAATGATCGTACTAAATGTAATTTCATTAGGGCTACAACCCCTATCAATCATCAATTGTAGCCAATTAAGGGCAATCAAAATCTGCCCACTGATGCAGTTTGCATTGATCAAAATATTATATGTGATAACATCTGGTTCGCGCTGAAATTTGATCATTACATGAAAGAGACTCCCTCCAATGCTGATCAATCCTTTTCTGCAAAATCCGACAATCATAACATTAAATGTATAGTTAGTCGGAGGAGGTCCCATACGAACTAAATCTCTAAACAACTTCCAGACACTTCCATAATCACCTATTCTAAGCAATAATCGGAAGAGATTGGAGATTGAAGATAAACTTGGTCTCACCCCTACCTCCCTCATTTTACTCAGAATTTTCATCGCGTCGATGTCCATTTCCAAGTTTAGAAAAGCCCTGAAAAGAGTATCGAGAATTGAAAAATCTGTCTCATACTCACTGTGACTTTTCCACATGAACTCGACCAAATCACTGCTCCTACTAGCTCCAATCCTTGAAATAACCCATGAAATGAGATCTTGAGCCAATAATCGGAGGCATTCTGCCCCTAAAAGGTGAGCTGCGATGCACGAAGACTTGACAGTTTTCTCAGAGTCATCGGAAAACGCCATTTTGAAGAAGGCAAATGCAGCTTCTCGGGTTCCTAACAGTTTAAGAATCTTTACCAGGAAAAAAGGGCAAAACTTACGGGAAAAGCATCTTAATAAATACCCATGTTGCTGCTTGATCATTTTCGATAGCGAGACAGTGACTTTCCGTCGTTCACTCGGATTCACAAAGCTTAAAGAGTTCAATTTCGAACTCATATTGTAGGAAGGGAAAAACTGAGTAAGATAATCAGAAGAAAAACTCGAGGAAGACAGGGAAAAAGAAATAGAAGAATCGGGAGAAGAAGAGTTGGAACGGATTAAATGGGGAGTTAGGGTTTGAAGAGAGTTGGTAGAGAAAGTATATTGTACCTTAAGAGAGACGCGCTGACGCCGCACATTAGCGAACATGAGGACAAGGCAAAGCTTAAAACAACTTCGGCCTTTCTTTCTACACCGAAGGTTGGCCGGAATTTGGCTCGTAATCCCCCAGCCCCCGGCGGAAGAGGGAGGGAAAAATACACGTTGAGAGCGAGTGGGGGTTTTATAGCGATGATCAATTTGAGAGCTTTGAGTATTGGTTTGGGCCTTAGGAAGAAAGTAAAAACAGACTAAAAATTGGGTTTTTATTAGGGAAAGCCTGGTGTGACCTTTCAGTCAGCAGTTCAATAAACCCAGTTTCGATCTCCCTGCGTTAAAGACTAAGAAGAAGACGATCTGGGTAGTTTTAACGGGATCTGTTCCGTTGATTCAGTCTCTCACCACTCACAATTAGTTTACTCGACGAGAGTGTTGAAGCTTAATAAATATTCTAATGAAGAAGGAACTTGACTTTCGAATGCTATTCCTGATGATTCCAGAGGGAAGTGACCATTTTCTGAAGATTTTTTTAAAACTTAGCATAAAATGGAAGAATTATTGCTTAATTTCCAGAGTTTCTTTTAATCAAATCCAGATTCAATTATGGTTCTTTAAGGGCGTTGCTTAGTTCGCCATTTTATATAAGCTGCTTGGAGTTCATCGTGTAAAAAGAAACTCTGTTTTGAAACTTCATTGCCATGAATTTCCTGTTTCTTTTCTTTGAGATGCATGAGATTAGCAAAAAGATCCATTACAAGTACGAAGAACCCCAGAGTTTCAGTCAGCTCTTCCTTTCAGATGTTCAATCATAACAAAAGATCTAAGCTTTCCGTCTGGGGGTGGGTCTCCCTCCATAATCATCATCATCTTCAGTGAGTGACGTCAAAAATCAATTATTTACTACCAAAAGTGGCAAATCAGGCAACTGCAACAGTGCCGGTCCATACAGTTTTCTTGTTGGACGCTAATTTTCTGGAGGCTTTAGTGGAAGCAGAAGAAGACCTCCAGTTCTTCTCCTTAGCCTCTTCCATCTCAATTTGTTCTTGCCTGCACTCTTTGCTGCAGAACGGTGTATTCCCCCTGAAAATTTTCATTCCCCAAACCAAATCAGAATCGAAACTTCACGAAAAAACTGACAACATCAGAACACGCGAATTATTAAAGATTCTCAATTATTTCAACTTTTTCAGCAACCAAGCAGAAAATCAAGCTACTAACAGACACCCAGTTACTCTGATTCACCTCCCGATTTCTCGACTCACATAATAATAAACCAATTCACAAAGAGAAATCTTCGACTGATTAGTTTTTAATCAAATCAGAGTTCTAACTTACTTATACATGAAGATGTCCGTGTTATGACCTAGCGATTTCCGGCAGAGAAAACAAGCTTCGAGAAAATGGGGTTCCGGATTCTGCTCACCATGACCATTACAGTAGAATTCCCCAGTCCTCATACTGGCGAAGAAGAAGATAGAGAAATAACAACGAAAATCGAAGCTCTATTTAAGAAAATGCAATGACTCTGCACAGAGGAGAAGAAGAGAGGGGAGGAAGACGAAGAACAGATTTGTCATATATAATTGACCACAGAGTAACTTGGAGAGATCCTGTACAACGCAGTACAAAGTAAGCATATAACTTAAGCCACTAAAAAAGCTCTATTTTTACTGACTCTTAACTGAGCGAGATTCTATTCGTTGAAATTGTGGCCCTATGGAAGTTCGAGAAGTACTTTAAATAAACCTTCATGAATTATGACGTGCTTTATTTAATAGCCAATAAGATGCCTTCGTAGAATCCGTGGAGCGAATCTATTGGCTGTATTAAAAGGCCATAGAAGAAAATGACTTCTTTTTATTTATATTTTTGTCCCTCATTTTTTGGGTATTTCATTCACAACCTAAAATAATCCAAACCTTAAATTAATTTTATTAAATTTTAAATTAAGAAAAAAAATTTTTAAAAACACATCACGATTACGTTTTTCATTAAAAAAATTGTGTCCGAATGTTTACATTTTAATTAACCGATGCCCACACCAACCTGAAGATTTACATGCGTACGTATACTAGTGCGAATGTTTGCTAGTATATCTGCAGATGCTGCGGGTTGACTTAGATGTCTGCTAACTAAAGTACTGATCTTGCGGGTTGGCGAGGATAGCACAGACATCTTAAACACTTTTTTTTAACAGAAAATGTGACTGCAAGATTTGAATTGTTAATTTCTCATAGTTCATGATTTTATTTATTAACAAAATTAGTTTAAGGTTTGATTTGTCAAAAAATTTCTATCACAACCTGGAGGCGGGTTGGACAGAAACGTCTGGCTAAAAGATATGGCTCTCGAAGAGGACCTGATCGTTCAGCTCAAAACTTGTTGTAATTTGCGAAAGATTTGTATACAATTTTCAGCCGTAACCCACTTATAATAGATCATAAGTGGAAAAATGAAGAATTAAAATAGTTTTAAATTAAGAATTAAGAATTAAATAAATTTTAAAAATAAAATAGTTTCTTGAAAATGCAAGGAATGACATGACAATGACTTAATTGGAATTAAGTTGATTTATGTGATGAGTATAGTTGGAGAAATAAAGTGCAAGATCAATTGATGTATCTTCAAGTATTTTATTTTGGCTAAGTCTAATAATTTAATTATAAATTCATATTTTTAAAGTAAAATAAAATATAATTTTTAAATGTTATGTACAATAAATATACACAATATATAATGTCTTTATTTATTAATATTAAACATAAATAATTATTATGAGTTTAAGGGTAATTCATAATTATAGTCTTCAACCTTATTATAACAATATTAGTCGTAAATAAATTAAACAATAAAATTACAAATTTATTAAAATTATCACATGATTCCCGCATGAATATTTAATATTTTAGCTCCAATATTTAACTATCTAAGTATCACTTACTTAGCGGGACTCTATCTACTATCTAGAGAGAATCATTCAGAACTCCTATTTTATTAGAAGAGTGCATTTGACATGACCCACCAATATGAGTATTAGTTTAAAGTTGGAAATTAATTATAAAAAAAACCCTAAATTTTGGGATTAGTGACGAACCAAAATTTAAAATAAATTTGATAACAACTAAAACTATGATCTACGGAAAATGAATGTGTAACGTCCCCCGGTGCTCCCAGTACAATATTGTCCGCTTTGGGCCGAAGCCCGCACGGTTTTGTTATTGGAGTTAGCAAAAAACGTGTTGTACTAGGTAGGGAGGGGATTCATGCTTATAAACCATGCATTTTCTACTATCTCAAGCGATGTGGGATTGTGCCCCCTAATATGGGCCGGACGCACACCTGGGTCTTTCCTAACCTTCACAAGGCGGGATGCCACAAAATGAGACAAACATCATTGTCACGTTTTCCATTAAAAGTTAAAATTTTTTTAAGTATTGTAGAATCCATTAGAAGAGACAGTGACGATTACGGTTAGGGTTAGAAGTTCGTTTGGAAATTACTCTGACTAGTGTGCTTGCAGAATGTGAAGTTACATAATAAGGTTAAGTAAACTCAATTGTCGTACATATTTTTTTTAATAGAAGATATGTTTTCGCTGAGGAAACTAAGATTTTGCAGCAGAAAACAAGTATTCGTTACGAAAAACACCATTTTCGATGTAGAAAATACCCTTTTTTGTAACAGATGTGGCTTCAATTGTAGAAAGTAAGTCATTGATTACGATTATTTCATGTATGGTTATGTCATAGAAAGCCAACCTATCAACTGTAGAAAAAAAATTAAACTTTTTACCAAAATATGTGACAGTGATATTTGACTCGTTCATTTTTAACAGTTCAATGTTTTATTTGTTGACAAAAATTATTAAATGTTTGTCTGGCTTAATCCAAAGTTCAAGGTTTTTTTTTTATTTTGTTGTTAAATACCCTTTAAAGTAGGAGGTGCAAAATAAATATTAAGATAATTGGCTTAAAATAAGACTTTTGAAAAGTTAAAGGGCTAAAAGAGAAAACAAAAAAGATACTTTGTCAACTTGTATTAAAAACAACCCTTGGTTCTGATCGAAATAACATCTATGCCATCAAGTGCGCAATACGTCGGCTTTGCCTGCTTACAGCTTTGGAGTCTATCCGAGGATGGGACCCACATCTCCAACATTACATCACTGGAAAAAATAAAAGATTGGGAAAAGACGATGCGTCATGTGGGGCCCGCGCTGGCTCTACTTTCTACGTCCTTGTCTCCCGGTTCCACATCTGCTGCCCGACTTTCCTGGTCACCTACCCAATTCTTTGCTAATGTGCCCGTCACACGTGGGAAGTCACACGTGCACAACCGCACATGCGTATCATTATTACATAACAAGCACGTGGCAACCGATTAAGACGAGACAGAGCGAATCCCGCCTTCTAGAAAAGAATGGAAAATCAACGGTGGAGAGTGGGCCAATAATTGATCATCCGCTCATTAGTCATTACTTTTCAATTAGCTTCGACATCACTTGTAATTTAATTATCATAATTGTAATTAAGTTGCGTCGTGTCAGATTCTTCATTCATTAAAAAAAACATAAAATCAATTCCACAGTGACACGTGTGTTATTAAAAGATTAAATTTAAAGGTTTCAACTAATATAAAATGTAATTATTGATGATTTAGTCAAAAGATATAAATTAGAATTTGAGTAATACGAATTAGCTGCTATCATGTAAAATATTTATAATTATTTCCTTTTATTTAGAAAAAATGACAAATTAAACATGTAATTTACTATCAATGATAAGTCAACTGTTATTCTTTATTTTTTAATAAATTAATAATTAACGTATGAGAAAATGACAAAATCAACATTGCTGTCACATTTACCGTTAACAAGCTGATATAGAGCTGCGACAGTTCATAGACAAACTATCGTGACTCCGTAATTTTCTAAGAAAAGAAGGCAAAATTTAACCTGAACCGTGACGGTGTCTTGGGATGCCATCGTGGTGTCCCAAGACGCCGCGTCAATTTGTTTTGCTAAAAAATTTTATCGCAAATTTAAGTAGGACTGGGCAGGAATCGAACCGAACCGAGAACCGAACCGGAACCGAGGTCAGTTCTCGGTTCTGGTTCTAATCTGTAAAGTTCATCGGTTCTCGGTTCCTGATTAGAAATAGGGTTCCGTTCTCGGTTCCATATGTCAAGAACCGAGAACCGATGAACTTATAAAAAATTTAAACCTAGAAAGTAAATCCCCTCCCCCGACCCCCCCTATTCAGGCTGCTGGAGCTGGAGACTGGAACCGAGAACCGCGATCGGCGAATCCAAGCTGCGACGACCACTCAATCGGCCGATCGAAGCTGCGACGACGACTGCGAGGTGAGACGACCAATGCGAAACTGCGAGGAGCACTGCGAAGAGGCGACGAACTCTGCGAAACTGCGACGGGCGTCGGGCAGTGCGAACCAGTGACGACGCGACGACTGTGAAGCTGTGCGACCAAGATTTGCGACGACCAGTCGACCACTGCGAATATAGTTTGATTTCTCCCCGATTCTGGTCTAGTTGGTTGCTCTGCTCCTTTCAATCCGAGATTGCTGACTACCTTTTGATTCGTATAAAAAACATATTAGAAAAGTACAATTTTTTCTCACTATCCAGTAGCTGTAGCGTAATTTATCTGATGAATGTTGCCATGTAGAGTAATTTTGGTTATAATCTGGTTTTGCAATGTTTTTGCCATTTGTACAATCTGGTTTTCCCTCTAGTTTTGTACATTTGTACTCTGTTGTTTATTACAATCTGTTTAATATTGATTGCAATCTGTTTAATGTTGATCACAAATTGATAATCTGTTTTTGACATTGTTTTTTACATTTGTAATCTGTTTAATTTTGATCACAATCGGTTTAAATATGTTTGTTAATGAAAATCACTTGTTGCTCATTGATTTTTCAGGATACAAACAAAATGGCGGAAATGACACAAAATGTTTCAAAAAACGCACAAGGAGTTCTGATGTTTGGGAGCATTTCGTCCACATTGAAAGTGATGATCCAGACAATAGTAAAACACAATGCAAGTATTGTCAGCAAATCCTTGCGGCGAATACAAAAAAGAATGGAACATCTAGTTTGTGGAAACATGTAAAAGTTTGCAAAAAGCACGTGACAAATTCAGATAGCAATCAACGGAAGTTGCCATTTACAAAAAAAGAAGAGGGACAATGCTCCAGCTCCAATAAGCCAACATTCAGTCATATGGGTGCAAGGGAATGTATAGCCCGAATGATAATCAAAGATGAATTACCGATGAGAATAGTCGAATGGAAAGGCTTCAGAGAATTACTTCAATTTTTTAGGAATGATTTTGTTATGCCTTCTCGTCGAACTATTAGCAGAGATATAGAGAAGATGTACAAGAAAGAAAAAGAGAAGTTGAAAGCATACTTCAAGGAAAGTAATCAACGAGTGTGTTTGACTACAGACACTTGGACGTCGGCACAAAATAAGTGTTATATGGTGATAACCGCCCATTGGATTGATGAGGAATGGAACTTTCAGAAGAAGATAATAAACTTTTGTGAGATCTTTGACCATAAAGGATAGACAATCGGTAGCTTAATGATGAAATGCTTACTTGGCTGGGAGATTGATAAAGTTTTGACAGTAACAATTGACAATGCCTCATCCAATGATGTTGCTATTTCTTTCTTGGTTCGAACTGTAAGAAATTGGGATGGGTTGGTTTTAAATGGAAAGCATATGCATATTAGATGTTTTGTCCATATTTTGAACTTGATTGTTTCTGATGGGCTTAAGGAGCATCACAATTCCATTGTTCGAGTCAGAAATACAGTGAAGTACGTTAAATCTTCTCCTCAAAGACTTAGGCTCTTCAAGTCCTGCATCGATAGTGTAAAGATTACATTTAAAGGCAATATAACTCTTGAAGTGCCGACTAGATGGAACTCCACATATTTGATGCTCGATAATGCTGAAAAGTATGCTTTAGCGTTTGATAAAATGAAAGAATGTGATAATACTTACGCAACAGCAATGCAAGAGGAAGGTCATCCTACATGTACAGATTGGAATAACATTCGACTATTTGTGAAGTTTCTAAAGGCCTTTTACGATAGCACTATAAAAGTTTCAAAATCTTTGTCTATTACAGCTCACCAATATGTCACGGAAGCTTGCAATTTGAATATGATCATTGATGAGTATGCCAACAGTGACAATGTATCGTTGATGAGCATGGCTTTTGGAATGATAACAAAGTTGAAAAAGTATTGGGGACATTTCGATAAGATGAACACATTTTTATTCGTGGCAGTCCTTCTTGACCCCAGAGGCAAAACAAAGTTTCTAAAACATTGTATCTCAATTCTAATGGGACCCGGTAAAGCTGATCAATATGTGAAAGCAACGGAGTATGTTTTAGAACGATTATATTTACAATATAAAGGTGATTCGGCTAATGAGCTGGAGATTCTTAATGATATTAATATTGCAAATCCCTCAAATGAGGTTGACATGGTTTATGCACAATTCTATGATAATTCAATGGAGAGGTTTGCAAATTCAGAGTTGGAGGAATATTTGAATGAGCGAGCTGAGAAGTTTGCACCTAATTTTGACTTATTAAGGTGGTGGAAATTAATGACACATAAGTATCCAGTGTTAAGCAGAATTGCCAAAGATATATTCAGCATTCCAATTTCTACTGCCCTTCTGAGTCAGCTTTTAGCTGTGGGGGTCGTGTTATTGATTCATCACGTACTGCCCTCCTACCGGAAACAGTTGAAGCTATAATTTGCACACAAAGCTGGATTCTTAACCGTAACCAGAGTCATTTACATACGTCGCAACCAACAAATGACTACGAAACTATTGATGAAGGTGCGTTCATTTGATAAATACTTTTCTATATTTCGTGAAACTTTTTAATGTTAAATGAATCATATAACTGTTCTTTTCAGCAATTAATGGTTACGAGAAAGATGACGAAGAAGGAGATGATCTCTTGGCCTGACCAATTATTACTAGTCTAGTCTTAAAGGTGATCTCTTCAACTGCATAGCATTTAGTTTAATGAATTAACTTTATATGTGATATTATTGGTAATAAACCAGAAAAGATCAACTTATCCCTACCTTATTCAATGTGGATGCAGAAACATGAATTAGCATCTCATTAGGCGAGACTTTTGCAATATTGCAATTTCTAATATGTCCTTGGTGGGTACAGTGTGAAACGTGAACTTTATTATTTCAAAAACAGTCTTCCAAAAAGTTTATTTCAATGTTGGTTCTTTTATTACCTGCTTATTGTTCATGCTTGTGAAATGCCCTTTTTATGGAAGTGATTTTAGTGCCTTTAGATTTTGCGATTTTATGCTTATTTTTAGATTTTGCATAGACATTAATATGTCCTTGGAACCGAGAACCGCCGGTTCCGGAACCGAGAACCGAGGTCGGTTCCGGGTTCGGTTCCGGAACCCATCGGTTACAGGTTCGGTCCCGAGTTCTCGGAACCGAGAATCGATTATTCGGTTCCGACCGGCCCAGAACCGGAACTGAACCCGAATTGCCCACCCCTAAATTTAAGGGCAAGATATATGAATATATTATCAAATATTTATATGATAAGGCAAACTTAGAACTACATGTGTAAGCTAGTTATTATCTAGAACACACTTTTAACCTTCACTCGAAAATCAAGTGTCCGTACCCAAATAGGCTTGTGCTTGTCCCTGCTTTGGATAAATCTTAAAATACAGATTTGAATTTTGAATACTCATAAAATAGATAACACATTATTAAAAATTAAATATACAATCTAATATTACATTGTAATGTCCTGCTTATTCATTAATTAGCGTCGCGATAATACGTGTGAAAATCATATGACAGCCTGGTGCAATGTATCCATTGTATAAAAGAGAAAAACGTGAGACATGATCGTCTTGTTTATTGAAGTTTCCCGCCCAACAATTTTCGAAGCTGGCAAATGTCAATCCGAAGATTATTTCGATCGAATATCACGTTGACAAAGAGTTGAACAGAATTACTGCGATATGCAGAATTCATGAAAAACAAAAGCAAGAAATCTTGTCAATCAACAAGGAAATGGGCAATCGCAAGAGCTAGAACAAAAACTAGCCTGTAAGTGCAAAGTTCATAGCACTGTGCACATCCACTCCTATTTGAGCTTCAGCTTTCTCCAAATCTGTGGAGGCTGAGTTCAACTTCTGGTTAAATTCTGCCAGACCCTTTTGCACAAGGTTCGGGTCAATCTGATCAAGCGGCACGGCCTCAACGGCAATTACATCAGCAAAAGAGTTTGCATGGATGAAAGCAAAGCCGCTGCTAATGAAATACTTTTTCACTTCATTCCCTTCGTGTACTGATAGAACACCGGGTCTTAGCTCTGCAATTGTTGATACATGGCCAGGAAGAACACCCATTTGTCCAGTTGTAGCTGGTATTATAACCATGTCAACCTGGTTGGACATTCCAAAGCAACATGATGAAGACCCATCCGTCCTCTTCTTTTTTAATTTTAATGCCACAATTTTTTTTGATCCTTTACAGTCAAGAATGAGAAAATAAAGAAGAGGGGAAGTAGCATATAGCGGCAAGGTATGCTCAACATATAAACATAAACATCAAGGAAGCTAATGCAACTTAAAATCCAATGTTTTAGGTTAATGAATTAAGCTCTTCCTCAATCCCAAGAACGACTCTAAGGCCTAAGCATTGGTTATCCAATCTATTTCAAAATTACTACAATAGCAATAGAAATTTTCTTTTGACAAGTAATAAAAAATTGTTAATTGAAAACCTACAGCTCTAACTACCAAAATAGATTTTTAATGACATCAACTTTCTCTTGAAAAAATCATCATACTTGTTTTCCATGTATTATAAAGAAGACGATGAGGAACTAATGTTTATGTCTCTTTATAAGAGTGGTAAGGAGGAAGAGAATGTAGTTAGTGGGAGTTATTAGCTGTAGCAGTTATGTTAAAGAGATAGTTACGGAGTAACTGTCAAAACAGCTAGTTGTATAAGCTGTTATATACGGCTAAAGGGAGGGGGATATGAGTTCGGGAAATGACCGAGTATTGTGAGGTAGATTACAGGTTCTTGGAATCCCGTGGGGGAAAGGTAGTATCCAATATTACCAGTTGTATTTCTGTAAATGAATTTAATGAATTCTTGGAATAAAAGAGTAGTTCTTACCAAATTGGTGTCTCAGCGAGCAACTTCTTGGCGAATGCACAAGATAATTACAAGATCGGAATTACAGAAAGAAAAGATGGAGGATTGGCAAAAGGAGATTGTTGGGATTAAGGAGTTACAAAAGATGGAGAAAATTAAAACGTTCGAATGGAACTTATTGACGATGCAGGAGCAGATTGCGAAACTTGATTTGAATTTTGATCTATACTATCAAATCTAATGGGAATACCAGAAGAAGTAATGATAAGCGTTTCCTTCAATGGGTTAAAAAATGAAATCAAAGAAGATGTTAAGCTCCTGAGACCTTCTGGTCTGTGGGATTTAATAGAGGCAGCTCAGATTTTAGAAGACAGAAATCTGTTATTACCCCCACTAATTACATTCTCTTCCTCCTCCCATACGTAAACCGTATCAGAGGCTTATCAAAGAGCTACTGCATCTCTCTTATTCTAACATCAGTCTTTTCACTCTCTGCGAGAGTAGCTCACAAATCTCAAGAAATTGGTTTCTTTCACAACCTTTATTTATTCATCCCAAATCATCAAGAGAAATCATGGGCTTGACTGGAGTCTAATACTCTCATTGCTAGCTAAGCATCTTGTAAGACCTTTTTGACGGCTTGAAATTTGTAGGACTATTTCTGAGTGTGGTCAGTATACAATCGCAGAACCTAATGGCATAACTACAACTTTGTTTACAAGAATGTGATGTCATAAAAACATATATTTGTTGGAATTTTGAGGAGTTTCACAAAATTGTGATTGTCACAACTTGAACTAATTAAACTTGTAAATGTCTTATTCCCAAAAAAGGCAAATAAGAAAGACTGAAGGATTACTGTCCAATTACTCTAACTGCTATTCTTATAAATCATTGACTAAACTTTTTGCGACTAGATTGAAAGGTGCTGCAACATTTTTGGAAGTTCAAAGGGGTTTGTGGAAGAGAAAAAATTATGCATTTCAGGCTGCCAATGAACGATTTAGTATACACTCAGAAAGCAGGGGGGTTATCTTTAATTGTCTTCTAGTCCTATAAAGCCACTGTCAACGTTGGATGAAAATTCTTAGATTTTGCATCTGATATGAAATGTTTTATGCTCGACAGAAGAAATGGATAAATAGAAGTCTCTCCACAACCATTCTTTATTTTTATAAACAGAAGGCAAAGGTGGCATTTTAGAGCTTCATGATGTCTAACAACAAGATGATCCCTCATCCTCTTTTCTCTTATTATTTTTTCTATCTTGGTGGCAGATGTTCTATGTGGAGTGGTTGAGAGCTATGATTCTAAATTTCATTTAGGGTTCTAAAGTTGGTGGGTAAAATGTAAATATGTGCAACTTGCTTTTTGTCGGTGATACAATCTACTTTAGCATAGACGACAAAAACAAGTCTCAAAATCATGCGGATTTTGTTAAGATATTTGGGTTTTAATTGGGGTGTCATCAAGTGAATTTACAGAAGAGTGGTGAGAACAAGTTTGAGCACCAACAACTTATGTTAGTTGTATGAAAGGGTCTTTGTCTCTCACTTATGTGGGTTGCCCACTTGAATGAAAAAAAAAAACTCTTTCTATGGCCGGATCTGGTGGCCAAACATTAGGAAAAGGTTTGCATGAATAAGAAAAAAGATGGTTCTCTAGAGGGGATGCATATCTCCGTTTTACACCCACCAGTGCTTGACAGTAGTCCTCTATTTCCTTATTCAAATTGCCAGAAAAGATGGCAATTGGAAAGATTTGTGAGGAATGTGATGAACTAGAAACACTTGCACAACAATTGCACAGAACAAATTATTACAGCAAACAACATAAACTACCACAAGCCCAGAAACCACAGACTTGGGTTTGGTCTCTGAACAGAGAATAACAATTTCACAGAAAAACACAATGAACCACAAATTGCTCTTTCTCTCCCCTCTAAAAACCACTCCAAACCGTCATACCCTCATAAAACATAACTTCTACTATTTTATAAAATAATTAACTTAAACAAAAAACCCAAAGATACCCTTAACTAATACATAACTTTCCTTCTCTCATAAGTCTTACCAAACAAACTCCTTTGTGTCAATTCTAACGCATCAGAATTTTACACTAGGGTAGGGATGACAGGATCAAAACTCAAATGCTTCAACTGATGAAACATAAATCCAAAGATAAAAGATGGTGTGGGCATTAAAAACTTTCAACTTAGAAATAAGATTATGTTGCTATAGAGATTTTCTATGGAGAAAGATGTTTTCTGGCACTCATTAATCCAATGAAAATATAATACCTTTGAGTTTAATTGAAACACACAACCTATGCACCTGTATCATTTCACAATCCATTAAAACATATTTCTCAATTTCTTTAATCATTTGAAGACTACTTCATATTTAAGATATGGAGCAAGATCAGGAATGAATTCTTCTTGCGTGAGGATATATTGATTGGCAACAAACCATTGTTTTCCCAGTTAACATTTACAATCCAACTCTATTACAATAAAAGTATGTCTACTTCTTTCTTGTATCGTAGAGACCAAAACTCATATTTGCCTTGGAAACCTACATTCTTGAATTCTTTAATCATTCCGGACTGGATTCTAGATTGGCGATAAACCCTTGTGTCCCCAGTTAACATTTATAATCCAACTCTATTAAAATAAAAATCTATCTGCTTCTTTCTTGTATAGTAGAGACCAAAGTTAATATTTGCCTTGGAACTCTACATTCTTGGATTATTGATCATTTCGAGACTATAAACTTTTTCGCTATTGGGAAGCTTTGTATGTGCAATTGAATCTAAAACAAGAATCCCTCTGTTGTACCTTCACTGAATTGTTCCCTTTCCGGTAAAAGAAATCAAGAAAAAAGTGATCACATATGCATTGTTAGCATGAAAATGTCTTCTAGAATTTGAAAAGTAGTAAATGACACATGTACTGTTGTATCTTGGTAAATAATTGCTTTTGGGAGGTGTAAGCCTAATAAGAAACTTGATACTTTATGGTGGAATGAGATTCTAGCCACGGTTTGGGTCCTTTGGCTATGACGAAATTCTATTAATTTTCAGGATTGGATTTTGAATACGAGCGATTTCCTTATTAATAGGGAAGTGGGTTTATATTTCAAAACGTTTTGGGAGTTGTCTTTTCTTATTTGAAATTAGAACATCTTAGGTTCTCATTACTCTTCCTTTTCGACAGGAATTCTTATGCCGCTTGTAATTTCCCTAAAATTACAAATTCTATCTCTTATGCAAACAGAAAAAAAAAGGAAAATAAGACTGACTAATATGAATGGAATTTATCAATAAAGTCAGAAGTAAGCCATTCTGTTGATAGGAAATATTTGATTGCAAGATCACAATAATGTTGAACGCCATTCTCAAATTTACTTTTATTTTTGGTTTCATAGAGTACTGGCGATTCATTTCCATAGCACAGAAAAGCTACACACATACATCACCTCATATATAAATATGAAAAACTAATTTAGGTTAAAAAAAAAACCTCCCTCAATTTTTTCCATGTTATAATCCGCGAGGGAAAATCACACGACTCGGAAATGGAGAATGTGCATAATTCAGCAACTAAATGAAACAAATTGACAGAAATGAATACTAAATTGAGCGTGAATGCAATCAAATTCACGAAAATGAAAGATATCACAGAATAATTCTAAGACGGACCTCTTTGGCGGAGAGCTCGGAAGCGTAAGGGAGTACAAAGTTGACAGTGAGCTTAGTAGGAATAGAAGAAGGCGCCGGAGGTCGAGGCTTCATGAAAGAGAGAGGCGTCTTAGGAGGATCAATATTGGGGATGACCTTCTTCCAAGCCTCCGAAAAAGCCGAGTCTAGTGCCGGCGACGCAGGTACATCGGTGGAGAAAGGTCGAGCCCTGGCATTCGTAATGCTCCGGGCAGTGAGGCTGGTGAGTCGACGGAGCATGATTGAATCGGTTGAGTCGCTCGGCTCACGCAAGGTCGGAAAGGGATGGAAGAGAAAGGGATGGCTTACGATTGATTGTGTTGCTGTTTGGTAGCTGAGAAACTGAGGAATCCAAGCCTTGCGGATTTCAACAGTGCTTTTCCACTAAGGCTTTGACCCACATTATTGGGCTCGCTAATTGGGCCTAATGACCAATTACAATTAGGACCTAAAATATTATCAATTTGACTTTTGAAGTATGAAAGTCCCTTCAACTGATACTCTAAATTTTAAATTTTGAATTCTAATACTTCCATGTTTGAGGTGTTACCAACCAACACCCTCTTCGTTAATCCACTATAATACTCTTCTGTCTTCTGATGAAAAAGTAGATAGGACAAAAATAAAAAGCTAAATCAAAAAGATTGAAAAATATTGGAAATACTTTTAAAAACTTCCGAGAATCAAAAGAAAAAAGGAAAAACAAAATGCTCGTATTCCATATGAGATTCATCAAAGAAATGCATCCCGTTCCAAAATCAAAACCCAAACGCCTCTCGGAAATTTTTTATACTAGAAGAAAGAAAGTTAAAAACACATTGAGATCACAATTAGCTCATAATATGAATAATATTATGTTTACACTCTATTTCTACTTTCTATTCTTAGTTCCTGACATATTAAATATTGATTGGTGTAATTAATTATTTATTTTTACTATTTATAATTTATTACATTAATTACACCAATTAATATTTATCACGTCAAAAGTAAAAATTATAAAGTAGTAATAGAGAGTAAATATGACATTACTCTCATATAATTGATAGCTTGCTTTTTTTTTTTTTTACATAACAAAGCATTTTGGGTTAACCACAATAGCAAAATCAACAAAATCGTGCGAATTTCAGCAAAAACATAGACAATATTGTACTGAGATGATCGAAAACGTTACATAATCATATTATTTTTTGAAAATTCCCCTAGATTGTTGATTGATCAATGCGCTTAGCTATGCAATAAAAAATTGTTTGAGCAGGGTCTCATCCTCCAACTAAAATTTTTCTGAGCCAATGTAACCGGCAAGTCTCACAACATTGCATTCGATAGTTTGGACGAACTCGGACCACCGTCTTCAATACAAACAAATGTTAAAAACCGCCATTACATCAATCGCCTCTTCAAGCCAACTTAAAAAAGGCATCAGGTGTGATCCCAAAAGAAAGTGTTGAACTTGGTGGGAAAGAGGGACAGTGTTCTTCACTTACACACTTGAGAACATGCCTAGAGTGTAAACCAAGCAATGTGCAGGGGGAGATTAAGAGAGTTGAAGAAGATAATGATGGAGTTATGCTCATAAAATATTGTGTTATGTGCAATTATAAGATAATATTTCTCTGATTATTTATATATCTATTATTGGGTTTGGCTTTGATGATCTTTCCAAATCACAATAAATATTAATAATCAATTATTTAATTAATATAATTAACTGCAACAATCATGTCACATGAATTCTTGCAAATATAATACAGTTAATTAAGATTTTTCAATAATAATTATAAGAAAATATTTTAGTCAATTGTTTTTTTTTTAAGCAATTAACAAAAAAACACTCAAAATTAGTTATAATTAAGAAGATAAACAATAAATAATTTTTGCTAATAAATAAAATACTGAATTATAATAAATAAACGAGACAAATATTACAATCATATTTTCCATTAGAAATATGAAGTTCAATCGTTGTATGTATTTTTCTCAGTAGAAGACACATTTTTGTTGAAGAAACTATGATTCTACAACAGAATGCAAGTATTCGTTGCGAAAATTATATTTTTTGTAACGGATATGTACTTTCTGTTGAAGAAAACAATGAGCAGTAAAAATGTATCTTTTGCTAAGGAAATTACATTTTTTGTAACAAATACTTGTCTTCCGTTGAAGAAAGCAATGTGTAGTGAAAATGTGTCTTCCGCTACAGAAAATTAGGCTTTGAAAGGACTCATTTTCCTATTTATACAGCAATTACTTGTCTTCCATTGAGGAAAACAAGTCTGCAGCAAAAATGTGTCTTCTGGCTCAGGAAAGTGAGTAATTAGAATAAGACTTACTATCTGCAACGGAAAGCATCTCCTTGGAATATGACTTATTTTTCGCAGTAAAAGAAACGTTAAATTTTGACAAAAAAATGTGACAGTGATATTTATCTCATTCCTTCTTCTAATTCAATATTTTATTTATTAGTATAAATTATTTAATATTTTTGTTGGTGTTAATTTTTTGTTAATAATAATAATCATCGGCTTAATTTTTTGTTAATAATAATAATCATCGGGCATTTTCCGCCGCGGTGGGCGGAGAGTCACTAGCACCGTGGCAGGAACCACCGCATTTACATAGCACGTGACTCTCACGTTGTTTCTTCTCTGTCTTCCCTCTCTGCGCTGCATTTATACTTCTTCTCCCGCCACTCTGTCTCTGTCTCTCGCTCTCCACAGATGGCTCCTGCGCCACCGCCTCCATTGTTGGAAGCTCTAGGCGGAACAGTTGCCGACTACGCCTCCACCTCTCTCCCTCGCCGTTCTTCTTCTTTTAAAGATTTTAACCCGAGCATTTTCTTCATCGTTCTTGTACTTGTTATCACTGTTTTTGCTTCCGTTTCCCTCTGTCTCCTTCTCCGCTACCTCAACCGTCGATGCCTTCTTCATTTATCTAGCGTCGTTTCTTCTTCTTCTTCTTCCGCTAGCCGGAGGATCTCCCCTTCTGAGCCTGCGCCTGTGGAGGCTTCTTCGCCTATTGATTCTCTACTGCTCTTCTCTTTCTCTTCCGTCAAGCGCCGCCCTTCTGGTGCTGCGGCTGACTGCGCCGTTTGCTTGTCTAAATTCGAGCCGTACGATCAGCTCCGACTCCTTCCACTCTGTTGCCATGCTTTTCACGCTCAGTGCATCGATACGTGGCTCCAATCGAACCAGACGTGTCCGCTTTGCCGCTCATCTATTTTCGTTTCTGAATCGGATGTCTTAAAGGCGTCTATCGATTCTTCCGCTGCCGCAGGCCGTTCTGGAGACAGTTTTCGGCTTGAGATTGGAAGCATAAGCCGCCGAAATGCGGTTACCGATTCAGGCGATGGGAGGAGATCCTACTCGTTAGGATCGTTCGACCACATTCTGGAGAACGAATCTGAGGTAAGTTTCAACCATTCTCACAGTAGAAGCAATTCCGTGAAAGAGGACGTTGCAGCTCCGGTGCCGCTCGTTCCTAGTGTGGAAAAGCTCGCTGCCGAAGTCGCATCAGGGAGGAATAGACTAAAGGATTACGTAGACAGACTCTCGAATTCTCTTTCATCGCGAGCTCTCTCATTCCGAAGCTCGGGCAGATTATTCACCGGCAGCAGTCGCCAGAGCGAGGTCACCAACGTCAGCGAGTGGGACGTGGACACTCAACGCGCCGGCGAGGAGATCAGTGAGTTGTTTAGATGGTTTTCAGGGGTATAATTAGTTATAAAAAATAACAATTTCTATACTGATTTTTTTTTTGTGTTGCACCACTTCACTCCGCTATATTTTTGCTCCACCCTGTCTCTTTCTCTTCCCCACATTAAAATTGGAGCTCTCGATGAATTCATGGAAACGCAGAGTGGAGGCAGAAAAGTCTGGATTGGGATTAACACATTGGTTTTCCCTCACCTCCATTCGCATTGGGAATAGAAACAGCCTGTGTGATCTCCATTTTTTGGTAATTTTGCTGTTCATGATTCAATTCGACTTGAGTACAATGTCTAAGTTTCTTCTTCTTTTTTCGTTCCTTTGCTGTTATCTGAAGAATTCTCCATTGGCAATTACTGAAAGAAAGTATTTATTTCGGCTGGAAAAAGCTGGATTGTTGAGGTGACAAGGGCCCCACGTCAATGGTGATAAGTTTACGTTGAACAAAACCCAAATACTTTGATGCCATAACATAGAGACTTGAAATTGGGTTTTGTGTACATTTTAGCATCTAGTTGACCAAACAAGTACGGGCGATGTTTCATGAGTCTCTTTAGGAATCCATGCTTTGCTTGTTGAAAGAAAAAGAGAAAGTGAGATGTTGGCTGGATTCAAAGAGACCAAGGTTTGGGGCTCGTCGGCCTTCCCCACATTTTGACTTTCTTTTTTCTGTCTTCTTCGGAGCTTTTCACGTCTCGGTTTTCCTCTTGTTTGTTGTGCATACACATTAAACGCAGAGGCACCATTAACCTCGCTTGGCTGCTCTCAAAATGCCAGAGACTCGACCTCAATTTTAGGTTTTACCATATTTTTTAGTCTACGCGTGACACATAATACTTAATGTTTAATTATTTTGTCAAAGAAATCGCGGTACTTCATCCATCATCTAGTTGTTCTAATTTTTTTTTACAAATAACTACTGTTTATGCGCGATGTAAATTGTCATATGCAATGAATTATTGACAAAATAATAATAATAATTGAGTAAGTTGAACCTCGCAGTCATGTTTTCTGTCAATATAGACGTCTCTCAATACTAAACAACGTCGTCTCTCAACATCAAGGGGCGTCCCCTAGTATCCACGGATGTTCTTCAATGCTAAACGACGTCGTAAGTAAAGGGACATTCGTGTTAAATTAAGAGACGTTCGATGTGAGACGAGGAGTGTCCATCTTTAGTTGATGGACGTATGTTGTAGAACGTCTTAAGTTGAAGAACGTTCGTTGTGAAACGAGGGACGTACGTTGTGAGACAAAGGACATCTGTTGTAGAACGAAGGACGTCTGTCTTAAGTTAAGGGTATTCCCACTATTTCATTCCAGTCATTCATCTCTCAAGTCGAACGTCCATCTTCTATATTGGACATCCCTTAATTTAATCCAATGACCATTTTATTTTCTTCCTTTATCATTTTCCATCTGATCGTCTGTTATTCCTCCTTGTCTGCCAACCACTCTATTTTGGTTCGACCTCCCTCTGATTATCTTCTTCTTTAATCTATATTTTTCATATTTATTATTCAAGTATTGGGCTTGTCGCCGATTCTGTGACCCATCATTTAGAATCAAAGTTATTCTAATTCTTATCATTTGGTATCAGAGCTAATCTGATTCTAATCAGACGTTCATCTCCTCGTGGATCAGCCTTGGACGTCTCTCATCTTTGAAAAACGTTCAAGGTTGATCTGTACACCTCTTTGGAGGTTCAGGTGACGTCCTTTATGCTTGCCTCTGTGTTTTTTGACGAAAAACGTGACTGCGAGATTTATCTTCTTCATTTATCATAGTTTGATGTTTTAATTGTTTACGAAATTTCTTTAAAGTTTGTCTTGTCGCTGACATCAAAATATAGGGTTGGTTTTGTTAATTTCTCTATTAGTTTCTTGAAGATGATTTATTTTCGTATCACTTGAGCATCCTATGACGTGTCTATTCCCATTAAGCTTACAATTCTTTACGTCTAAGATAGTAGTCCCGCATTATCTATTCAATATATATTTATTCTTACATGGTTTTGGCTATTCAAAATCTCTCTCTCTCTCTCTCTGACATTGTCACAACAAGAAAATGATCAAGAGGCCAGGCTTCTCTCTCATCTCACTTTCTCTCTTCCTTACACTAATCTCCACGACCTTCGAGTCCTGCCAATCAGCCACCAGCCTCATCGAAGATACCTGCAAAAAAATTGCAGCCAAGGATCCAAATATAAGCTACACCTTCTGCACCACATCTCTCCAAGCAGCCAACCACAGCAGGACGGCAGCCAATCTCCGGAAGCTCGGCCTGACCTCCATCGGCCTAATCCGGCACAATGTCACCAGCACAAGGCGGCATATAGAGAAGCTCTTGAAGAAAAGATCTCTAGACCCTTTCATCAAAACATGCTTAAAAGATTGTTTGGAGCTTTATTCCGATGCTGTTCCTACTCTTAAAGGCGCCAAAAGAGACTACAAAGCTAAGCATTATGAGGATGCTGGGTTTGAAATAAGCTCAGTAATGGACGCTTCTTCAACCTGTGAAGATGGTTTTGCAGAGAAAAAAGGCGTGGTTTCTCCATTGACTAAGAGAAACAAGAACACCTTCCAGCTTGCTGCCATTTCCCTCTCCATTACAAATATGCTTCTGTAAATTCCTTCAGCATAATCTGTAAAATCATCGTTTGTATTTTGGCCTCAGTTTCTTCTGATGCATATATTGACAAATAATTTTAGCTTGCCTGTATTTTATTTGCATAAAAAACATCGAGGCTGAGACAATTAGGTTTTAACCAAACCGACAAAATTGTAATTGTTCCCTATTCATAATTATTAGAGTTAAAAAAATTTAATTATCAGATTAATTAATATTATGGAAAAAATATTATTTTCTGCTGTGAAATTTTTTTTTAATTTTTAATGAAAAACGTGACAGCGATCATCGTTCACTTTTCATAGCTTAATATTTTATTTTTAGAGAAAATTATCTAATGTTTGTCGTATCTGACTTCGTACTTTAGTGATTATTTTGTTAATTTTCCAATAATAGAATTAGAGTTTTAATTACTTAGATGTTACATTGTCCCATCGTGACACATTTATTGATTTAATAAATTAATTATGACTAAAGAATGACAAAAGTGCATTCTAAATTTAACTCATGTGGTTCGAGGTTATTTGTTTCCTTTGAAGCCACGATGATTTGGATAATTTAATAATAATAAGAATAAAATTAAATATTTTTATAATTAAATCGGCCTCTTTATTCAATTAAAGTCTTTCTAGTTGTACAAATTCCGTTTGGACACCAACCTTGACAAATGATCCCATTTTGCCATTTTGATTAAAAAAATATTCCAGCATTTTTCAAAGCAAAAACACATGGCTAATGCTTTTAATAATCTTAGCTTCCTCCGAAAATGGAAATTCTAATTTTCAATTTTAATTTTATAATTCGACGAATTAAAATAATATATTATTTATACCAATAAATGAATAATACGTCTCAGGACGAGCTTCTGAGTTCATTATCTGAGCTCAGCACGGCTCGCTAAACTCTCAATATCGCAATTACTTAAAAGAGTATCGGAGCTCGACTCGGCTCACTGCAACGTCGGGCTGACAGTCAGCCTATTTTACAACTAAAACAATATGAAAAATCTGATCGAAAACTTTTGGCAACTAAAAATAGATCATAAGTATTACTGACATAATATCTACTATTGGATTCAAAAATGCGTAGATCTCGAGCAATTTGATTAAGAAAAAACTATTTGAATAAAGAGCAGAATTAAGATAGATAATATTAAGCAAAAGTATCAGGTGTACTTAAGTTGATTAAAGTAAAAGGGTCGAACAGTTAGGTTCTTTTGGATCAGATTATTCCCCGTTCTGTCTCGAGTCCCTTGTAGAATTGTGATAGAGTATAATTTTAGTTTTACGTCCTCCCCTTCCCATCATTTGATGATGCAATTCCCATCCCTTTTCTGTTAGAATCACATCTTTCATGGAATCTCAGTCTTCTGCAAGAAATGCTAACTTCTTCAACAGAGCTCTAATACTCTATAAAGTCATCTTTATCTGATTGAATCATTCATCAGAGATCAATTTCTTTGCTGGAGAAAATGAAGTTCACTTTCTTCTGCTTCGTCCTTCCTCTCCTCACCATCTTTTTCTGCCTGAACTTCCCTAAAATCACCTGCAATGGAAACATCATTAAAGACACTTGCAAAAGATCTGCGGAAAGAGATGCCAATATCGACTACAGCTTCTGCACAGCATCTCTTCAATCCGCCCAAAAAAGCGACTCGGCCGATCTTTACGAGCTCGGTGCCATTTCCTTCGAGTTGATACAAAAGAACGTGACTTGCACAAGAAATTACATCAAAGAGCTCTTGAAGAACAAATCAGTAGACTCATATGCAATCACGTGTTTGAAAGATTGCCAAGAGCTTTACTCTGATGCTATCCCTACACTCAAAGAAGCCAACCTTGAGTATGAGTCAAAGAAATATGGAAGTGCTAATGTGAAGTTGAGTTCAGTGATGGATGCTTCTTCAACCTGTGAAGATGGGTTCAAGGAAAAAAAAGGTGCAGTTTCACCATTGGGAAATAGGAATAACTATGTCTTTCAATTAACTGCTATAGCACTTTCAATCCTCAATATGAATCCTTAAGTATTCTATCAAACTAAGCAGGCAGCCATTAGAGGGCTATAGATGTACGCAATGGCTAAGTTACATGAATTAATCTTACCGGCTTCTTTGTGGGGAATCTCCAGTTCGAATTCTTCTTCCAAGGCCATCACATTGTCCACATTTTCTAAGCTATCCAAGCCCAAGTCATTTTGGAAATGTACCTGATGATTCACCTGAAGATCATTCAACATTAGTCCGAAGGAGAGACACCATAGTTTGAATAAAAACAATAAAAAAATAATGAAGGAGAAATTATAAACACCAAGGTTTAAAGCAGAACACAAAGATTCAATTTATCACTTAGCCTATAGCAGCCCGTCTTGTGAAGCCAAAGATGACTCAAAATACTGTTGATTGTGACGCACATACCACTAGGAGTGCACAATTTCGCATCGCTTGAGAGAGTGAAAAGTTAATGGTTTATAAGTAGAGTTCTCCTCCCTGCCTAGTACAAAACGTTTTAGGCTAACTCCAAAAACAAAAAACATGCGGGATTCAACCAAAAGCGGACGGTATTGTATTATAAGTACTAGAGAACTCCACATGACCTACTCCAAAACATAGCGCAACACAGCAAGATGTTCTTAAAATCACCTGTGACCATCTATCAGTAGAAGATCTAAGCCAAAATCTACGACTTTGAAAGCTTAGAAAATAAAAAGCATTTGCCTATAAACTCCCATGGGACCATCATCAATACCAACTCATCAAGAAGCTTTTCGATCACCAAATGACAGTGAAAACCAAACAGTAACTGTCAATTTTTGACATCCTTCTTTTGTAGGCAGGATAAAGAAATGATTACTTCAAGAATACAATGTGTATCTTTAAATCCATAACGTTAATAACACCAACATCTATTTGACATTCGCTCAAGCAAATATTGAATCTACATTCTACAAATATCCATTAAGAAACAAGGATCAAAATGAACCACCGACCACATCCTTATATTCGAAACAAGCTGCTCTTGCAACAAACAATTTTCCTAAATTTGAAGCTTTTTATGCCAATCATCGCACTACAGCAGGATTAGCTAAATAACATGTCATTTACTTCGTAAAGTATTGTTCCTGAATTTCCCCAATTCAAAAGGAACCAAACACAACAGGCTGAGAATGTGAAGAAAGGTCCATCTATGGAGCTTCTGCAAAGCTCCATGGTACATAACGTCACATAAAGAGAAGCTAATTCTACTCAGCAACACTCCCACATCGTCTAGTCAAGCCAAACCTCATTGAACATTCTCAAAAAAATATTCATTCGATTGATGACCGAAACGAGAATGACAAAAATAAGAGACGAGGATAAAATTAAATGACCTTGGAAGAATCAACTATGGGAAAACTCTGGACGACGGATAGCACTCTCTCAACTACCTCGTTCTGGCTAGGGTGATCGTCACTGCGCGATGAAAAGAACCGTAAAGAAGCAATGCTTCCGATTTGGCTCCATTAGAGCAAGAGCTTTAGCTACAGCTTTGGTTCGGTATGATTTAGACTCGAACCCAACCAAACCAGGTGGAGAGAAGACCTAATTAAAATTTTTATTTTTATTTTTCTAACAAAATCAATATCAATGTATCTTCTAGGGTAAATAACAAATCAACCATCATGGTTTTTGTTCAATAACAAGTCAATCACTATGGTATTTTTTTTAACAAATAAACCACTGACGTATGAAAAAATGACAAAGCCAACATCGCGGTCACGTTTGCAGTTAACAAGTTGACATGAGACACCACGTAGCTCGCGGTGTCTCAACAAGGTGAGATGTAGAACTTTGTCTGTTGTCTAAATTATTCAGCTAAATAAGGGAAAGAAAAAGAGATTTGAAAAGAGAATTACAGTCTTTCTTCACGTTGTCCAGCAGAACTTCTTATGCGACAAGAGAATATTAGAGAGAAACAATTCAATAATCATTTGTCTCCCAAACAATTCAATTATCATTTGCAGTGTATTAAGCCCAAGACAGAAAATGCAGGCACGTAAGAGAGAACATTGTTGCTGCGTTCATCTGCGTCTGGGACCAGAGACTGCGGTGTCTTGACTTGCGGTGTCTTGAGACACCCAAGTCAAGACACCGCAAGTCTCAAGACACCACAATGCCTTGAGGTGTGTTGATTCAAGACACCTCAAGACACTGCGGTGTCTTTCTTCCCAAATGCCGCAACGTCTTTCTTCCCATACGCCGATGAACGCCGCGACAATGTTCTCTCTTATGTGCCTGCGTTTTCTGTATTGGGCTTAATACACTGCAAATGATAATTGAATTGTTTGGGAGACAAAGGATTATTGAATTGTTTCTCTCTGATATTCACTCTTCGCATAAGAAGTTATACTGGACAAAGTGAAGAAATACTGTAATTCTCTTTTTCTTTCCATTATTTAGCTGAATAATTTGGACAACAGACAAAGTTCTACGTCTCACCTTGTTGAGACACCATGAGCTACGCGGTGTCTTGAGACGGTGTCTTGAGACATTGTGTGTCTCATGTCAACTTGTTAACTGCGAACGTGACCGCGATGTTGGCTTTGTCATTTTTTCATACATCAGTGGTTGATTTGTTAAAAAAAATATCATAGTGGTTGACTTGTCATTGACCAAAAACCATGATGGTTGATTTGTCATTTACCCTATCTTCTATTCTTACTCTTGCTTTAAGTCATACACATGTTTTTTATTTCCATAATTTTTCATTTTTAGTTAGAATTCCTAACAATGTTACTGTTACTTCGGCGACTTCTCCTGTTGCTGCCACTGTTTCCCTGCTAACAAGAACAACGATGTCGTCTTCTTGATTATGCGAACAAGGGTGAGAGTTCTCTAAAAGGTGAATCCCTTACCCTGTGAACATGAACCAGAAGGTCGTCTTCTTGATTCTGCGGGTAGTGCTGTCGGTCACTAGCTCTCACCTTGCTAAATCAATGTAAATTCAGTACGTGAATTCTCTCAAACACTCCGCTAAATCCATTTCTCCCCTTGGAGAACTCTTGTTGAGAAAAAATATGGATAATACGAAGAATTGAAAGAAACATAGATAGTACTGATTAAGATAATTCTTAGAAAATAATGCTCTTGGCAATCTTCTTAAACAGAATTTTCTTTTCCAAGTAACTTCTCAGGAAAGGCTGGAGGGGTCACAAACGGTCTCATTTAAAATCCAGTCTCCTAGACAGAGTTTACTTACACAGTACAATTACACCACTAATCGGTACGAAAATGATAGTAGATATGATCCCAAAAATATCAAGAAGTAAAAGAAATATTATCGAAAATAGACACCGAGAATTTTATGTAGAAACCCAAATCGAGAAAAACCACGGGGATCAAGTCCAGAAAGATCTCACTATGAAAAATATGATTTACAATATTTTCCTAGAAACCAAATATTCTAGAAAAATATTTACTAAGAGAAAAACACAACTTTTAGATTTTCCAATGTAGACAAATGCACATCACCTATTTTTCCCTCACTCTTCCTTTTCTCTCCCTCAAAATAATTCTCTCTATTTCCTCTTCTTCTTTCCTCTTCTTTCCTTCTCTTCTTGGATGAAGGCCTGGGATACTGTAATTGTGTGAGGAAGTCTCTATTTATAGAGAGAGTTATTCACAAAATGATAACACATGGGCTGCTGATTGCTAAAGGAGGAGAATTTCATTTTCCTCTCATGAAGAGGGAGCCAACAACTCTCACCCTTGTTCGCAGAATTGAGAATACAACCTTGCTATTCTTGTTCGCATGAAAACAATGGCCGCAATAGGAGAGGTCGTCGGGGTAACGATAACATTGTTCGAGATTCCAAATAGAAAAAAACAATTATGAAAATTATAGACATGTGACAGCAGATAGGCTAACTTAACAGCAAAAATAACGATAAGGTTTAAATTGTAAATTACTCCAAAGATAGGATATATATTGCAAAGATTTTAATTTGGGTCTTCTCTCCTATTGGTTTGGTTGGGTTCGATCTAAATCAGATCGAACCAAACCATCTCCCCCCTCAGCTTAGCTAGAGTTCCAGCCCTTACTCTGACGGAGCCAAATCTGAAGCATTAGTCTCGGTGGGGTGCTTCTTCTTCGCACATCGAACCAACGCTAATTGAACGAGCCGTAATGAACGAGTATAACGAGTCAAGCATCCATTATACAACACATAAATGTTTCAAATTTATATTAATATTTTTTTTAAAAATTAGTTATTAAAATTATATAATTGTTTATTATTATAAAGACAAATTCAAAATATTAAATATATAATAGTTTTGTAGAGTGTTTACCGTTAGTCTTAGTAGTTTAGTTTAAAAAATTTATTTTAATAATGGTAATTAACAAAAAAAACTTGTGAACTATGAAGTTATTGACAAACCAAACCTTCCTTAAACTAAGTTCTCTAACAATTAAAATTCTGAAGTCTTGAACAATGAAAAAATGAATGACGCAAACTTTGCAGTCACGTTTTTCGTTAAAAGACTTATTCTGAACATCTGCGCCACCCGTAGACGTCCGATTATACCCCTTTACATGAATGCAAATATTTGCTTACATTGTCCACCTATCACAATCCGTCACGTGCCTTATTTTGCAAATTTCACCTCATATCCGCAGACACCAACGCTTTGTGAATATCAACGCTTATGTTGCGGACATCCGTTTATATTGTCCACTAATCACAATTCATCATGTACCTTATTTCTCGGATTCCACTTCACATCTCATACATTAACACTTCCACGGACACTAACGCTTCTGTTGCAGATATCCACTCACATTGTCTATCAATCCCAATCCGCTGCGTCATGTCTTTCAACGAGTGGTCAAATCTCATTTCGCGGATACCAACGTTTTCGCTGTAGATATTCAGTCACTCCACAAACACCACTCATGTGTGCCACGTGCCTTTTCAAACAAAATATATGCGGAAACTAACACTTTTGCAGACACAAACACATTCGCGGTGATCAACATTTACACATATATATATTTTTTTTAATTGATAAAAGAGAGAGATTGATTGTTGAGTGAGAGTCTATGAAAGGAAAGGGAAAGGCTGGGGATGTGGCCCGTGGGGTGTTGATTCCTGAGTGCTGACGTGCCGTGTGTGAATACGAGAACCTGAGTTAAGAACCATATACATGGAGGAGGTGAGTTCATGAGAAGATGGAGAGGTGGAAGATTGGAAGGTGGGGCTTAGAGGTCCGGGTAAAAATTTAATAAAAATTTGTGAGTCCCACACAAAAGAAAAAAAATTATATATATCGGTAGACCCAGCGAACCTGGCTCAATTGAGCCTCTAGCGAGCCCGCGAGTCCGTTCTCCAGAACTTGTTTTAGGCGGGCTTGCGAGTCCAAATACTAGGCCCAGTTTGGCCCACTATTAAACATCGGAGCAGGCTAGACTCATTACTACGTGTCGTCAGTGAAGAAGTATTTGTTTGATACGAAGCGACAGGTTGTAAGTTAGTTTAATAACTTCTTCAAAACCACGTTTGACGCGCAAAAGACTCTCCCCCGTCCCCATCACCCGCGCAGAACATAAATAGTGAGCAGAACGTAAACCAATTGGGAAAGGGAAGAAGGCGAGTCTAGGCTCCGAGATCTGGAGCTTCCGCGGATAATCCGATCCTTACGAAATCTGAGTTATTAGACTCTAGCTATGGCGCCGGTATCAGCTCTTGCCAAGTACAAGCTCGTGTTCTTAGGAGATCAGTCTGTTGGTAAAACCAGTATCATCACACGCTTCATGTACGACAAATTTGATAACACCTATCAGGTATTTCGGAATTCTGGTTTCATTTCATACGATTGATCGAGATCTGTCTCGGAATTTTTTGTTTGGATCTGATCCGGTTTTGACTGAAATTAGATATATCTTTGGTTTTTTTTTTTTCTGTTGAATTCTTCTGTATCTGTCACCGAGAGTTTTATACCTTGATGTTATATTCAGGCGACTATTGGCATTGATTTCCTGTCAAAGACGATGTATCTCGAGGATAGAACAATTCGGCTGCAGCTTTGGTGAGATATCATTTCTTGGTAGTGTAGACGTCAATAATGGCAAAAGGTTATTGTGTCTTCGCGTTCTTGTTCATGTTGTTCGTTAGAAAAAGAGAGTCACGCACTTTGCGATTTTAAAAATTGTCAGAACCGTTTATCTATTCGATACTTGGAATCATGACTATCAACAATGTATAACAGGAATAGTTCGTCGGATTATCAGCTTGTCAATCTAAAACTGTCCTTTTCATTCTTAGTTTTCACTTTGTTATTTTCCATTTATCGTCTGTAAAATGCAGGTCACGTGGCTAACCTCCTGTTATATATGTTGCCACTTAATCATATTTAAAAATGACATGTTGATACCTATTTCCTCATCACAATATTTTAGTCTTTGTTTTGCTGAGCGTGTGAAAAAATAAATATTCTTCAAATATTTCTTGGAAATTCCTGATGCAACATTTCATAATGTGCCGGCAATATTTCTTGATTAGTATGAAATCATCATCTTTTGTCAGAATACTTAAATACTTTTTCTGTTCATCTGAATTACTGGTTCAATGTTTTATTTTTCAGAAAAAATTAAATCATGTTTAATTTGAAGCCTTTGTATGCCAAATCAAACTCAAATTAAGCAATATGCTTACTTCCAGTTTCAGCAATAAAAAGCATTGTCTCATGACCTCAAATTTTGAAATACAGTCAATTTAAAATTTTCTTCGCCGTGAGCTGAAATGAGACAATAAAATAATTGGAAACTTTCAACTTCATTAACTACTGCCCATTAACATAAATTTCCGACTTTTATGTTAGTCTATGTTAACTTGTTGTCAAGTTTTGTTAAGAAGAAAATATGTCACTGAAATTTCCATGTGACAATGTTTGTTTTCGAAAGGAAACCAGTAACTTTTGTTGGAGATTTGAGTTGAGATCTGATAAACCTCTTGTGAGGTTTACTTATGCTAGGAAGAAAGGAAATGAGAAGTTAGAAGTTTAACTATAAACAGTTTCTTTGTAATAAATAGGAGGATAGTGAATGGAAAAGGTATGAGAATTGTAAAGTGTGTAGAGGTGAGGTAGATACGTAGTCTACCACTGTTGTAAGTGAATTCTTTCAAGAAATAAAGAAATATTCTCATCATTTTGGTATTAGAGCGGTTTCTTTTATGGAGAGAAGAATGATGACGTGATCGGAAATTTAGAAAAAGAATGCTGCAGAATTGTAGAGAGAAGTCGCTGCCCTTACGGAGGAAGTCGATCGGAATATGGTGCAGATTCAAGAACAAATGGCTCGGATTCTTGCCCGTCTGGATGAACAACATGTCTCGGCGGAGTCGGTAGAAGTTCCGAGAAACACATCCGCCGAACAGAGCACAAAGGGGAACGAACGAAGACACTTAATCAAGAAATTTTTCCACGGAAACTAGAATTGCCGATCTTTAACGGAGCCGATCCCGAAGGATGGCTGTTTAAAGCAAAGCGGTATTTCACTGTCAATCACCTTACTGAGGAAGAAAGGCTTGAAGCAGCTTTGGTGTATTTGGAAGGATCAGCCCTAGCTTGGTTCCAATGGGAAAACGGTAAACGACCATTTTTGAGCTGGATGGTTCTGAAGAGAGGAATTATGGAACGTTTTGCTCATTCTAGGATGGGTTATGGATGCGAAAGATTGTTGTCCCTGAAATAAGAAGGTTCGGCGGAAGAGTATCAGACAGAATTCGAGTCTATAGCATCAAATTTGTTTGGAGTTCTTGATGAAGTATTGATCAGTGCTTTTTATAATGGCCTGAAGAATGAGATCAAAGGGGATGTACGTCTGATGAAGCCAATTGGGCTATCCGATTTAATGCATTCGGCTCAGGTGGTGGAAGATAGAAATGAGTTGCTAAAACCAGGATGGCAGAGAAAGAATAATTCGGTGGAGAAGCTGACTTCAGAAAAAAAACAGCCAGAACTCTTCTAGCAGCAGCAAGATTGTTCCAAAGGACAACTATATTACTCAGCCACCATTCAAAAGTACAGACATGAGTAGAAGAAGATTAACCGAAGCTGAGATTAAAATGAGAAGGGAGAAGGGCCTGTGTTTTAGGTGTGATGAGAGATATACAGTGGGCCATCAGTGTAGAAAAAAAAAACCTTGCAGGTCTTAATGTTGCAGGATGAGGATGATAATGATTTTGGAGGTGAAGAGAAGCAAAATCGGTTGTCAGTAGAGACTGTAAGTACTCCTGACCAAGTGGGGATTTCCTTAAACTCTGTTATGGGATTGACAAATCCAAGAACTATGCAGTTGTGGGGAAGTATCAGGAATAGAAAGATAATTGTGTTGGTGCATTGTGGGGCAACTCACAATTTCATTGCTAAACAACTGGTGAATGAGTTACAATTACCTATCTACCCAACAACAGTTTTCAGTATTCAACTTAGAAATGGAGAAGCTGTCCAGGGAGCTGGTATTTGTAATAATGTATTGCTTGTACTGCCAGATTTAGAAATTTTGGAAGAATTCTTACCCATTGACTTGGGCAACTCAGAGGTGATTTTGGGGATGCAATGACTTGAATCCTTGGGAGAAATGAACGTTAATTGGAAAATGCTGACAATGAAGTGCAAATTGGGGAATCAGGTTGTTCAAATTAAAGGAGATCCTAGCTTGTGTAAATCCAAAGTTTCCTTGAAGGCCATGTTCAAAGCAGTAAGTAAGGAAAAACAAGGGTTGTTAATGGACTTTTGTAATTTGGAAGAAACTGTGGTGCCTGACCATAGTGACTCACACATAGAATTACAGGAATTGTTACAGAATTTTGAACATATATTCTGTCTTCCTACTGGCTTACCTCCTGAACGAAGTTGTGATCATGCAATCATTTTGAAAGACGGTGTTTCTCCAATCAATATACGGCCTTATAGATATCCGGTTGTCCAAAAAGAAGATTGAAAAAATGGTTAAAGAAATGTTGGAGGCAGGTATTATACAACCAATTTCTAGGCCATTTTCTAGCCCAATTATCCTAGTAAAAAAGAAGGATAATAGTTGACGTTTCTGCGTGGGTTATAGATCCTTGAATAATGAAACTGTTGAGGACAGATTTCTGATTCCTGTAATTGATGAACTTGTGGATGAATTACATGGCGCTACAGTTTTCACTAAATTGGACTTGCGGGGTACCATCAAATTCGAGTTCGGAAGAAGGATGTCCATAAGACGATCGTTCGTACTCACGAAGGTCACTATGAGTTTTTGGTCATGCTCTTCGGCCTTATGAATGCTCTCTCCACCTTTCAAGCTTTGATGAACAAGGTTTTTCATAAATTTCTTAGGAAATTTATTTTGGTTTTTTTTTAATGATATTTTGGTGTTTAGTTCTTCATTGACTGAACATTGAAAGCACATTAAAATAACATTTCAAACTTTGTCATTTCATCAGCTTTTCCTTAATAAGAAGAATTGTTCCTTTGCCCAGCATGAATTGGAATACTTGGGCTATATTATTTCGGGTCATGGAGTAGCAACGGATCCTTCCAAAATTTCAGCTATTTTGGAATGGAAATCTTCAAATTCTATCAAGTAACTACGGGGGTTTCTTGGGTTGTCTGGCTATTAAAGAAAATTTGTATCTGGCTACGGTGGTATTGCGTTTCCATTGACAGAGCAACTTAAACAAGACAAGTTTAATTGGTCCGATGAAGCTGAAACAACGTTCCAAAAATTGGAGGTGGCCGTGAGTTCCTTACCAGTTTTGGCTTTGCCCAATTTTAAGGGTGTTTTTGTTGTCGAAACTGATGCTTTTGGTGTTGGTATCGGTGTTGTCCTTATGCAGAACAAGCGACCCATCACTTATTTCAGTCAGCAGTTATCAAGGCAGAAGCAATTAAAGTCTGTTTACGAACAAGAATTGATGGCGATTGTTCTCGCGGTGCAGAAATGGCGTCCATATCTTCTGAGTATGCATTTTATAATTCGAACTAATCAGAAGAGTTTGAAGTTCTTATTGGATCAGAGGATGGTTGCAGTCGAACACCAGAAATGGTTAACCAAGTTGTTGGGTTACAACTTTGAGGTACAGTATAAACCGGGCTGTGAAAATTCAGCTGCAGATGCGTTGTCGAGAAAGTTTGATGTTAGGGATAATCCTGTTGAGTTCGCGACGCTGTTCTGTTAGGGTGCTATTGATTCCAAAGAGCTGGAAGCTGAGATTTAGCGGGATGATCACTTGTCTCTTATCAAGCAGCAACTATTGTCGCTGGATTCGGTCCCAACAGGTTATACTTTTTCCAATAATCAACTCTTCTATAAAGGTGCGAAGGTCATTTCATCCCACTCAGTTTATTTCGCAAATCTTTGCTTTATTCCATTCTAGTCCAGTGGGTGGACATGGTGGTATTACAAAGACTTATAGGAGGTTGGTAGCAGAATTATATTGGCGTGGTATGCGGCGGGATATTAAGCGATTTGTTAACAATTGTGTAAGTCTGAAGCGTTATCGCCGGCGGGTCTTCTTCAGCCTCTGCCGATTCCTCAAAATATATAGGAGGACATTTCGATGGATTTCATCGAAAAATTACCGAAATCACATGGGAAAGACACAATTTTTGTGGTGGTGGACAGATTGAGTAAGTATGCTCATGTTATGGCTTTAAGTCATCATTTTTCTGCTCGGACAGTAGCTTTGGTGTTTTTTGATAGTGTTTTTCACTTATATGGCATGCCAAAGTCGATCGTCTCAGACTGGGACAAAATTTTTGTGAGTAATTTTTGGAAAGAGCTTTTCCGTTTACATGGTACTACGCTTGCGATTTAGTTCGACATATCATCCTCAAATGGATGGCCAATTCGAGGTTGTTAATCGGACAATTGAGGCATATTTACGATGTTTTTCTGGAGAGCGACCGACCACTTGGGTTATGTGGTTGTCTTGGGCGGAATTGTGGTATAATTCTTCCATTCATTCGGCAATCAAGATGTCTCCTTTTAAGGCTGTCTATAAACGGGACCCCCCCTCCATTTTGAGGTATGACATTCAATTTGTTTCTCAATTAGCAGCTGTTGATCTTCAGCTGCAAGAGCGTGATGATGTTCTGGAGGAATTAAAGGCTAATTTAGCAAAAGCCCAGGTTGAGATGACTTTGGTGGCCAATAAAAAGCGTAGGCATCTGGAATTTTCAGTGGGTGATTTCGTATGGTTGAAGTTTCATCCTTATCGATAGCGGTCATTGCCTAAACCTCTTAATCTCAAGCTATCTCCGAAGTTTTATGGTCCTTTCTTGATATTGCGGAGAATTGGTAAGGTTGCATATAAATTGCAGCTACTGGAGACGGCGAGTTTACATCTTGTTTTTCACGTGTCCTTGTTAAAGGTTGTTAAAGGGGACGTTTCTATGGTTACTCCTTTACATGATGATGTATTGTATAACAATAGTTTCAAAGTGGAGCCGGACTTACTTTTGGATGTGCAAAGGTAATGTGGTGATGTTCACCAATTGTTGGTGTTGATTAAGTGGAAGCATTTAACACCTATGGAGGCTATTTGGGAAGATTTTGACTATATTCGTATGCAGTTTTCTTCTTTCAACCTTGAGGACAAAGTTCTTTGTTGGGCGTGGAGTAATGATAAATCTCTTGTGAGGTTTACTTATGCTAGGAAGAAAGGAAAGGAGAAGTTAGAAGTTTAATTGTAAATAGTTACTTTGTAATAAATAGGAGGATAGTGAATGGAAAATGTACGAGAATTGTAAAGTGTGTAGAGGTGAGGTAGATACGTAGTCCGCCACTATTGTAAGTGAATTCTTTCAAGAAATAAAGAAATATTCTCATCAAGATCATAGTGGTACTGTTGCGCTAGAACGTAGAAAAATTCAACTAATTTCAGTAGAGTCGATATAGGGTGGGTTTCATATATAGGCGCGATTACACATTGTGCTAAGTTTTTCATTTGTTAGTTGCTCTTGCATGACATTCACTCATGTCCAGATACATGCACACATCCACAAGCACTTGAGTCTCTTATGATTCAAGAGCCATGTTGGTCAAAGGATAAGCGGGAGCCGGATATTTTAATGCAAATGCCTCTTTTAGGAAATGTTAACTTATTATTTTTTTCATGTCAACTTCCCTAGTATTTGCTTTCTTTGTCAATGTCTATGTTTTGATAAGATTTTCATTCTTACGATGATTTGAAGCATACAACTACCAACATCATAAAAAAGTTTGAAATTTTTATTTTACAATCTATTTTAGGGACACTGCTGGGCAAGAAAGGTTCAGAAGTCTGATCCCAAGCTATATCAGGGATTCTTCTGTGGCTGTTATCGTTTATGATGTGGCAAGTATGTTGCCTTTCGTTTTTTTTCCTTCCAAAGTTACAAAATGTTTTGCCATTTACTTTTATTGCCACTTGTCTTTTACAAAGAAGTGTTTCCTTTGTTCTTTCATAGTGTGACACAATTGCCAATATGGGTGTAATTAGGACGGTTTAGTTCGGTTTCAGAGGCAAAATGATTAAATGAACCAAATCAACTATATGACTTTGCTTTGTTTTGGACTGAAACTGCACTGAAATTTTCCAGGAACCCAATGAAACAAAAACAAAAAACCTGGTTCATTTCTAGTTTGGTTTTTGGCTCTTGTTTTGTCTTTGGCCTCCATTTCGGGTTAAAAGTATGCAAAAACATGGTTATGGAATGGTTCAATGATTAGTAGGATATATAGTCCATGGTTTGCATTGTTTATTGCTTCGTCAAACCGAGATCAGGCCTAAAATTATGATTCTGCAAAAATAATGCCAAAATATTTTTCGCTGTATCCAAAATCTTGCCTGAATTGGAAAATATTCCTTGGTTTGGGCGGGTTTGGTTGGTTTAGTCTGGTTCCTTACTTCCTTTCACCCATAACTGTCAATGTTTTTAAATATTGTCATATTTATGTGATCTAAGCTTTTAAAATTTTTAGAGTGTCTGTCAACCACATGCTTGATTCTATATTCCAATGGTGTAGGTAGACAGTCATTCTTGAATACTTCCAAGTGGATTGAAGAGGTTCGAACTGAAAGAGGCAGTGATGTTATTATTGTTCTTGTGGGAAACAAAACAGATCTAGTGGAGAAAAGGTAATGACGAACTTGGTACTGTTCATGTGTCAGGCAATTATTGTTTGTTTTATTCACCGGTATGGAACTTTATCTTCTGTAATGATTATCTTGAAAAATGCACATAAATCTTAAAGCTGAAAAGAACTAAGACTTCTCAGTTAGAATAGTGAACTGCATTGGTTACCTCATCTTATCCTTCTGAAAGTGTAAAAGAAAAAGGAAATTTAAAGTGGTGAAAGATGTAATGTTTTGGATGCTTTATATATAATTTAATATTGAAGCTTCAGTATTGCATAAACTATTCAATGATAGTCATCTTCTTGATTTACATTGTTAGATTAATTCCTGCCATGTAACTTTAGCATACTTATATGTTATTAGATTGACTCTTTGTGTTATAGCTACTGCTGTATATTTTTGGTCATTTCCTCTCATGATGTGACGATAAATGGACAGACAAGTTTCTATAGAAGAAGGAGAAGCCAAAGCTCGCGAACTAAATGTAATGTTTATTGAGACAAGTGCCAAAGCTGGTTTCAATATTAAGGTAGGCTTTTGATTAAAGTTTAGAATTGTAAAATTTCATGAAATCAAGTACTATACAAACTTGTTTGTATTGAAGTCTTGGCGTCATTTCCCGATTCTTCTTGGGGTAGGCCCATGTGTTTAGCTTTTTTTTGCACTTCCATGTCAATGTCAACATCTCTCAGCATCTTGGAGTTTTCTTATCGTTGGCAGGCACTGTTTCGGAAGATTGCGGCAGCCTTGCCAGGAATGGAAACACTCTCTTCCACAAAGCAAGAAGACATGGTTGACGTCAATCTTAAATCTACCAGTGCTGCTGCCTCTCAGTCCCAATCGCAATCAGGAGGATGTGCCTGCTGAATACAACAAATTTTGATATAAAATCCAAAAGCTCCCTGTTTCCAGATATGTGTTTCGTCTCCTTTCAACTTCCTGTAAAGTCCATTTCCTTCTTCTCCCCGTCTGTTGTAGCCTTGGGCTTTTCTGTTTCGTTAATTTCGAAGATCTCCAGCCTGTCTTCTCTCTGTTTTTTTTTTTCCTTTCCTGATGGCAGTATTTGTTATTTTGAACTCTATTGAACTGAAATTTCGTCAAATTTTGGAGATGAAGGGTAGAAAAAACTTATCAGCGGAGTCATAGAACTTTAACGTTGTGAGAATTCAAGTCTGCCAAGGACTAGTAAAGTATGGTTCTTAAAACTGGCATTATTTTTATGCAGAGATCAAGTTTTTATTTTGACGAATACTCTAATTTTTATAGCCATATCTCGACACGTGTTCAGATTCATAGTAATTTGCACTTAAAATGTTCAGGTTATACGTTATGATATTTTTCTTCAAGTCCTGTGGGCTTAGAATTATAGAATAGGCCATTCATTATATGTGCTAGCTATTGACTTGCATACCACATATACTGGGCGTAGGATTGAATTAATTGAATTCAAACTACTCAGTTTTCAATGCCCGAGGGGGTAACTCGCCCGTTACACTTACCCACGGGTGATTTAATAATGGAGTTTGTTGAGGCTAGGGAGTTTGGACTAAGTGCATAAAAAAGCATTGAATGCTGAGGCTGCCAGAGTTTAGTGCACTGCTAAGTTTGCATTTCTTCCATCTTTGATTATTCTGGTAAGGTTTTATCAACTAATATAAACTCTTACATGTTTTGCGTGAATAGTCTATAACATCAAAAAGTTATGATTTGGAATCGAATTATGTTTTAATATAGTTGTATGATAGATGTAATAAGATTGGAATGAACAATATGATTCAAATATAAAAAGAGTAATATGCGTTGTAATGTGTTCATTGAAAGATATATTATTTTTAATTATAATATTAAGATCATTTGGATGCAGGATTAGACTGTGTCTGTGATTGTATCATCAGCCAATTGTCGGGATTGATATAGTCTGGCATAAAATATTTTTCATGCCAGCTCAAAAACACTGAAGACTTAAAACATTTAACCTCAATTTTGCAATTTTCCCATCAACCGATGTTTCCGATGAAGAGGGGGGTGTTCACTAAAACTTACAGCCTGCCCAGGCGTGGTAGAATTGAAACCCTAAATAGTAGTGGGCCCCACAACAGGAAGAATTAATGACTCATGACCATGAATTCAAACCCATTCTTTAGTTTCAATTCCATTAGGAAGGAAGTAGAAAAAGAAAAAAAGAAAAAAAATCAAATTTGCGATTTTCAAACCTCTTGTCCATGGCTTCGTTCATCAAACCAGTCTAAATTCTGCAGGCAGGCAGGCATAGGAAAAACGACAAGCTCATCAAATCGACTACTGACTGCCGGCACTCCACTCCACTCCACTCCTTTCGGCTACATCACATCTCACACGACAAACCTTCTTCTCGTCCGTCCATCCTTTTCTGTAGGTCCCATCCCCTATACTAGGAGTAGCCCATTCACCAATAATGGGACCCACGCGAATGAGTAAATGACATTCACTACACTTCTGATAGATCACCCTCACCTCAACACTATTCAAGTTTGTGTGGCGTTGAATCCTCCTAACACTCCCCTCTCGAACAACACAAGCAAATGGGGACAAACAAAAAAAGCCAACTGGAGGGAATTGGCCTGTCCACATGGTTCGGGCTAGTTTTAGCATTGAAAGCAAAACCGAACCGAAATTTTCCGACTTGGTTCGACCCCTACTCACACAACTGTTTTACTGTTTATTAGCCTAGCCCTGGGTGAAAGATGGGACTCTGCCACAGATGGCAATATTACCGCCGTTTAATTGATGGGACCCCACCACAAATGGGTATACTGCCACCTCATGCAAAATCTTACACGTGGAGCCACCACCTCCACTTGATCAACTAGTCAACCACCCAAATGGATGATTTCATTTCCTTTCACCCACCCACTTTAATTTCTCCAGTGATAATTGTATGCCTTAATGGAAACTTCCTATTCAAAGCTCAAGAAATTTCCCATTATTTTAAAGAGGATATGAAGTTCAAATTTAAGACGGTTAAGTTTAGAGGCTACTACTATTCTTCAATTCTACTGAAATTTTCAAATATTATTTCAGATTCTCAAAGTTTACATTCGAAGAACAAAATTATTTCCATGTGATTGTGTAGATCGTCATAAGAAAAGAAGCGAATTCTCAATTTTTTTTTAAAATTATTGTTTTATTTTTGTTTCAGTTCTTTTTTCCACGCAAGTACCAGCACTATCAATGGGAAAATCAATATGTAAAAATGAAAAAAGATTAGGGGCAAAACCGTACTTATGGAAGTTTCGTCGTCAATTGGCGACGGTGGGCGATCTCAACGGTTGAGTGTTCTCCCCAAATCCGCAAGTTTTCTCGAACGATTCGCGCAAAAGGAAGCGGCCGTCGAGAGATTTGGCTTCGCCTGAACCCTAACATCGCCTGCAAATGACATTTCCGGCACCTTCTGGTTCCAGTGTCGACTTGGACTGGCTCTAACGAGTGGACTCAAGCAAAATGCAAATCCTGAGGTATTTCGGTTGTGTCCCTTCCTCCCTCGCTTGGCCGATCCAGGCGCCACCGCAGGTGATCTCCGCCACTTCTGAGGGGATTCCGACGAATACCCGCTTCCGGCCGGAGATCTATCGCCTTCGTCACAATCATCCGCCGCGTTGGTTGCTCGTGCAGGGGACATTCCACGATCCATTCTCTGGCAATTTCCCCGGCCAACGGAAGGCGCGTGATCATCACTCGATAGACGACTAGATTGCTTCTTCCGACGAGCGGATAAGATCGACGATAACCAATTCGACGATGGAAGGGAAGAGGACGGCTCGCAAGAATTCTCAGAACGACTCCTAGGATCAGATTCCAATTTATCGGATCGAGACTTAAACAGAATGGACCACAGAGAAAACTTGTTCTTCTGCTTCCTACCAGCAGTAACGAAGGTCGCCGCTGTACCACCGCCGTTATAAGTAGGTCCCACCTGAGGAGTACTGTAGAATCGCTGATGACTAGGCTGATTACGATCTCCACAATTGTGATCGCTCCACGCAGAATCATTAGATTTCCGGCGAGACACGTATGGAGATACAGAGCGAGGGAAGACGAGAGGCGGCTGATGAGAGTCAGATTTCCTTACAACGTCATCCTCACAAGATTGAACCCGCGCAACCTGATGCGCCTGAGCTTGGGCAACGATGAGAGTAAACAGTCGTTCTCGTAGACAAGAAGCGCAGACGCCGACGCTGCTGCTGGAGTCAGCGGGGTGCCTTCGACACCTCATTTACCGGGAAAAAAAAACCCCGACTCCGAACAAATCTGCTGGACTCTCCGGGAAAAATTTCAGGTAGTTCCCGATTCTTAGAATTGAGACTCAACGAGATGATACTGTTGCTGGATATCGAAAGGAGTGGTAGCGAGAAGAAAGAGTCTGGTATTGTGTCTCGCTTTATAACTGCCTGCCATCAGTTCTACCACTTGAGGGCGATAGACAGCGGGTGGGACTTCCTACTTTATATTTCCCGTTTTGTCCTTCTCATTTAATTTTATGACCATTATAATTAATTTATAATAATTACATTGTAATAAATAAACCATACACATCTAAATTCAAGTATAAAATTCAAACATAAGTATAGGAAATGTATTCAAATAATTATCAACACTTGGATACTTTGTCAAAACGACCCTCGTTCTTCTCGCGTCCATAAATTATTAATTAGAATTAAAATGAATTCGAAGAACGATTGTAATCGAGCTGTTAATCCTCCCCCAGATGGAATTATACTAATTGCTAGTTTGCATGGAAAGAAATATGGAGAAGTGAATGGTAATTTGGTATTGTAGCTATTTGGTAAATGTGACCTTAAAAAAGCAAGTCGTTTTCATCAATATTATTCATTTTTTGCTGAAACCCACACGGTTTTGTTGTTGGGGTTAGCCCAAAATGTCTGTCATTAGTTATGAAGAATAACTCTACTTATAAATTATACATTTTCTACTCTCTCAAACGTTGTAGGATTGTACACCTCCTTTTACATAGGTCAGACTCTCATTTGAGTCATTTTTACTATCACATGGTGAACTGTTTTTTTTTTTTCTTGTATTTTTTATTTTTGTGTTTTTGTTGTAGTTTTTAAGTTTGATTTTGCCGAGATTTTTAGAATTATTCTAGGATCATAAAATGAAACTAATAAGACTTACCCATTTTCAAAAATTTAAGCTAACGTAACACCTAACTATTTTAATACGATTAATTAATATTATGAAAATAGTTCAACTGATGTAATCATGGAAGAAATCATTGCATTTGAAGAACAAAATTGGGCTACTCCCCACCATAGTGGGGGTTCCTATTGCCACACAAATTTGAGTGGTATAATGCAATATCTTCTTGCTTCTCTTGAGTGGTTATGTTGGGGGAGTTGGATCCCATTCTAGAGTTCATTATCACAAGACAATCTTTTTTAATTGAAATCATTTTGAATCATATGATAAGACCCTCCCACTTACATCATGTAATAATATATCCAGTGGCAAAAGTCTCCTCTAATCATTATCGATCACATTTTCAGTGGCAAAAGTCTATTTTGACCATCAATGACAATTACGATGTTACTTCGAAAAGATACTTGTAACGGTTTTCAGTACTTTTAGTATAATATTGTCCACTTTGAGTCAAACACCGAATAGTTTTACCCCAAAATGTACTATATTAGGTAGAGAAGGAAATCATATTTATAAAACCATGTATTTTTTATTATCCCAAACGGTATGAAATTGTGCACCTCTATTAATATTGAGTTGAATTCTCACATGGACTATCCTGACCTTCACATGACGGGTTACCACAACACTCATAGTAATAAAAGTTAAATTGTTACATTATGATGCATTGTTAAAATCATTAATAAAATAATTATGAAATATTTTAAATAATAAATCTCGTATATGCGCCAAGTTATAGTTTAAATTTGTAAAGTAAAATTATCGTTATAATTGAAAAAAATTCGTTTTTTTGGTCATATTCAACTCGAAAATTTTGACCCGAACCCTAAAATGATAAGAATAGAAGACTTGTATGAATGTATGACTTTTAATTGCATATTAATGGGAGTGTTTTGAGGGGAAAGATAACATGAACTCCAATTTGATGAGGGTAGCAATTGACCAATTCAAAAGTCATTAGCATCACTTAGATTGTGATTAATGGTGATTATTATTATTATTGTGTGATGATTAGCTCTCTCTCTCTCTCTCTCTCTCTCTCTCTCTCTCTCTAGGGAAACAAGCAATAAATGAAGTGGACTTTTCTTTGTTGTCCCAAAATGTCTAAGTTGAAGACATAATCAACGCTTTATACTTTTGCAATTAAATAGAGAGTTAGACATTCATGAGCAAATCACCGGGATAAGGTCAGAGTTAGGACAAGATAGATTGCAATAGAAAATAACCTCTCTCCAGAGGCAAGAAAACAGCGGTATATAAATATTACTTACGAATAAATGTTTTTTGCAGTTAATTAATTGTTACAATGTAATTATAATAAATTATTTTAAGCTAATGAAAAGATGATATATCCCATCTAATACAATAAAAAAAAATAGATTTTATTAATAATTAGCGAAAACAATAAGGTGATTTTGTTGATGGTAAATACCATCTAATTTTATTTTGCACTTACGTGCAAATTATTATTGATATAATAATTAAGATAAATTATAAATTATTTAAATAATATATTAATTATATCAATAAAAAATAACATATCACGAGGTAAAATTAAAATTATAAAATTAGAAAGTAAATACAATATCACTATTTGTTGATGGAAAACATAACAATAATATTTGTCTCATTCATTTATCATAGTTCATTATTTTATTTGCTAACAAAAATTGTTTAGTGTTTATCTTTTTACTAACTCAATATTTTAGGGTTTATTTTATTAATTTCCCTTATAATAATTATGGAAAACAATAAGATGATTTTGTTGAGGGTAATGATAGATTTACCATTTAATTTTATTTGTGCTTATGTGAAAATTATTAATTAATATAATAATTAAGATAAATTATAAATTATTTAAATAACACATTAATTACATCATAATAAACGACATATCATAAAGAAAAATTAAAGTTATAAAATTAAAAGTTAAATATAAACAATTTATAATTAATAAATTTGATTTTTAGTTTTTACTCACATTTCCAATAAAACATATTGACTAAACTATTTGATATAAACACTGGTTTTAGAGTTGTTATTGTAAAACCCGTGAAGTTTATAATTTTAATTTTTCAACGCGTAAATTTTTTGCTTCATTTTTCGGTCAAGCTTTAAAAATTGACTCATTTTGTCGCGTAGTGGCCATGTGCGAGTTTTCAGTCAAATTGGGTATTTTTGAATGGTAATTTAATTGAGAAAATAAATTTGGTAAATTATTATGACTAAAGAATTATTTTCGATTAATGTTTTGGTGAATCGAAAATTTAATTGAATTTGTTTAATATTAAATATATATATTGTTTTATTTAAGAAATAAGGAGAATAAGATCTTCTTCTTCTTCTATCAACAACGAGAGAGAATGTGAGGGAGGGGAGGGATCCCGAGTCAGGAGTTGTCGACTTCCAATGACAGATTCAGGTTCCGTCGTCCACACCAGCAACTTTTGTAAAGGCCGTTGGTAAGTATTTCTATTTTTCTCCTATGTATAGGGTTATTTGTTGTTAGGAGTCAAAAATCGGGAGAAACACAGGGAAAATGACCTTTTCGGCCATTTTAGTCGATCAACAGTCAACCATAAGGGATCTGGTTGTCCAGAGGGGACCACTGGTCAACCAAGAAGCAACACTGGTTGACCAGAAGTGAGAAAATTGTCCCCATTTTGTCACGTTTGAGCAGTTTGTGCGTCGGTTGGGTTCCTAGACTTAATATAGAATCCTTCCACCGAACCTTTATGACTCATTGACGGGAATTTTTGTCCTTTAGCAAGGTTTTAAGCTCAGTTTGGTTTATGGATTTCAAGCCGATTTCAAATAAAGTCATATTTGATTGACTTTAGATGAGTCTCCTTGACTATTGAGTCTTGAATGGTTGCGGGCGTGTGTTATCCACCACTATGAGGTCCCGGTTGATCGTCAACGTGTCTCGTCGATACTGAATGGTCCCGGTTGACCGTCGTTGAGTTTGGTTGAAGCTGCGAGGTCTCGGTTGACCTTCGCTTGGCCTCGACGACTGTTGATTAGTCTCGGTTGACTACTGTGATGCCTTGTTGACCATTGTTGGGTTCGAATAGCTCTAGCTATGTCTTATCAACTGCTTGAGTCGTTCAGGTCGAGTATATCGTATTCCGCCGACTGTCATCATGTATCGTCGATCAGTGGGTCTTTCGGGTTGTCTATTGAGGTGTCGGGTCGACCGTGGTTATACTTTGGTCGACCACGTTATTTATTTCTCAGAGCTGGGTTTAGTGAACTTCGTTCGGCTTCATTAGCCATATTTGGTTCTTGGTATGAGTTTGTGTTTCGGTCTAGGACTCTTGGGTATTCCTAGATTTGATTTCGGGTTTGGGACTAGTGGTTGTCCCTATAGCCCATCTTGGATTCCTAGTTTTGTTTGAGGCTTATATGTTATCCCTTGTGTGAATATAGGGATGTTGACATCGACTTTGTTGTAGGTTCTGGAGATATCGCTGGTTCGACCCTCACTTCTGATAGAGCATGGACTTGGCTAATCGGTAAGATTGTCGTTGTCGTCTATAAGGTAGGAATTTTTATACTTTCTGCATTGCATTGCATTATTTTTTCAAATTGCTATTTTGTGGGATACCACACTTGAAAACCCAACGGGGATTGTTTCAACAACACGTCTGTTTTTATTTATATATGTATTCTCACATTTATTTTATCGTACATGGTATATGTGGATATGTTGGGAGGATGAGTCCTCTTGATGTTTTCGGCACTCTGGTGCTAAAGCATCACGAGATCTTATATTGCATGAAGGTTGATTGTTTGTACGTGCTGTTAGCCTTTTTCTTAGGCTAAGTTTTATTTTGATGATGACTAAATTGCTTGGTAATTTAATAAATCAATAAATTGTATTTTAATTGCATGTTGCTTGGATTAATTGGTGGATAAATTGCATAACTTAATTGAGTAAATCAAATATGCAATATTTGTGGCACATGCTTAGATTATGATATAAACAACTTTATATGTGATGGACATCATCTATAAGGGAGATTGCGTAGACTATGTGATAAAGATGATGTGAAATTTAATAAAGTGCAAAAGTTGTTTATACATTGAATTTTTATATATCTTATTTATCGATTAAATTGAGAATACCCTTGATTAAGGGTATTGAGAATGTTTAATGTGTTTCTCTAAGTCTATGCAGGAGAATGGAAGGTTCGTATGACTTAGAGGAAACATTTTGTGGATGTATGAAGTAGGTTGTGCAGTTGCGGATGCTGCGGATGAGGTGGACGCAAGGTTTAATCGTCCGATTTGCCTCTGTCCATTTTGATGAACACGCGGACGATGGTCGCGGACGAGGCGGATGTGAAATGGCGTCCGCAGGTCTTCGACTGTACGAACGGATACGAAGAAGAGGACGATGGTTTTGCGTCCCCCTCAATGTTGTGCAGTCGCGGACGATAGACCCAGTAGGTGCGGACGCGAATATTGGCGTCCGCTTTGAATCTGTCCAGTTTTGGATTTGTGCGGACGATGTATGCAGACGAAGCGGACGATGAAAATGGCGTCCGCAAATGCCCAGAATTCTGTCCAAAGGCTATTTTCTCAACGGGTATTTTTGCAACGGTCGTGCGGACGATAGGTGCGGACGCTGAGGTCGTCCGGATGATGCACTGGCTGTGTGTATAAATAGAGGATCACTCTATGCTCTCCATAATGAACGAACCAGGAATCATGGCGAAGCCCTGCCGAATTTAATACGCGGTTCTAATCACTGTGAGCTATTGCTGTATATCCAATTCTCCCTATTATGAATTTGCGAGTTATATTTGGGAGAATTCGGATTAGTTAGATTGCGGTTTAAATTTCCGAATCATATATTGTGCTTGATTGTAAAGGGTGATTCCCTTAGAATTCATCACACTTGGGTGACGCCCCGCAATAGTCAAATATTGGGTGACGCCCCGCAATAGTCAAGTTTAGGGTGACGTCCTATAAAAGTCAAAGGTTGACGACCTTAGAATTAATCAAGGGTGACGCCCCATTTAATAGTCAATTTGTAAACGGTTTTATTGGCACCCGTAAGCCAATTATTTAGTATATCTCCAAGTGAAACTTGGAGCGCGGACGTAGGCGAGTTTGCCGAACCGTGTAAACAAATATTGTGTGCATTTCTCTAACCCTTACTCTTTAATTTACACATTTAATGTGATTGCATATTTAATCGTATTCGATAAATCACTTAGGGATTTAGAGAATTTAAATATCGCACAAAATTATTAGAAACGCTATATGCACCCCCCTCTATAGGCTTACATCAATCCTACACGTGCAAAATAGGGATGGGGCATTGGTGATATGTCATCGGATTTTGATCCCCAAAAATCAAAATGGAGATGGGATAGTGATGACTCGTCCTTGGATTTCAAGCCCTAGAACCTGACCAGAGTTTTAGTCACACGGATTGGAAGGTTGTTAGTCGCCGAGTTTTGTTATCCTAGTACCATTCCATTTGACGAGTGGTGTGACGACTCATAACTCCACTTGTTGGCACCCCTCGTTAATTTGGAACCTGATGGTAGCTAGTTGAGGAGCAATCATTCACCGACAATCTTATCCATTTTAATTGATCATACGGGTTATGACGTCGCGGAGCTTTAGCTTGCCGGTAACTTGGATGACGCGCTGGATCTTCGGATCGCTGTCATTGCTATTTCCTTTGCCTCATGAGGCGTTGTTATCGAATGATAGTCACATATTCTCTGATGAGTGTCAGATGAGTCTATGAGTGACCATGTCTTTTCACTGATGTCGTTTTCACACGGAATAACGATGTTGACATATTTTGCGATATAGCTGTCTATGTATACAGATAGTTTTGATGACGCCACATTAAATAAAATGATAAAGTATGTACGGTAAATGAGAAACATGACTATGGTTTTCAAAAGAGATCAGAAAAACTGTTTTTCGCATGCATTGCATTTAGTAGAGACATTCCTACTGAGTTTGTCACGCACCCCTTAGACTATGTTTTTTCCCATGTTAATGTTTAGGTTCGGTGTATGAGTTCTACACGAGGTTGTCGCAGGATGTTACTGGTACCCCTTTGGTGGGTGTATCGATCTTCCCTTAGATGACGGGAAGCTCGTTGGTTCAATCTCTTCGTTTATGTTATGTTTGAGATTTGTTGTTTGGTCTAATTATTGCATAGTATTTTATTTTGTTTATTATTATATTATCATGTCTCTTGCTTATTACTATGTGGATCTCAACTCATGTGATTTGAGTTTTGAGCTTAATTTCATGTTAAGACTTCTGCTTCTTTCACGCCTTGGGTTGAGTGATCGAGTCCACTACGATGATCGAGTCGCTTGACCCAACGGTTCTTTTAGGTCCACCTTCGCGTTGTGACAGTTATCTACTTACGGAAATGATTTCATAAACTTTCCTTTAATATTAGATATGACTGAGTAATGTCATGTTTATTCTCTAATTCTACACTCTCATCTTATTTTTTTATGTGACTATTGTGTATCAATCGTTAATTGGTATAATAATTACCATAATTTGTAAGTAGTTAAAATAAGACATTAATTATATAAATTAATAAGTATTATGTTAGAATGTAAGATTATAGTATACACTTATAAGGTAAGCGTATCATTGTCCATTAAATATTAACACTAAATATATTAGTCATAAACAATAAAATATGATTGCTTAAGTATCCTAAATGAAAAATAATAATACACTTCAAATATATTAAAAGAAAAAAGGAATTTTCCCAGCATGAGGCCTACAAGAGATGGTCTTGCTTGGAAATTATAGTTATACTAAGATAGGATTTAGGATAAGCAAACACATGTACAAAGTCTATGACCAAATGGAAACTCTTTGAAATATTATTGTATTGAATAGTATATGATAAATTCAAAATATTACCTTATAACACATTGTAATGTCACAAACATGAAATAAATTGACACCAAAGATGGATTTTGCCTTAAAATCAATTAATTTCGGGTGATTTCCAAAAAATAAATAAATTAAATAAATATCTCTAAATTTTAAGTCGTTTAATTTCTATAAACTTAAAGTTTTGGGCAACCAAGACATGTTCGGTTAGAATCACCGCAAATTGAAATTGAACATGAATTGTTTTTCTGTTTGACTCAATTCATGAAAGTGTTGGTAAGTGGTCATAATTTGATTTGATTTCAATTGATTTTGCAAAATTGAAATTGAGCATTTTCAATTCTACCGTGAACCAAATTGAAAACAACTACTCAACCGAGTTGAACTAATTTCAACCGAAACATTATTACTTATACTTAGAATAAAGAAAAACATCGAGGAATACGTCTAGTTCCAAGGCTCGTGGGTGGTCCACGGACAAACTAATCAACAAACTATTAAATTTTGACTAAGAAAGAATGAAAAATTTGCTATGAATTAAATAATAATAATGCAAAAAATAGTAAAAGGTTTTACCTAGTCAATCATAATGTAAACTTAGTACACACCTACATAGAAAAAAATGCACTTTGTTACTTAAAAACTAGGCAATGACTTTTAGAAGCCCTAATCTAAATTTGTGACTAAAGAATTATTTTGAATAAAATATTTGAAAATCAAAATAAGGGTAAGTGGGCTTTTATTATTATACCTTTTTAAATTGTCAATGTTGGTTTAAATAATAATCATTAAAAATAATATTATTAAATTAGAATAGTTGATAAATTAATACTTATTTTAATTCTTAATATTTAAATTAGAATTAAGTAGAAAATTAAATCAAATGTAGATACTTCAAGATTAACCAGCTACTAAGTTTCCCATTTTTTAATTATATTTTTCAACCACGCGGTGGCGTTTTTAGAATTCCGCCTCTTTTTCCTCGCTCTCGTAACTCTTGATCACTGTCTCGATGACCCTCGATGTAACACCCCAATTTATAAAAATCAAATTTCTTTATTTTAATTTTATGAAAAATTTAAAATTTTCTTTTAATTTCTTCTAAATGTATTTTTTAGTAGCAAATCAGAGTAATTTAGCGGAATAAATTCAAATCATAATCTTAAACAATTTAAAATGCGGTATGTATTATACAAACTATTTATTGAATAAAATCATAATTTAAAATAACCAAATTTACTTGAGCCATAACTCATAATGTCTTCTTCAGTTGATAACTCAAGATTTCATCTGGCAATGCATTCTTCTTTTTTCATTAATAATATTTATCTGCATCACGAGTAATATAATGAGCCCAGGCTTAGCAAGAAATAGAATGTATTTATATGCTATGCAATGCTTATGCAGTCGTTTTTATAGAAGAATCTTTCCCCTTTTCATGTTGTTTTAATTTCACTTAACAGTCCAGACGTATAACATCTTATTAATCTAGGGAAGTTGAATCCATTATACCGTCTTGTGGCTCAACCGTCACTCCGACGAGAAGATACATCCATTAAGGATGTCACCACCAATCTTATACACCTATTTATTTTTATTGGTTCATTTATTAACATGCTATGCATATGTTAGTAATTTCATAAGCCCTATCATGATGCATATACAGTTCATAGTGATATGATAGAATTAAAAACAGTACAGCAGTCCATATATGAAATTAAGGTAGTTTATATATTTTTATTCATTATTACGTTTAAGTATTTTCTTCGTTATTTTATGCATTAATTACAACAATAATTTTCGTAATTATGTTAACATTATTTTAACGATACTCTTCACGATTAATTTCAATAATATTTTCAACATTTATTTTATCGTTAATTTATACGAATAATTCCAACAATATTTTTAATAATAATTTAAAGTAAGTCAAAACATAAAATCTAATGATGCAGAGCCTCCACTGGTCACCACATCCTATTTCTTATCTCTTGAAGAATTTTCCCATGGTAGAATTTCCCAAAGCGTAACTCATCTCGATTCCCGAGTAACTCCTCCTCTACACTTTCACCTTAAAATATTTTATAATTTCTCACTCACAAATTGATGGGAACCACAAATATTAGAGATCTGAGACCTGACAACAACACAGAATATCACATGATTACTTGGAGATTCAAAAAAAATTATGGGCTCGACTCGCTATCTATAAAGAGGTAAGAACTAAAATTATCAAGGAAATGAGCTTGACCCGAATCAAACTTGTGGATTGAACCAAAGTTATAAAGTTGAACATTTTCAATCAAACACTTGAAAATCAAGTCCTTCAAAGAGAACTCAAATAATAGAATCACTCTCAAAGCAAAATGTTTTTAATTTCAAAAGTTGTAAGTTGTGAGTTGTGTTTTTCAATGAAGGGTTGTCCATCATTTTTTAGGCAACACTAGGGCAACACTAGGAGACCTAGAAACATTATAAAATGTCATAAAATATACAAAAGAATTGAATATAGTTAATGTTAGGTGAAGAATGCCGCGAGTGGCAGTCGTCAGGCAGCGCTGGGTGCCGGTGTGCGCTGTCGCCTCCTGCGGCGGCAAACGGATGGTCGGCGCTAGTCGGTGCGACTCGCGTGGGGTAGGTGCTGCGGCACGCGCGGTGACAATACAATTGTGCACGCAGCTGGCATGTATGAACGCCCGCTCCAGTGGTCCGCGCGGTGGATGGCGCAGGTGGTCTGCAGGTCAGAGCTGGTCGGCCCGGTGTACGGCAGGGTTGGTGTAGCGGCGTGTGTGTCTAGTTAGTGTTGGCAGGCGCCAGGTCGGTGCCGCTGGCGGGCGCTGGCCGACTCGTTGTCGGGGTGGCACACACAGTGGGCTTGGGTTGTGGGCTGCTTCGATCAATCTTCAATTTTATCTCTTTTCTATTCAATTCATTCATTCATTGGGTCTCCATTGGACCCTCCTCAATCCCTAACACCACCATGGGTCATGACTTGCCATTCAATGAGTCTTTATCTTGGACTTCATTCCGTTACGGGAAATCGGGGTGTTACATCCTATGAGAAAATCATTCTAAAATTTTAAAATTCATGAATAATATATTTCTAATCCCAATAAAATGTTGAGATATTACACTTGATCTGTAGCTAAAATCTGCCAAGTTTGTTGGATTTGATGTACTCCCTTGTTGAAAATTGAACACAAAACGACAAAATAATATACGCGGAAACAGAAACATAGAAATTTACTTGAAAAAATAATCAAGAAAAATTGATTAAGATCAAAAACTCAAACAACAACTTATAAAATAATATAAAAAATTATAATATTGACAATGGTTCCAATTAGAATTAAGACGAAACCAAGTTGTAAGATGGTTTTAACGTGCTTAGCACTCTCGCTTACATGATTAAGAAGTGTAACCACAATTTGGTGATGAAATCGTTAACTCCCTCAAATTGTCGTGTTTTCTCTTACGGAGAAATTCATAATTTTGGGCAAGGTTTCCTTCCTCGGATCCTTTCTTTCGGGTCCAATTGGAGACGAAGAGACGAGAGGTTCAGAATAATTTGGAGGTAATGCAGTTTCGTATTGTTTGGTTTAATGGATTTTCTGAGCATTTATTGTGGTTTTGGAGTTGAATAGATTGCTGTTATAGTTAAACAAGGAGAGAAAATGAGAGATCAAGAGAAAGTTCAAACGGAAGAAGCGTCAATTTTAGGCCTAAGTTGGGCATTTGGTATTCCAACAAATTTTCCGATTGGAATGCTCGAATTTACTCAGAATATTAATTTGGAATTGTTTCAGGGGATTCCTGAAAGGATCATCCATCTATTTCAGCGAGAAACTGCAAACTTCGTCATATTTATGCCTATCAGATTCTAATTATTCCCCATATTTTTATCTGCAGATATCAGTAAAAGTGGAATTATCGTTAGTCTACGATCTGTGCATTCAATTGAGGAAGGAAGAAGTTAATAGATGCCGACTTCATGAATGTCGCCTAAAATTCAGATCCTTGTCTATAAAATCGCTAGTCCAAGAGCTTCCATAATCTTTTCTCAGTTAACTTCCTGATGATTTTGGTCATTTCCTCCATGTTTTTTTGTGTAAAACGAAGATGCCCTGCCTAATCGAGTTCATAATCCTTGGGAGGAAGAAGAGAACGATGGAGCAGAAGGATCTGGAGATGAATCAGAAGAACCTGTTAAGTGAAGAGAAAGAAATTCTACATCAAAATCCACAGCATTGTTGCACTTCGTTCATCGGATTCTCTCACCCACGATCTACGTCGCGGGTATGATTTATGCCATGAGAGGATTAACACCAACTACCATTAATGGTTGGTGTAGAAGCCCGTTGGAATTTGGTCGCAACATTCACGTAATATTCAAGGTGACCCTTCAAATCTTATGATATCTAACTCTTGTTCTACATTTCCATAATTCTCGAGTTGATTCAATTGTTTGAATCGCAGATTAATTTCGATTCGAGTCTTAATTTATACTTTGATACGTCGTTTATTCATTCATTGTCGTAGTAAATTAATGTTTCGTGCATAAACCAATTGTCATTTGGTCACAACATTCAGATAATATTTTAGCCATCTCTTCAATATCTTATGATACCCAACTCCTAGTCTCGGATTGCTATAATTCTTGAGTTGATTCAATTGTTTGAAGTGTACATTAATTTTTATAGTATGAATGAGTCGTATATTCGTTCATTTTTATAGTAAATTAATGTTTGGTGTATAAGCCAGATCACAAAACAATTTCGTACCACATATTATTCTTGATCACGACACAATTTGTACGATGTTTAATTCTAGCTTTCAGATTTCTATAATTCTTGATGTATCATTTTGTTTGTTGATGTAATAAATGCATTATATGATCATAATATAAAATTATAATGTAAATGTAACACTTATTTAATGAAACGAGGTTGATTTGTACATGGGTTAGCGATGTTTCGCTGTCATAGTAAATAGGACAATGTAAAAACAATTTAGATGATAGTGGTTTTAGCCAAATTAGTCACCTTTTAACAAGTTAACTACCAAATAATTTTTGATAATAAATAAAATATTCAACTATAAAAATATTGTTGTTAACAATGACGTTACTTTGAAAATGAAAGAGTAAGAAGCTTCTCTTAAAAATGTCTTCTTTTATGCGTTTCAAATAGATATAGAAAAGAAACAAAACCAGAGATTTCCACATATTTTTGTTCAATGAATCACTGACGAAGATAAATGTTTTTCCTCTCAACAATTTTAGCATATTATTGCTATCTAATTTGAATTTAAAACAATAATTTAAGGGAAGAACTAAACTTTGATAAATCGAAACAAATGAAGAATTCTCAGCGATCATTCGAAGCCTTTTCTATTCTTTTTAGGGATTGCTCTTCTTCAAAGACGTCAAATTACTTAGAAGAATTCAGAAAGTCGTCGTCTTTTATCTATAAAAAGTCGTATTTCTTTTGACAAAAATAATATTTTCTGAGTTCTATTTCAAAGACGTACTTTTCGCAGTAGAAAAATAATATTTTACAGCGAAAAAAACATTATTTAAGAAAAAACGTGACAAAGATGTTTTCTGTAGTTGAGTATTTTATTTGTTAGTAAAAATTGTTTAGTGATTGACTTGTCATTGATTCTATGGTTTAGTGGTTGTTTTGTTAATTTTCAAATTAAAAAATAAAAATTAATATAACCATGAAGTATATATTGTTGAAAAAATAATATTGAAAAAAATATCTGTAATTTTTAAATTTATTTTTAGTATTGTGTAAAATTTTTGTTAAAATTCCGTGCATTCTGGTGTGTCAGCAGTTAACTGGGGTGGGTTAATAAAATAAAAAATTCAATAAATAAAAAAGAAATGAGAATCATTGACTTAACGAGTGGCGATAGAACAGGCTCTCGCGCTCTCTCACTCAGAGCACACCACTACGACTCAGAGACTGACGATTCTGGTCAGAAGAGAGCTTCTACCTTTTCCCAATTCTCCAACGGTGGAACCCCTTTACCTCTCTCTTTCTCTGTCTCCCAGCAGCTGCTATTGAGTTATAGCTGTGGATCTGCTGCAGTAGGTGGAGAGTTTTGGTACGAAATGACGAGGTTGAACTCTCAGATCAGGCTCTCTGCTTCTCTGATGAAGACGCTCAGAGATCGCCTCCGGTACTCTGAAATCTACTGCCATCCGGTGCTGACGCAGGCACGATCGTTCACTACATCAGAGGGACATCGTCCTACCATTGTGCACAAGCGCAGCCTTGATATACTACACGATCCTTGGTTTAATAAAGTAACTTTTCTGTCTTCGAAGCTCTATGATTTCTTTTTTTTCTTTTTTTTTTTGTCCATGGGTTATGGTTTCACTAAGTTTCAATTCTCTGCGATCGGCTATGTTGACCTGGTCTTCTAGTTTATGAGCTGATCATATGTTTAAGCGTTCAATATTATTCGCTAGTGTTGTTTTTAGACTGAATTTTGGATAGAATATGAGATGTTAATTGTTACTTTGACGCTATTGTCAGATTGAGTTAAGTGTTTACACGTATGTTGAAATCTACTGTGCCAACTCACGATTTCACGTGTTTCTTAGTTTTGAATTCCCGAAATATATTGCTGTGTATGGAACATTTATACTACTTTAAGTTCATTTTACATCACAGAAACAAGGTGAATTAATTTATTATTTTTTCTTGGCTGTTTATCTCTATTTAGTATTTGGACCATGATAGTAAAGATCCACTGTTCATCTTCCAATCAGGGAACAGCTTTTTCGATGACAGAACGTGACCGTCTTGACCTTCGGGGTCTTCTTCCTCCAAATGTTATGTCATCTGAACAGCAAATTGATCGATTTAGTAAGTTGCTAGCTTAATAACTACTTAAAGTACACATATTGCCATACTGGTATTAAATAGCCTATTTCATTCACAGTTCTTCTGAATTGCGTTCAATTTTAAATCAAGTCTCTTATTGGATATAATATTCCTGGAGTTGAGTTTTTTTCCTGAACTATGGAAAAAGTGTACTTTCCATAGAGAACCATAATAGAGTTAGACAAAGTATTTGTTTCTTCACAAGTTTGTTTTTGTTGGCCAGAAAAACAATCTCATTAATGTATTTTTTTTTTGGTTAATGAGTATTGCAGCCATTTGACTATTGTTGATATTAATATTCTTTGGTCCTGAAATATGATCCTTATTGTAGTAGTTGTTTACGTTATTACTCAGTGGCATTTGACTCTTTCCTTGTGTGTCGAGTTGTACCAGTTCACTTTAAAAGTCTTGCAGTTTGAATACTTCTACTAACTCGAGTTTTTATATGAACTCAACTTGGTGTTTTGGGAAATCCTGATTTACCATAATCGCATAAGGTCATAGCTTGAATTTGTTAAATGGCAGTGGTTGATCTAAAGAGGCTTGAAGTGCAAGCAAGGGATGGACCATCTGATCCAAATGCTCTAGCCAAGTGGCGAATACTTAACAGGTTGCATGATAGGAACGAGACAATGTACTATAATGTGAGTTAACGGATTAGTTCCTCTCATTACTGTATAATTTGTCAAATAGCTGTACATTTGTGGAGGAGAAATTTAAATCTTTATAACTTTTGGTGGATTTTAAGTAAAATAGAACTCATAGTGATCCTTCATTGCCCTAGGTTGTTTATGAGGTATATTTTTGACTGATCATATGAAAAATTTGACGATGAAAAGCCCTGTGTATCTCATTATATTGGCTTACCTGCTTTCAAAATTTTATTTTGAATCATAATTTCATCTTTAATTTGACAGGTTTTGATCAAGAACATTGCAGAATATGCACCTATAGTCTATACCCCAACAGTAGGTCTTGTTTGTCAGAATTATGGTGGTTTATTCAGAAGGCCGAGGGGCATGTATTTCAGTGCTGAAGACCGTGGAGAAATGATGTCTATGGTTTATAATTGGCCTGCTGAGCAGGTCTCAGTACTTTCTTTTATCTTTATATCAGATAGTTAACATAGTTTGAACCACTGGCAGTCATGTACATATTCACCTTCATTGAATGTAGGTTGAGAATGGTAATATTAACTTAGTAGTGGGTATAATGGTTCTTTGGCACAAATTTTTTTGTTCTTTTGTTAAACCACTGGTTTTCTTTAAGAATTATTAACCCGAAAGCATCAGGTGAAATTACCTGATTGGTAACTAATTGATGTGTTGTGGTTGGCAATTTTGAGATATAACGCATAGTACCGTCAATGAGTTGCTAAATCTTTTGGCTGGATTGGGATGAATAAAATTGTACTCAAGATAGTTGGCTAAGACAACAATTACTTGTTTCATTATGGAATTATCATTTTTCCTTTTGAAAATATAGTTGGTAGGATTAGTTAGTAGTTTAATTTTCTATAGACAACAGTTAATTTTTAAATTCCACTTCATTTATTTGATTGCGCTGTTTGAAGTTCCAACTGTAGCCTTCACATTCTGTTGTCAATGTACACATCTTAATGGTCTCAATTGCAGGTGGATATGATCGTTGTTACTGATGGAAGTAGAATATTAGGTCTTGGAGATCTTGGAGTTCAAGGAATTGGAATCGCCATTGGGAAGCTGGATCTGTATGTTGCTGCAGCTGGGATAAACCCTCAAAGGGTATTTTCTTTTACCTCACATTCACTTCCTTTCGATGAATATTTAGATCAATGGTCTCCATAGAGCCAAACAGTAAAAATATGTGCTATAGTGATGGGTTTTTTTCCAGGTCTACTCCTAATCTTCCCAGCATAATGATACGTAATTTCTCCATGTTTATTCTTTTTCTCTCCTATGCATCTTATGTTTCTTATTTTACTTTTGCTAATCTCAATTATTAGGTTCTTCCTGTTATGATTGATGTTGGAACCAATAATGAGAAGTTGCTCAAAGATCCCTTGTGTAAGCATTTCTTTGCCATAATAAATTTAGCTTTACTCGGACCAATCATCTGATGCTAACATGCTGTGAAGTGTTTAGAAAACGGCTCCCTGAATTCATGTTCTGTCGAATGATAGGTTCCTATCTGAATGGAAAATAGATTTTTTGTTGATTGGGAATTGTTGAGCCCATAATTTTTCAATTGATTATTGAAGCCTGGGTCCTTAACTTAGTATCCTGCCATAAGGAGCTTTTACGAGTACTTCGTTAATTCTGCTAGTATATTGTCTCCACACTCACACACTTGTATCTTAGCAATAGAGTAGGGATAGAGTTATTAGTATCAATAGTAATAATGATGACATTGAAAAATTATAAGTTTTATTTTTCTTCCTTTCCCAAAGGGAGAATTCCTTATCTTCTTTTTGTACCTGTTTTAGATTTGGGACTGCAAGAACACCGTCTTGATGGTGATGAATATCTTGCCATCGTTGATGAATTTATGGAAGCAGTATTTACTCGCTGGCCACATGTGATTGTTCAGGTAATTTAGTTTCCTTTAAGATTGCATTGCTCTCAGATTTTCTTTTCTTTTGTCTTTTTTCTGAAAATTTTCTGAACTTGTATTCTTAGTTTGAGGATTTTCAAAGCAAATGGGCGTTTAAGTTGTTGCAGCGTTACAGAAACACGTATAGAATGTTCAATGACGATGTGCAGGTTACTATGTTTTTTTAGTTGGCTTTGACATAGATATTTCTATTCATTTACATTTTCATTACTTAAAAGAACATTGAAGCCAATATGCTGACGGATGAATTATATGATATTTTTAATATTTGCTATAATTTGTGACTGTCTAATCTTTTGCCCAATTTATCAACGTTAAGCCAGTATCCCTCAGGTCACTGATCTTTTACACTACGGATAAGTGTGATGTGACCAAAGGCTTTTTTGGAGAAATAAATCCTGATCAGTTTCTAGCTTTAATGGGCATAATTTTGTGTCTGGATCATTGACTAATTACTGTATGAAATACCTACTGACTCTGTTTTTTGTTATTCTTAATTATTCTCAATTTTATAACATTTAATCATAATGAATGATTTTTTTTTTTTATGTTTTATTAAATACTTTTGAGGTCTTTTTTGTTGTAACTTAGGAGATAAAAATATGTTTAACTATTGGTAATTTTAAGTGTCTCGAGAATAATTTGGTGAGGATATCCACTCTGCAAGGAAAGCACAAACCAGAACAACGGTGATGGGAAGATTATAGAATTTCGCAGCCAAACGCCAAGCTCATTGTCTAATGGTGTACAAAAACCTCACAATGCTTTGCATGGGCATATGACTATTAAAACTGCCATTTTTGGTTTGTCCTTTTTCTGGTTTGAAGCTATAAGAACGATCATCTTTTCAGAGTAGAAAATTGACCTTTATATTGAGTAGTGAAGAAAAAAGGGAAAAACATACTTGGCGAACTAGGGAGGAGCTTTAGGGCCTGATTTCCGTTGTATTGGAGGTGAGCCAGTGTCATTTGTGTTGCACAGCAATGCGGCTGCCCTATGGTAATGGTCTGTTCATAAATTTTTCTTCAGGGATACAAAATGTTTTTAGGATTGACCATCAGATGATAAAATTGAAGACAAACTTTCAGGCACGGGAGCTTATTGACTGAAGTATATGAAGCAAGCCCTTAAATGGATCAGATGGAACATAAAGAATAAGACAGATAATGGTGTGTGTACATCTTTAAGGATACAAGGCAAGGATGGAGATGCTTATTCTTAGGTTAATTGGCTTCATTGGTGCTGGGGAGTTTCTCCTTCTTTAAGAAATCGAGTATCTTGATTCAAATCAAGACAATTGTAGTAATAGAAAATCAAGAGTATACTGTTCAAAATTGAACCATTTCCATCAAAAAAACTTTCTTTGACACCAGATTCGCTAATCTTGGATGTCTCTCTCTTAGTAGTTCTTTTTTATTTTCTACTTTGGTTTCTCCTTGGAGATAGGAAGACCATTGGTAGAGTTTTCCTCTTTACTAAACAAGATAAGTGCAGAGATTCAGTTTTCAGTGCGGTACAATCTACATGCTTATTTAATGACAAGATATTCATCAAAAGGCGAGATGAAGAAAGTGATTAGGATATTGGTTTATAAAAATCATTAGTACATGTAGTGGTCATAAATTGGTATAATAGCATATAGCTCAACATCAATTATCATTAGATTCTTTTCACAATTTCAAGTTGTAATGTCAGATTGGTCTTGCAGGGAACGGCAGGAGTGGCAATTGCTGGGCTTTTAGGAGCTGTAAGAGCTCAAGGGAGGCCAATGATCGACTTTCCAAAACAAAAGATTGTTGTAGCTGGTGCTGGAAGGTAAGTCGATCTGTGTTATGAGAAAACTCTGGAGCCTTTCAGTTCAAATAATTAATTGACAGTGAATGCTTAAAATTGATGTGCTGTCTCTCTCCTAATTTATGTTGTGATGCAGTGCAGGAATAGGGGTTCTAAATGCTGCTAGGCAAACAATGGCAAGAATGTTAGGAAATAATGAATCTGCTTTTGAAAGTGCCAGGAGACAATTCTGGGTAGTTGATGCACAGGTTAGCTATTAATAGTTTTATCATGTAAAGAATTTTATCTACTTTTTCTTGATGGCTTTCTTGCAAGAGAACAAGTCATCAGGTATAATCGTCTTTTCATGACTGAATCTGTTTTGTATAGTAGATGTCTTTGTTTATTGTTGTTGTTATGTGCACATGACATTGCTCGAAAAATTATACGAACCCCATATAATTAAATAAACGACGTAACGAAATTACAAAATATCGCAGACGTTAGAGAGATCTACTAGATTTTATTTAAAATATTTACCCCAAAATTATCAATATCCTCTCATGGTACTCTCATATCCCTTAAATAAAAAATATAAATAAAATACTAAAAAATATAATTAAATAAACTTTTAGAAATTCGAAAAGACAATGAAAATAAGTGCATTAAAATAAGTATACTACATTTGGATTCTATCATTATTGGCCGCTCAATGAGTACCTTGTCCTCAAGGTGCTTATTATTGTATTATTCTTTTTTTATCCTTTCAGTTCATCGTCGGATAAATATTTGAAGAATTTGATGCGAGAACGTGTAGTGTCAACTAAATCATGTGATGTTGTTGTCGAAAACTGAGTTGAGAAAATGTAAGTTTGTTGGATGAAGTGGTATTGATTTAGGTTGGTAGAGGAGGCTGCCCATCCCAAAAAGGTGGAAGAGGCATCTTAGCCAAAAAAGTTGGATATTCCATCTAACTCTAATTTCTTGTTGTGCACCTTTACCTGAAAGGTCCTTCAGTGCTCCTAGTACAACATTGTCAGTTTTGAGCCGAAGCCCACACGGTTTTGTTATTAGAGTTAGCTCAAAATGTCCTACTAAGTAGGGAGGAGAATCCTACTTATAAACCATGTATTTTTCACTCTTCTAAGCGATGTGAAATTGTCCACCCCTACTGATATAGGTCAGACTCTTACATGAACCATCATCTCCTTCTCAGGGTAGATTGCCACAATTTTCCTCCCTTGGAGATCCAACGTCCTTGTCGGCCACGCTTCTGGTTCAGATTTGACTTTGATACCATTTGTAACGTCCCCTAGTGCTCCAAGTACAATATTGTCTGTTTTGTGCCGAAGCTCATATGGTTTTATTCTTTGGGGTTACCCTAAAATGCGTCGTATTAGGTAAACCCTATTTATAAACCATGCATTTTCCATTCATCCAAGCGATGTGAGATTGTGCACTCCTATTGATATGGGTCAGACCCTTGCATGGGCCATTCTGGCCTTCATAGGGCAGGCTGTCACATTAACAAAATATTTTCTCCAAAAAATATCAGTCGTCTTCTTCATTTTAACACCTCATCTCTGTCTAGCCATATCCTTCCTCTTCGTGCTTGCCCAAGAATGTCGACGGACTGGCACCAGCCACCACTCACCGAGGTGTCCATTGTCTCGACTTTCGGGGTTTGTTGCTGCAAACTTGGTTCCAACACAGTTGCTTTGCTCCGGCGAGTTTGGAACCCCTTTTTCTGGCAAGTTGGAAACTCCTTCGAGTTTTGACGTGGTTTTTCCTGGTGAGCTTGGCGTTCCTTCCGGTTCTGACGTTGCCTTTTTCTTGGTGAGCTTGGAACTTATTCCAGTTCGAATGTTGCTTGTTTGCCTGCTTCCGGTTCCGATTCTCGCTTCTTGGCCTTCTACTTACCTGAAGCCACAAAACCGCCAAATAGCTGCTCTTGTGCGCCGTGAGCACTGGTTTCCCCCACGACACCAAACTTAGCCTCAAAATTGCGACGGTTGCTATAGAACACACTCTCACCTTCAGACTCTCTCTTCTCCACTTTTTGTTTTCCCCTTCCAACCACATTCAAACTCCCCTTCACTAAATGCAACCTCTGAGTCATGATCAAGACCCCGAGTTGCTCCATAATTGAGGCTAGATCAGCCTTCAACGCCTTGACTTTGTGAGAGATTCATTGCTCCAAGGCCAAAGTCATGTCGCCTTCAATGTTCCGATTTCATGAGAGAATTCCTCTCTTAGCGACCCACCTTTGATCGAACTTGATCGACTTCCTTTCGGATTTTATTCAATTCGTGCTATGATACCATTCATACGAACTCCGTGTAATTAAATAAACGAAGTAATGAAATTACAAAATACTCACTGCTCAATTAGCACCTTGTCCTCAAGGTGCTTATTTTTGTATTATTTTCTTTTTATCTATTCAGTTCATTGTTGGATAAATATTTGAAGAGTTTAATACGAAAACGTAAAATGTTAACTAAATCATGTGACGTTGCTGCCAAAAATTGGGTTGAAAAATGTAAGTTTGTTAGATGAATTGGTATCGATTTAGGCTGATGGAAGAGGCGGCCCAACCCAAAAAGGTGAAAGAAGCAACCCAGTCCAAAAAATACCAACTGCCTCCTTCATTATGGAGCCTTCTCTCTGTACTGCCATCTCTTTCCTCCTGGCACCTACTCAAGAATGCTGATAGACCGACACCGACCACCACTCGCCGAGACGTCCATTGCCTCTTTTCTTGGCGAGCTCGAAACTTCTTCCACTTCAGTCACTGCCCCTTTGCCGCTTCTGGTTCCAATTCTCGCTCCTCGGTCTTCTGCTTACTTGAAGCCACAGAACCACCAAATAGCTGCTCTTGACTGCGGCGATCGCTAGTTTCCCCCACGGCACCAAACTTAGCTGCAAAATTGCTGCTGTCGCTCTGGAACACACCCTCATCTTCATACTCTCCCTCCACTTTTTGTTTTCCCCTTCCAGCCACATTCAAACTCCCCCTCCCGAATATGATCTCTGAGTTGTGGTCAAGACTGAGAGCTACTCCATAAGTGAGGCTCGGGTAACCTTCAATGCCTCGACTTCGTGAGAGATTCGCTGCTCCTAGGTTGAAGTCATGTTAGCCTTTAGCGTTTCGATTTCGTGAGAGAATTCCTCACTTGACAAACCCACCTCCGACTGAATTTGACCGACTTTCTCTCGAATATGATCCAATTCGTGCTCTGATACCATTGATATTAACCTCATATAATGAAATAAACGATGTAACAAAATTACAAAATATCGCCGGATAATTAAATAAACGACGTAACGAAATTACAAAATATCGCAAGTGTTCGAAAAGTCTGTTACCTCTCCCTTAGAATATTAACCCTAAAATTATCAATATATTTTTATGCTACTCTTGTTCTTCTTAAATAAAAAACATAAAAAAAAAGACTAAAAACCATAATTAAATAAACATTTAGAAATCTTAAATGACAATTAGAATAAATGTACTAAAATAAATACACTATATGAGGACTCTATCAAAAGATTATGCAAATGTTGATGAGTACAGCTCGTTCAATATGACTTCAGCGAAGAAATGCCAGCAAACAATCTTTATGGTTTTCTTTACTAGTTATCTAAGATGCCCTTATTTTCTTTTTGAACTGCCCATGATCATTTACGTTGGTATGGAATATTTCCATAGCATTATTGATGCTGTGAGACATTTATTTTCAAATTTCCCCTTTGTGATGAGTACAGCTCGTTCAATATGACTTCAGCGAAGAAATGCCAGCAAACAATCTTTATGCTTTTCTTTACTAGTTATCTAAGATGCCCTTATTTTCTTTTTGAACTGCCCATGATCATTTACGTTGGTATGGAATATTTCCATAGCATTATTGATGCTGTGAGACATTTATTTTCAAATTCCCCCTTTGTTTTCATGTAACCACTCAGTCTGTTTCCAGCATGAGTAGCTAAATACCTGCGGAAGTCTTTTCACACTCGGCTGTAGGACCTACAGAATTTGAGAATTGGCTTATTCCATTAATGATGATTATGCTACTCGATGTGCTTATTTTCTTTTAGGGTCTCATCACAGAAGAACGGTCCAATATTGATCCAGATGCCCTTCCGTTTGCAAGAAGTGTCAAAGAGATACATCGTCAAGGATTAAGGGAAGGCGCTAGTCTTGTGGAAGTGGTTTGTTTTTGTTCCACTTAAATACTTAATAACTTTTTACTTTTTTTATTACGAGTTATTTCAGCATGTTCTACATCAAATCTGATATAACCTCTGATTTATAAGAATCACTTAGAAGGATTACAACACATTCCACACACCATACTTTTCCCAGGATTTCTCCCTACACACTTTATTGAAAAGTCAACTGTCTCCTACTCAATCATTTTTTACTACTTAAGCTCCCCTCAGCTAGAATAACTGTCATCATCAATCATCTAATTCTAAATGACGATGACAACTACTTTCCTTTACTTCTTAACTCTTCTAGAATAAGTAAACCTCAAAGGAGGTTTTGACTTATCAAAATCATCCATGATAAAAGTTATATTTAGCAAGTTAAAAGCTATTTTTGGCAGATGCACTGTAGAGCAAGAATCGTGTCTTGACCTACTAGTAACCAATCATCCATCAGGAATTGTAATCGGTTAGCAATTTTAATTTCATCTTCTTATGAATATTAGAGGAAACCCATTCCTAGGGTTTCAGCAGCAGGACAAAGCAAAAGATTTTCCTCCAATGGATCAAACAATAGGAAAAGTAGGTACATAAATCTTATATTTCGACCAATCCGGAAGAGATAACAAGAACAGTTCTTTTGAACTGAAGATTTGATGTTTTAGTGGCCAGACAATATTCCAATTTATAGTTTTATTTTTTGTTTTCTAAGAAATATAACATTCAAAAGTATTTGATAGGTCTCTGACCATTTCTTTTCTTTCGTTGCGGGAACCCAATAATAATTTAAAATAAATCCATGGTCCTTTAAAGTTTCATTTACAGTGAACGATTTTCCAATTGTTGTACAAAATATATATGGCTAATTTACTTGAAAGATGGGAAAAGGGAGGGTAAAGTTTCATCATATTTTCTCATTGTGGAGATCTAAGCACTTGGAAGATTGAATTATCTTATATCTTGTCACGCCTCAACTAATATCTGTGAATTAGGTGCAACAAGTGAAACCTGATGTGCTTCTTGGATTATCAGCAGTTGGTGGGTTGTTCTCAAAAGAGGTATATCATAATTTTTTTTTCATGGAGAGTATGGAAGATGATTAGTTAATTATGTTAGAATTGATGTATGTAGAATTGCTATGTTTAAGGATTATTATAGAGTTTGCAAATGTTTTTATTATTCATTAGTTTCTTTTATTTTGTTAGTTAGAATCTTTATCTGTAATTGTTTTATTATTAGATATTTACGTAGTTTAGAGTTTTCTTAATCTGGAAGATGTTGGCGAAATTCCCATAAAACCAGTGTGGAAATTACTGTACTACAAGTTGTTACTATCACTCATTGATTCGGAAATATTTGAATCAATCTTCCTAACCAGGGAATCCTAAAAGCTGTTCTAGAAGATTTTAATGCTTTCCTTAACAAAATATTATCGTTGTATCATACCATAGGTTAGATGTGATATCCTTTCATAGATAATTCTTAAAGTTGGTAGTAGGATTGTTCTGTATGTAGCTGTAAAATACTTTTGCAATCTGCTAAGCAGAATAGCCAATTGATAGCCAATTGATCCAAAGCAATTGTGCTGCAACATCTGTCAACTGAAAGATGTCCAATGTAATTAACAAAAATATGGAGAGAGTAGAAAAGAAGAGAGTAATTTCCCATAAAAGTCATTCTCTACAAAGCACTAGTCATAAGCTCAATGGTACAAACTTCCTTCAATGGCTCGGTCTATGAAATTTTTTGTCAAAGGTACAGGAAAGAAGATACGTATCTCAATCTCCTCTTAATTAGAAGATGTAGGCTGGAAGGTATTGAAAGCTGAAAATTCTATGACAAGGACATGTCTGGTCAACTTTATGGAACCAAAAGGAAGCAAAAATTACATGTTTTATGCAATTGCCTAATAAATTTAGGAGGGAGACATCTTACCCCATTCATACAAAGGCAATAATCAATAAGGGCACAAATTGGATGTGATGACTTTAACGCGATAAAAATCAATCTATTACTTTCCTCTATTTCAGAGGACAAACAGACAATGGTCCTTGGGGGCTGATCCTTAAAAGGGATATGATCGACGTTGAGTTATGCGAGTTATTCAATGTCGAGACAATGCTCTGGAATTCTCTTCTAAATTCAGCTCAAGATCATTCTTGTCACAACTCACATCCACCTCTCCTATCAACTTTCCATTTTACAATTTCATATGAAAGAAAGAAGCTTCTTTCAAGATTTAAGTGTTCGATTAGATTTTGGTTAAAAAGTTGTATACGATTAATCAAAACCAAATGAGGAATTCTTTCATGGTCATATCTCTACATTGTTGTCTCTACTACAAGACTCTTGATGAGCCTAGCAAACATCTTATGATGTAATGGGAGATTATTAGATGTTTATGGTTGCATTTCTTCTCTTCCTCCAATTGAACTTTGGGGATTCACTTTGAAATTGAAGATGGCTTTGGGCCTACTTGCCCATCGTAATGAGATTCTCTTTGAGGACAAATCTCTAAATAATGATTTTTGGTGAATTTTTTAATTTTTTGTTATTGCTATGTCACTGATACTTCCAAATATTTTAAAAGTTATCATTTTAGTTTGATTATTTCTAAGTGGAAAGAAATTGAGGTTTAATAATTGTTTTCTCAGAGTTTTTGTTTAGGGGTATTTTTCTCCCATCCTCCTGTACAAATTGTTTTATAAAAAAATAATACAAGGGCAATGATGATGAATAAGGGCGCAAAGTGAAACAAAAGGTACAAAAAAAAATTCAAAGAGCGTGAAACGTACGCCCTAGCATAACAAGATGAATAAATTGTGGCAAGGAGTAACAATCCATATCATGTTCTTTTAGATTTTTATTTAGCAAAAATTGAGCCTAGCAATAAAGCCCAAACTAAGGAACCAAATAAAAAAAAGGGATTTGGTCTTGGTTCGGCTCTTTTCCAGTTTGAGTTTGGCTTCAGTTCAATTGAAAGTTACACTTTGGTTTTTTTCTTTGCCAAAAAACGAATGAAACAAATATTTGAATGGACTTCAAATTGGAAATTGCCAAAAATAAAGGATAATCCCTAAAGTGCTTAGGAGTATATGTTAATTTTGTGATGATGAATCCAATATTATCTCAAGAAAGACTATTATTTGACTTAAGTGCTCTTGATCAACAGACAAAGTTATTGAAAAAAATTGTCTGTTTCATAGATTTCTACCTCTCCGGATTGGTTGTTGAATAAAACAAACTTTCCAACACTTGGGTCATTTGTATATTATACTACCAATGGCTTGCGAGTCTATGATTTTGAGCCGAAGTTATTAAGCGTGGCTGTACTATCTTGCAAGCATGTATAGCATTACATTTTCTTACTTTACAAGCATATATAGCATTACATTTTTTATTACTTTAGAACTATCTAAGATGGCAACTGCTCAATGATAAAACTGGATGCGGTATTAGATTGTACGGATTGCTTTTCCCAAGAAATTATATGTTTTGACGTATCATGTGCTTACTCTCATCATCAGTAAAGTAGTTTCTGGAGTTTTCTTTTAATTTTCTTCAAAGACTTTTGTGAGCTTATTTTTCTTACGAAGCTAATGTCGTGCATATAAATTTCTAGGTATTAGAAGCAGTTAAAGGGTCTACTTCAACAAGACCAGCAATATTTGCCATGTCAAATCCTACAAAAAATGGTGCGCTTTTGCTTTCCCTTTTCTTTGTTCAGTTCAAGTAGAGGAGTTGAGTAGGAAAAAACTATGGGTCATGTGGCAGCATCTGCTTATGGTTGTTCACATTTTATCATTGTCATTTGTTTTGTAGCTGAGTGCACGCCTGAAGAAGCATATTCAGTTCTTGGCGAAAACATCATATTTGCAAGCGGAAGCCCATTCAAAGATGTTGATCTTGGTAGGTACAAACAAATATGTCACATGTTTGCATTTAAATCACAAATCCGAATGCCCCTTTGGGTGGTAGAAGTTTTTGTTTTTTTTTTTTTCTTTATAAGAAACAACATATGAATGCTTTTATAAATCGTTTGGATCCATGTCTCATTTTCCACGGGAGATGGTTTTTACCTAAGTTGGATAAAACATAGCAGTGGCCTAGGTTCTGTGTCTCAGTTGCTATCGTAACTGTTTACCTATTTGTTGCAAGAAAAACTCCCTATCTAAAAATGATTCTTACTTGAATCGAAAATCTATGACATGACTAATTATATGACATCAAAAAGCTACAGTGGGATGGGAAATCTGACTGCAAGTAGTTTCAACTCCTGTTTGCAAAATAACTGCTACACATCCTTTCTTTATTTTCCTTTGAGGTGTGAGCCTTGAGACTAGGGGGTCTATTTACCAGGCTCTGGTGCAAAAAAAGTAGTTTTTGCGGTGCTTATAAGCAACAACTGTTGCTTCTCTTTAACTACATTCAACTCATACATTCACTTGTCTGAGTAATAAAAAGGGTATGTGGTGGCTTTACTGAGATGTTTGGAAATAATGAAATTAAATGTTTGTGATAACTTCGTGAACTTTAGTAACATGACCTTGGTAATTGAAAACTGGCTTTTCTTTAACCTTCTCTGCTCATCTCTGATACCTCATTACTAACTATTTGACGTCTTCCATGCAAGATACCAACCATCAACTGATCATTCTGTTTTTTTGTTATTCACCACATTTATATTTTGAGAAACTATGATGATATCTCTTTTTAGATACTGAAATCAGATAGTTGGATTTTAACATATTGTTGCTTTTGGATTTTCGCAGGTAATGGTCTTATTGGCCACTGCAACCAGGGAAACAACATGTACCTTTTTCCAGGGTTAGTTTACCATGTTATTAATTGATTCTTCAAAGTGTATAATTAATAATGTGCTTGTGGTTGACTATTTGTACACGCAGTATTGGACTTGGTACTCTTTTATCTGGTGCCCGGATTGTCTCTGATGGCATGCTACAGGCTGCAGCTGAGTGGTACTCTTCCATAATCTTCTAGTTCTGACTTCCATGCAATGATAATGTATATATGTACACACACACACAAACACACAAAATATGTTGGTTAATCCCGTGAGAGTAAATAGTCCGAGAATGGTGGATCTTGTGAGGGCTAGAGGCATATGACAAAGACCAAGTAATTGAGAGGAAAAGAGACTTAGACAAGGTAAAGCTGTGAAATCCCATATCACTTGGGGAAGGTAGAAAATAATGGTTAATAGGCAAAATTTTCATCTCCTACTTGTAAAACACATTTTGGTGCAAAACTTTTTGGTAAAGATGTGAAATCTCATGTTGCTTCAAAAGGATGAAAATGATGGTTCATAAGTAAAATTTCATAGTAATACAAGACTTTTTAGAAAAAAACCCTAGAACAAAGTACATAAATTTAAAGAACATAATATTGTACTATTTTGTAAATATCAGATAGGTTTAAATGATATTGAAGTTAAAGTTTATGTGGTTGATAGCATAATGTCCATAGGAGAGTGATCGTTTTGGTAATCTTATGAAAGCATAAGGCCCAAAAGCGGTGAATCTTACAAGGGAAAGAGGTCCAAGTCCAAGTACCTATCAGGGAAAGGGTCCATAGTGGGTAAAGTTGTGTTATCGAACATTGCTTGGAGACGATAGAAAATGAAGGTTCATGAGTAGAGTTGCCTTTCCAACTAGTATAAGGATTTTTTAGGGAAAACCCAAAAACTAAATCATGCATGTCTATTCTCAAAGAAGACAACAATAATGTACCATATAGGAGAAACCATTTGTTACAAATAGTATCAGAGGTAATGTTCAACCAGAAGCATGGTCGAGATAAGGGCATGGGACCCTAAGGGGGTGGTGATTGTATGAGTCAATCATGTGGGACCAAGAGGCTCAAGGACAGTGGATCTTGCAAGGGCAAGAGGCTCAAAACCAAGTAGTTCTGAGAAAAGGAAGTTTAATACCAGGTAAAGTAGACAATCTCACATTGTTGAGAAATATGAAAATTGATGATTCAGAAGTAAGAGTTTCATCCTCAACTAGCATGAAAGCTTTTGAGCTAAAATCCAAAAATAAAGTTGTGCGAACTTAATCACAAAGCAGACAAAATTGTACTATTTGATAGAGATTAGGTCGTGTTACACGTATTTCTATATCACTACGAGACGTTTGGAAATTCTATGCTGTGAGATTTCCCCAAGGGATGCTTTCGCAACTCATTCAATCAGGATATCAATTAACTAAATTACACAAACATTTTATTTACTTTTCATGCATCAAGGTTGTGCTATATTCATGGCAAAATGGCCACAGTCCTAGAAAGCTCCTCTTAGAAATGAACTTTGTTATGAAGTAGATACGATTTGCAGATAAAATATGCACTTGGACGACGTTCTTATTAAAGATTGATTATTATGCTTGATTACTACTGCACTTTGATGAAAATGACAGCTTGGCAGCATATATAACTGAAGATGAAGTCGTCAAAGGGGTTATATATCCTTCAATTTCTAGGTGAAGACTGGTCTTTCCCGTCCGATATTATTATGTTTCTTGATTGAACTACAGGCAATGACATTTTTGAGCAAATCGAACAAATGCAGCATACGTGACATAACAAAGGAAATAGCAGCAGCAGTGATCAAAGAAGCCATTGAAGAGGACCTTGCTGAAGGATATCGCGACATGGATGCTCGAGAGCTTAGAAAACTTAGTAAGGTGTGTGCATCATCCACTCTCTAAGTAACTATGTTTTGTAATGATCGATAAGTTCAATGGTAATCCTTGAGAAAAACAGCCTTTATTTAAGAATAATTACGTCTTTTGCAGGAAGAAATAGCAGATTATGTTAAGAACATGATGTGGAGCCCGGAATATCCAACTCTGGTTTTCAAGAAGGATTGAAGGATTAGGCATCACCCACCTCTCAACCACACCAATCCCAGTGTTGTAAGTTTATTTGTTCCTTTGGACTAAATTTTTTCTAAAAAAATTATTGATCTTTTGCAATTTTTTAAGACGAAACTTAACTTTTGCGTGGACGGTTTGTTGGGTTACTGTTTGTCTGTAGGTGTTCTTGAATAAAAACTAACAAAGTGATATCGATGGAATTTAGCATGTTGACTCTTTTGTACGACTGTTTGTTTAGCTTCCCTGCTTGTTCTTGACTTTTATGCTGTTAAGTTATGATATCATCTTTCATGATTTGATGGTTAATGACTAAATAAAGAAATAAACAAATATTTAAGTATTTTGTTTTGATTACGCCGAATAGAAGCATTAGAATTAGTCAAACATGTCTACTTAATTGCATATGATGTTGTGTTTTTTAGGTAAAAAAAATTGAAGAAATTGTACAAATGTTATTTCCACTGCCATCTGCCGGCACTGAAAGTGTCAATTTTGACCAAAAAATCATATGAAATTAGAACAAAATCAAAATGCTCCAAACTTGATAAATACTTTAAAAAAATACAGAATTTTGAAAGAGGAAAGTGTTCTTATTTAATGCTATTTTAATCCTTTCAAATTTATACAATCGCCATTGTGTGGGACAAACAACAAATTTTGATTCGGTGTAGACTAAGCTAAATTTTAACGAATTATGATGATTTTGTCCGCACGGGGAGGCACTGAAATGGATAAAAATAAGATGCCGTAAAATTTACAATTAATCGACAAAAATTGATGAAATACCAAGTGAATAGAGAGGGAGAAAAGTGAGAGATAAAATATTTGACTGTATCTTTATTAATGCAGACATACTAACGTAATTAACAACAACGTTGTCACCTTAAGAGAATGAAAAAGACGAAAAATGTGAAGAAAACAAGAAATATATGAGACACAATCACACAACACATGTTCAGTTTGGTGTGCTCTGGACCACCAAATTTTAGCCAACTAAGACATTTCTATTTTCGTGTGACATTTTATTTTCAATTTATTCATGAAAATTAATTGAACAACATTTAATCAAATTTATAAATACCATAACGAAGTAATTTCAAGTACGAGGAACAAATTGAATCGACCCTAAATCACGAGGATGAAGATCGTCTTATTGTCGTAAAAAAAAATATCTGCTTAACATAAATGAATTGTTATGCATAATTATATTTTGAAATGTAACAATAAGAAAATATCTCTAGATTTTTCAATTTTATTTAGGTCGGGTAATAATGAAAGAGTAATTATCAATATTAACCTTGAAATATGAAATTTTTTTAATTGATACCTTGAACTTTTGTTTTTATTATTTAATATCTTTAAGAGATCCGTTAAATGACAATTATTATATGCGAAAAATACATTTTCTGCAACGAACGCTTGCCTTCTGGCTTCTGCTATAGAAAGTAAGTCTTAAGAAAAAAGATTGTATTTCCACAGTGGATACTTTCTGCTACGAAAAGGGTGAAAATTACTCTTTTCGTTGCTGAAAATATCCTTTTTGCATGTAATACACGTTTTCGCTGTGAAAAATATCATTTCTGTAGCGTTAGTGTTTGTCATTTAACAGAAGCTCTAACAATGAGGATATCCATTACTAATAGCTTAACTTTAAAATATTAGATAACAAAAATTAAAGTGAAGTTCTCGATTAAAAATATTTCAAAGTTAATAGGCTTATTTTTATCTGACACCCTGAACTATGGGTATCTTTTTATCTATAACCTTATGGTTTAAAAATTTGCAAGGAACACCCTGTACTATGCACCATTTTCAGCTGACACCTTCTGTGTAGCTCCGTTTGTTCTAATTTGCAGAAGCCCTCCCATCAGCTCCTCTCCTCTCCTCTTCAACACTCTATCGCTCATCTTCTCTCCGAAGCACGAAGGCGAAGACGAAGACGACGACGACGACGACGGCTTGAAGCAAAGCCCGACTCTGCGAAGCGACCTTTGGCTAGGCGAAGAAGAACCTTGCTCTGCGAACCCCATGCGCTGCGAAGACGATCGATCCCCTTCTCTGCCAAAAGGTGGCTAATTTGATTTTTCTGGTCACTCTTGGTGAAGGGGTGAGAGTTGTTGTTACTTTCTACTATAGAAAGTAAGTCTTAAGAAAAAAGATTGTATTTCCATAGTGGATGCTTTCTGATACAAAAAGGGTGAAAATTACTCTTTTCGTTGCAGAAAATATCCTTTTAGCTATAATACACGTCTTCGCTGTGAAAAATATCATTTTTGTAGTGTTAGTGTTTGTCATTTAACGGAAGCTCTAACGGCAAGAATGTCTATTTAACTTTAAAATATTAGATAACAAAAATTAAAATGAAGTTCTCGTTTAAAAATATTTCAAAGTTAATATCATGGAATATAGATTTGATTTTATCAATTTTAATTAAAAAAAAAGAGGAGCACTCAACGGCAGGCTCAGAGCAGCAAGGGTTGTGTGGGTCCCGCAAGTTCTTTAATTCGAACGTTGGAGAATTCAAATTGTCCTAACGTGCAACTCACACGCCTTAAAGTAATTAGTATTTTGTTTTAAATAAAAACATAAATTGCGCTTTGAGCGCACGTTAGCAAGAACTGGTAGCCTTTCATTTTTCTTTTATGATTTATTTATTTTTTGTTTGATATATTGCGTTAAGGTGAAGTCCAGTTGGTTACTGCTTCTGCTGCTGCTCTTCTTCTTCTTCTTCTACTACTGCTGCAGCTGCTCTGTTCTTTTGGAATTGCTTCTTCTAGGGTTTCTGAGGGCTTAGTTGTCTCCAGATCTCTGTGAGAGATGACGACTATGGAGAGCTTGATTGGTTTGGTGAACCGGATTCAAAGGGCTTGTACTATGCTCGGTGATTATGGCGGTGGTGATAACGCTTTCTCTTCTCTCTGGGAAGCTCTTCCCTCCGTCGCTGTCGTTGGTGGCCAGGTCCATCTTCCACATCCCAATTTCTCTTATCCTTGCGTTTTTCGAGATTTTTTTTTTGTCTTTTCTCCCTTTTCTTTTATGTCCGCATCTTTGTGTTGAGGGAAATGTAGTTCATGCCTTTTTTTTCTCTTTGAAGTCTCGGATTCCAGAAATTGTTTTTTGCTTTAAGAAAAGTGGAGAAAATTTGTGAGAAATAGAGGATTAGCTTGTCAGAGAGGGGTATGGGGAGTGTTCTTTTGTCTTGTGTTTTTTTTTTTAATTAAAACTGTGGGGAATTTAGTCAAAATTTGCGAGAAGTATGTTTTCTGGTATGACTAATGTTTTTGAGCTTTTCAACAGAGTTCGGGCAAGTCTTCAGTTTTGGAGAGTATTGTTGGACGTGATTTTCTTCCTAGAGGATCGGGTTAGTGTAGATCTTACTTCTTATTTAATGCTTTCGGTTCTCAGTTATTCCCTGATGCCCAGCCAAGTTAATTTTGGGTAATTTCAGGGATTGTGACACGTCGACCGCTAGTCTTGCAGCTTCATAAGACAGAAGAAGGATCACATGAGTATGCTGAATTCCTTCACCTCCCGAAGAGGAGATTCACTGACTTTGGTATGCGACAAATGTATCTTTTTATTCGAAATTTTAAAGTGTTCTCTTTTTTTTTTTTCTGCCAAGCTTAAAGTAAAGGGGCCAGGGTCATTTTGTAGTGAAGTGATTCACTTTTCAAGTGTAGCCAATTTTTTCTTTTATGATATTGACCCTTATATGACGAAGTTTAGATGTCATAAGATTAATGAAAACGTTTGACAGATACCTTAGTGGGCATTAAAATTCACATGCCTGGAATTTCTATGCCTTCATATGTTATTTGATTTGTGAACAGTTTCTTGTCACAGCATTGTAGACAAAGATTCGGCCTGTCAGACCTGCGAATGATTCCTAATGCTTCTTGTTTTTTTAATTGTTACTTTACTTTGGATGAGTACATGAATGTACTTACAAATTTTGATTTAATTGTTTTGTGAATGAATTTTTGCAGCCGTTGTCAGGAAAGAAATTCAGGATGAGACTGATAGAGTAACAGGGAAGTCAAAACAGATATCTCCTGTTCCTATCCATCTCAGTATTTACTCTCCAAATGGTTAGAGATTTGTTAGGAATGATTCATTTTTGTCATGACCATGCGCCTTGTTTGTTATACTTTTGGGCCTCTTACACTAACTATTACTCTGTAAAATTTTGTAGTTGTCAACCTAACCCTGATTGATTTGCCTGGTTTGACAAAAGTCGCTGTTGGTATGTTATGTGATCTCTGTCTTTGTGAATGTTGGAATTTTTAATCATGTGCTTGTGTACACTTCGCTAAAATAAATGGATCTCTTATTCAGAGGGACAGCCTGAAAGTATAGTTCAAGACATTGAGAATATGGTTCGAACTTATGTTGAGAAGGTAAGTAAGAAATGTAGATTGTGTTTATCCTCTCTCTCTCTCTCTTGTTGACTTTTTTATGCTGGAGGTTTCTTTGCATGGAGCATTATTAATGTTTGTTTTGTGTCTTTATTATAGCCTAATTGTATCATTCTTGCTATATCTCCTGCGAACCAAGATATTGCTACGTCCGACGCCATCAAACTTGCTAGAGAAGTGGATCCCTCAGGTTTTTTTCTTTCTTTATTTGTAGTGCTTACCTTTTTTTTTGGGTATTCTCTGTCTTATATTTGTAATTTCTTCTTATCTCATTCCTATAACCTATATAGGAGAACGAACTTTTGGAGTTTTGACAAAGCTGGATTTGATGGACAAAGGGACTAATGCATTAGAAGTAAGCTTCCATTTTCCCATTTTCTCTGCTCGTAGATGTAATGTCTGTGTTTGGTTTAGAGTAGTTGTTAGGGATTTTGTTTTTTTTTTTAAGACTTGTTGGGGATTTATTTGGAAGTTTAACTTTTTATAATAAAATGCCTCTGACAGTCTATATTTAGTTATACCATACTTAATTTTGTTGTTGTAATCTTACCATATTGTTCTGTTGAAAATAAGTTTTCCATTCCTTTACTCTCTATTTTTTTTATTAATTTACTGAGCTTTTATTTTCACTTTATTATACCCTAAAGGTCTTAGAAGGAAGATCTTATCGGCTTCAGCATCCATGGGTTGGAATTGTTAACCGCTCCCAAGCTGACATAAATAAAAATGTAGATATGATTATTGCCAGGCGCAAGGAACGTGAATACTTTGCTACCAGTCCTGACTATAGTCACTTGGCTAGTAAAATGGGTTCTGAGTATCTTGCCAAACTTTTATCCAAGGTTTGCCTAAATTATTCACTTTAATTTATTATTATAATTTTGTTGTGCAATATATTATTCGTTTGATTGTTGATCTTTTTGTAGCACCTAGAGTCAGTAATTCGAGCTCGTATACCAAGCATTACATCTCTTATAAACAAAAGCATTGACGAACTTGAATCAGAAATGGATCATCTTGGCAGGCCAATTGCCGTTGATGCTGGGGTTAGTGATTTATGTATTTGTTTCTTGAATAGTTTACAGTTCACCAGTGGCTTTTATTTCTTCTAACATTTATTTTACAGGCCCAATTGTACACTATCTTGGAACTTTGCCGTGCATTTGACCGGATTTTTAAGGAACACTTGGAGGGAGGGTAAAGTGCAGAATACAAATGCCTTCTCTTTGTTATATTTCTTTCATATTCTTTTTCTTTTTCAAGGTGCAATACTTGGCACCGTAGAATAAGGCTAATGTGTTGTGAAAAATAGATATAAGATTTGACAAGGTTTCTTTCTATGTATGGGATATTACACCACTAAGAAGCATGAATACATACACGAACACAACCCGGGATAGGACATGATATTGACTCGTTGACACATTATTTTAAAAAAACTAGGGCACAAATGTGACAGCGCAAATAATATAAACTTATATATTATTATATTTTAATTATACAATTTGCTATCCGAAAAGTCATGGCATCTTCTTTCCCTTTTTTCTTTTAGCTCCATATTATTTTATTTTCTAATTTTTTTAGTCCGAATATTTATTTCCTTTTCAAAATAAATCTCGTTTTCAGTTTTCAAATAAAAATTATTATATTTTAGTCAAATATGATGGTGGTGTGTCCATCGAGCCTTTATATTTGTCTGAAAATTAAGAAAATGGGAAGTAAATAAAAAATACATATTTGGTGAGCGAGACAAGTGTTGAAGTGTGATGGATGATATCGGTATCTGATATGCCTTTAACGCAGACACGATGACTAGATTGGCGTGTGCATGCTTCATAATTCTCTTAGAAACATTGAGCTACAACTTTTACTTTTGGTAAATTTCAGAGTTGAAACACAGTTTTTAGTTTGGGTATGTTGAGCTTGTTAGACAAACATTTTGCCAAGACTCATTTATTCTATTGCATAGAATGATTGTAAGTCTGGGAAATTCTTTATGCTATAGGCGGCCTGGTGGTGATAGAATTTATGGCGTGTTTGACAACCAGCTTCCAGCTGCTTTAAAGAAGCTTCCTTTTGATCGACATCTTTCTCAGCAGAATGTGAGAAAAGTGATTTCAGAGGCTGATGGTTATCAGCCCCACTTGATTGCTCCAGAGCAAGGTTACAGACGTCTAATTGATGGAGCATTGAATTATTTTAGAGGTCCAGCTGAAGCTTCTGTTGATGCTGTAAATACATGTTTGAATTGCGATGATAATGTTGTTTCGTTGTTTTTATTTCAAACTTGAGCGCTTTGATCAAACTATAATTTCTTTGTAGGTTCATTTTGTATTGAAAGAGCTTGTCAGGAAGTCCATAGGAGAAACACAGGTAAAGAAAATGCAGGACTAAATTAGCTAACGAAAGTGTCCCAGATTTATCAATATTAAATATGTAGCAAATAGATTCACTCTGATGATCTTGACTGAACAGGAATTAAAGCGTTTTCCAACCCTGCAAGCAGAAATAGCATCTGCTTCCAATGAGGCATTGGAAAGATTCCGTGAAGATAGTAAAAAGACTGTTATTCGGCTGGTTGAGATGGAGTCTTCATATTTGACGGTTGATTTCTTTCGGAGACTACCACAGGAAGTGGAGAAAGGAGGGCCTCCAGCTGCCTCGATGGCTGATAGGTATACAGAAGGTCATTTCAGGAGAATTGCTTCAAATGTCTCCTCGTATGTTGGTATGGTGTCTGAGACGCTAAGGAACACCATTCCGAAAGCTGTGGTTTATTGCCAAGTGAAGGAGGCTAAACAGTCGTTGCTAAACCGTTTTTACACTCTAATAGGAAAGAAAGAGGTACTTTCTCTTTTTCTATAGTGCCTGCAAAATATTTGATCCTCTCTCTCACTCATTGCATTGTTTCTTTTTCCTGCCAATTGTTCTTCAGCATTTTACCAGTAAAGCCTTGTATTATTGTAATACTTATCCTGTGGTGGAAGGTGAATATTGCTTTGGTATCTCTGAACACTTACAGCTACCTTTCTTGGCTTGTAAAATGTTCCATGGTTTGGTATCTATGGTGAATTTTAGCAACTCAAAATAGTCCAGCCTCCCCGCTTCCTTTTGCATGATGAGCTTCTTCTACTTGATGAAAACATAGGATGATCAAATATATTATCTTAAGGTGAATGGTTTCTCAATCTAAAAGTTTATTAACTAATTCTGAAATTTTCAGGCTAAGCAGCTGTCACAATTGTTAGACGAGGACCCTGCACTTATGGAGAGGAGGCAGCAGTGTGCAAAGAGGCTAGAACTCTACAAGGCCGCAAGAGACGAGATCGATTCTGTTTCATGGGCGCGTTAACATCGCCAGATTTACAGGTTGTATTATAGTTTTTGATTGTCTAAATTTGCCTTCTCCAGTTGGTTTGAAGTTCCTTGAAACTCCCTCCCCACCTTAAATTCATTTATTCCATTAAACGTCCATATGATATTATGGTATTTGGAATGGGTTGTAGGATTGATTCTTGGTTTCTTTTGGATGTAATTATATCTATCCATATATAAGATTGTATTTTAGTTTATTTTCCTTTACTTAACTTCATGATTACTAATTAGTGATCTTAAGTTCTTCGAATTATTAAAATGTTACGTTTACAATTTAATTTTATGCAGTAGAGTGCAAAAATAGAGCGCGGAAATGATTTAATGTGTGACTTGATATGTAATTGATTATATCATTCGATGTATGATATTGTATTTTAATTGATTTCTCGTTTATTTGCTTAATTATGTGGTTAGTGATAATCGTCTTAGTTTTACTAGTTCGGCGGATATTATTTTTTGAGTATTTTGTAAAACCGATATAATTTTATTAAATTTGTATTATGATCCATTGGCGGAGTTTTGCAAAATTGTTTTCATTTTTCTTAGAAATTTTGTAAAACCAAATCCGACTTTTTTGAATATTTGAATTATTTATAATTTTTTGAAGATTTATGAATTAGTGTAATTAATATATTATTTATAATTTTTTGTTATTAAAAAAAGAATCTAAAATTAAAAAAGTTTTAGCAACAGATTAAAGTTTCATTGAATTAAATTGGACTCTGAGGATTCGTCTCTAGTTCAAACGGGCAAGACAATGTCTTTTGATAATTGATGTTTTTTGTCAATTTGTTATTGTTGATTTGAACATCTTTATTCGACGGTTTTAGGCGTTAACGTGACCGTGGTGTTACAGTCGATAGATTTTGACGGACGTCTTCCATTGTTGTTGTCTTGAACGTCTCTGTTCGACGGTCCTTGACGTTAACGTGACTACGATATTACAGTCGGTGGATTTTGAAGGCAAACGTAACGTGATGTTTGCGATGACGTATTTTTTATAGTTCAGTGATTAATTTGTTAAAAAAAAATATGATGGTTGATTTATCATTGATCACCAAGTACGATGGTTGGTTTGCCATTTTCTCTAATTTTTAATATTTTTTTTATATAATTAATATATTTAATATATATTTTAATAAATAAACTAGCGATATTCGTGAGTTAAAATTAGAGTGTGAGATTACAAGTTAAACTTAATATTTTCATTTTTACAGAATTAATGTCGTAAAGCAAACAAATGCGAGAGAGAGGGAGACAGAGGCCAGGAGGGAGAGGTATGTCCAGTCTGTTTCAGCTATGGCAGTGTCCTCCAACGAAATTGCTGCTGCTAAAAAGCTCCAGACTTTATGGAGGTAGTCTTCTTTTCAAGTTTTTGGTGGTTTCGTGTTGTCGTCGTCATTTTCTGAATGAATTTCAGCCGCCATGGCTGCAGTTGATGTTGCTTAGGAAGAAATTGACCAATACAGTTCGATATTCGACTTTTTCAATGCTTTTATTATCTGCCCCTAGTTTTTGTACTTCTTATGTTTGGATTTGCGCAATTTCTTTTTTTTTTTATTTATGTCTCATATTGTTTTCGATTTCTCAACCTCCTAATTCATATGTTTCCTTGCTTCACTTTTTCCTTTTTTCGTACTCTTAACTTGTTAGTATTTGTTCTGTTGAGGTAAAAAATGTAACTAAATTATCGTTCAAATCTCTCCCTTCCTTTTGAAATTTGAATCAAGAAAAAACACCCTGATTATATTGGTTGTGCGATCTTACTTATGGAGTTATATCAACTAATTTGTGGTGGCTTCCAACTAGTTGTTTTGATTTGCAGGTATAAACGCCATGACTGGTCCTAAATCTTACTCTATCCAATGCTTATGCCGGGGCCTTCAGACCACTGCATGTGAGGTCGTCAATGGAAGCTATATACCCACTGCCCAAGTTAGAGAAGAAAACAGAGCAAAGACATCTATTACTGTGGTAAGTATAATATTGATTTAAAAGTTTATGAAAAAAATAAGCCATTAAGAAAACAACATTTGATATGACTAGTATTGAGATCAAAGGAAGTATGCTATATTAGAATATCACTATATCATAGAGATATCTTATATTAAGGTTTGAACGCTTCCATTCATAGCAAATCCGTATTTTCTTTGGAAAATTTTATATTCAAATAAATAATTTTTATAGACGAAAGGGTCTTGTTTGGATTGAAGACGGTATGTCGATGAATGAGGTTATGGTAACCAATTGAAGGATTGTTGGAAAAAATTGTAAAATCATTGTCAAATGACTAGAAGAAACAATATCTTGCTTGCTTGACTCAATTAGGCATGATCAGAAGTTGAGGAAGTGAGTGGAATTTATTAATTAGAAAAACTTTCTTCTCTGAGTTTCGTGCAAAAAATGTCAAAGAAAAGGCCAATGTTATCTGCAAGGTACTGGCTGAAGTACCTCCACAGAAGGAACTGGTCATGGTAACACTCTTGTGAAGATAAGGTGGACTTGAAGCAAGATATGAATTATTAGTGAGAAATATCTTTTTCAGCTGATGTTGTAAGACATTTAGCCCAGTGAAGATTGGGTGCTTCATGAAGTTTGAGTGTAAAAAGTGAAAGAGAAGAAACAACACAGGTAGGACTGCAGAGTTACACCTCCAAGTGAAAAATGATTGCTTTGGTATATGGTATATTTCAGAGGAAGTCAACTTCTTCGTGAAGAGTCGCCTGAAAATACAAACCCAACTATTCCATCCTGGTTCACATGGCCTTTCTAAGTATTTCAACATTACATCTTTTATAGTGGGACTAGCAATGATTTCATCACTTTTTATTTACTTCCTGCTTCTGGTGAATTTGACTATTATTTGACTATATTATGAAATAGATATTTCCTTTAAATGTTCTACTATTAGGAAAAGCCAACAAAACTTGAGCACATGGGTGCATTTCAAAAACTACCCATGGTAATGCCATCTGCTGATATTTTTTATTCAGCTGTAAAGAAGTCCAAGAGGATTGCCCCTACGAAAGGTACTTTAAACAATAATGTGACACTGTTACGGGTTTGCATGAGATGCTTCTTCAATGAAACTAATTTAGTTGAAATTGTTGATAAGCTGACACTCATCCATATTGGTTTTCAGGCATAGCCAATATTGCAAAGCGTGAAAGAAATAGGGGTGCAAAGCAACTTGATGCCCTAATGAAAGTTTGTTCTTTGCTTCAGTATTCACTGTTTATATTCTGAACAGATATTATTCATCCACTTTACATCTTTATTATGTGAGTTAATTGAATAACCTGACATCTTAGTTCTTTCAGGAGCTGGCCATTCCCTTGAGGATGTACTTGGAACAATTTCCTAAGAAAAACTATCTTCACCCTTATGAACGGTCTTTAATTGAATTGACTCTTGGAGATGGAAATTATGAGCAGGTATATTATGTGCAATGTTTTCTACACTTCATTGTTGCTATTGGTTGGATCTTTTGGAGACTGCATACGCTTGGAAAAACCTAATTGTTCATCAGCCAGATTGCCTGAAAATATTTGGGTCTGATATTGCATAGGTGATAGATGTGTTACACTATATTTTCAAGTTTTATTTTATGATTTAGGATTTCTCTGAGACAACATATTAAAATGTTATTTCCATTAAATTTTCTTAAATGTATGGATGTTGATCTATACAAGTTTTTGGGTTTTTCCTTTATTCTGATTCTGCAGTTCTTGCTTACAAAGAAGGAATATGTACATAACAGGAAGTTGTTTTATTGTGCAAATAATTTTTTACACTATTTCTTCATCAATAAAAGAGTTCAAATAGAGCTATTATATATAGTCCGTAGGAGTTGTCTAATTTCAGATTAACAATTAAGGTTTTTCAGGTACTAGGAAAAATTAATAATTTGAGGAAAAAGGTGGTATCTGTTGGGAAGGAACATGCTTCTCTTTGTGCCAAGGTTGGACTCTGTTTTTAGTATGAATTTCGAATTTTTGAAGATAATGTTACTCTTTCCAAGCGCAATCTTAAGTGAGTTCATCATTGGACTTGCATAATAATCGGCTGCTTTACTAAGCATCTAACCCCACCATACTTCATGGGTTGGCTATGCCATCCAACGATTATGTTTTATTAGTTTCCCTTTTAAGTGTCTAAGCATCAAACACTACTCCTAACCTGTCACCACTATGAAAAATAAGAAAAACTACTGCTCAACTAAATAATATTCTCCTTATTTTTGTTGCAGTCCTCATCAAAGCGTGATGCTGAAGAAAGACTAATTGAGGTTAGTTCTTTTCTTAGCATGTACTTCTTCTGATGTTTATGTGGTCATTATTCATGCATACTTTTTACCTCCAGGGTATGAAGAGAGTTGAAGAGGTTTATAGCCGAGAGGCAAAAGCTGTTGATGATCTGTTAGACATTGCCAAGGTACATTGCTCATGCATGGAATTTTTTTTTTGGATTGGTGCAGTATGATGTATATTTATCCATAATTTTCCTCCCCTGGGGTCAAGAAGATTGTTTATTTCCTCCTATTTCTTTTCCCTCTTTATTATGCTAAAGAGTACAGCGAAAATTTTAATATGTTGTGACTAGAGAGCTGAGGTAGTCTGTAAAACTCGAAGAAACCATTTGAAATTCTCATTGTCCACAAAAAAGTACCAATTAAATTGAATAGATGGAAACTTTGTTAGGGTAAAATGGCAATGTTATAATCAATTTGTTTGGCAGTATTGAATGGTTTTCCTTTTTCAAGTTGTTGTACACTAGTTTGCTCTTTAGTTGATACTCTCCAAATTGCTGATAATTTCACTAGTTGGCTAGATAATTTGTTTGCATCCTTCAAAGATGTATTCAAATTATCACCTCTTCAGATTACATTTGCAGAACTTTTAAATGTGTGATCCGATTATTTGAGACATGCTTGGTAATTGAATCTCTCTAACAATAACTTGTAAAATTCTGTAGACGTTACGAGCAATGCCAGTAGTTGATCTGGAAACGCCGACTCTTTGCCTTGTTGGAGCTCCTAATGTTGGGAAGTCATCTTTGGTCAGAGTACTCTCAACTGGGAAGCCTGAGGTAAGTGTAACGTCCTGATGTTTTTTTTATTTATTTTAGTTCTGGGTTGATTAATGTATTAATTCTTTAATAAAGAGGAACCATAGAAAAAGTGGTGGTTATAAAAAACAGAAATAAGAACCTATACTATTTACTCTTGAAGAGAGATAAATTCTCTCTGCCATATTATTCATATTTTTCTTGTTTAAAAATGACTGGGGACAAATCTATGTTGTTGAAAACTATTTCTTGTTTTCCATTAGCTCTAAAAAAGAAAAATGGGTATGCACCCTAAACTTTGAAAAACCTATGATGAGTTCAATATCCTTTACCAATCAAATAGATCTTTACGTCCATAGTTATGATGGATTCGAGGAGTTGCGGTGCACAATAAAGGACAATGCTAATTTTAGCAGTTTAAGTTAAAAGGTTAAAGATTAAAGTTAATACAGCTAATGAATGTTACATGTTTGTGGCAGAAGTATTTTACCACGTGATTGATATTATATTACCAACTAATTTGTAGTATTTATTGCTCAGGTCTGCAACTATCCTTTCACGACAAGAGGTATTCTAATGGGTCACATTGTGGTTGACTACCAGCATTTTCAGGCGAGTCTTGATATCTATGTATGCAGGATTTCTTTTTTCATTTTTGTTATTTAATAGTAGCCATGTCTATGAATTGACTGCAGGTAACAGACACTCCTGGTCTGCTGAACAGAGCTGATGGTAAGCCAGTACAATGTTGCATTGACTTGGTTTTTTCAGTCATCCAATTAACCAGTAAATGGTTGTCTTAACCCAACCTTTATTATACCAATGCCATTGACATGAAATGTTTGATGCAAATTTTGAATTTCAAACTTCTGGATTTACAGATTGAAACATGATTTCTGTGGAGGAGGTTTACTGGATAAAGTGTGTTTAGCTATAGAGTGGTTATTTATAAACAGTAGCAAGTAATGAGTCAGTATAGAATTTCAAAATTTTGATATTTGTTTTGACCGAGCTTCCATTGGATTGATTAAATATTAAGAACAAGTGACAGAACTCCACTCCCACCAGATTTCTTGGTCCTCACTCCATCTCAACCTCTTCCTTTTCTATTATCTAGTCTTTTTTCTCTCCCCCTCTAACACATGCTCTTCGTAGCGTGTTCACACGTGCACAACAGACGCAAGGAAGGATCCATCATATTCTTTGAAGCCATATTGCAAAACTCTTGAGACTGTTTTTTCTGTGAATAAGTCTGCCTTTATTTATGGATACTTTTTACTCAAATTAATTTTAATGTTTAGTAAGAAGGTCTCTGAGATGAGTTCTGTTTACTACGTGATACTCTATTTGAAAAACAGTGTAAAATTACTCAACTTTATGGTTAATTGATTTTATTTGGTGAGAGCATGTTCTTTGGGGTTCAGTTATCAAACCATATCACAGTTTTGAGCAAAAGCTTCCAAATGTTATTGTGTTGTGGCATATGTTGCAAAGCATTTAAAGAATTATCCCTTTCATTTGGAGACTTCCATATATTTGCTTCTCATATACAAATGTCTTGGCTTGCAGAGGACAGGAACAACTTAGAAAAGTTGACACTTGCCGTCCTTTCCCATCTGCCAACAGCAATATTATATGTACATGATCTCTCTGGAGAATGTGGAACCTCGCCTTCCGATCAGGTACTTTCGGATTTATTTAGCTCCTTCTATCCCCATTGTGAAGTGCCTTCAACTTTTTAGTACATTCTTTCCCCACTTAAAAATCTTGGTTTTTCATATTTGACGACTTCCTGTAGTTCATTTTGTATAAAGAAATGAAAAAGAGATTTGGTGATCATCTCTGGCTGGATGTCGTCTCTAAATGCGATCTGCTGCAAAAGTTTTCCGCAACATCTCACGAACGATGCGAGAACAGTGACCTCGAACTGGAATATTACAAGAAATTGGGACCAGCTGGGGCACTCTATGCATCAGTGAAGAATGAATTAGGACTCGTCGAGGTAAAACTTGTTTTAGTGCTATTGCTATTATTATCTCATTTAGGCTTGAACTTCTCTGTGATCCCAACAAATCAAAAAAGGGTTAGTCTTCGTTTAGTATTTAGTCCAAACATATCATTCCATAATCTAGTTTAGATGTTCTTATCAAGGTCCCTGCGTAGAGGATTATGTTTTGAGAGATATTTTCTATTTTTAGAAAACAATTCTGAAAAAGTGATGTTGAAAACACAATTTGAGACCAAACATACTTTAATGGCAGAATTTGGTTTCTTGAAAACAAAAAACAGTGGTTAAAAACAATTTTTTACTTTCCCTAGAAACATATTGGTCGGTTTTTTGGTTTTCAGATTTTGCAACACGATGCCATAGTGCTGCCACCGACAGTGTCGTATTTTCTCGTTTTTAAAGCTGGAAAACAGTTTTTCGATATCTATTTCTAAATACACACGGTTTTCACTAGAGCTAACAATCACAAATGCCTGGAGCACAGAAAACTAAGTTGTTTGAAAAAATGGGAGCACACTCCATGAATATATAACCCATGTTCTGGTTATCAAGTTTGATGCTCGGCTAATTTTGATGGGGAAGAGTTGGCTTCTTAATTATATCTAATTTGGTGATTTGATGATGGGTATAAATCTGTATGCAGCTGAAAGATAGAGTGCATAAACAGTTGGTCTCCCAAATGGCAAGGATCAAAGATCCAAACAGCAACCAGGAGGCCTAGTTCCTGCCATGGAGCTTCTGATCAAAATATCGCATCTGGAAAAGATAGTCTTTCAATTGATAGAGAATGGCAGCTGCTTTCCTCATTTTTGCATTTGTACAGCATACTGCTTATAAATCCTAGGATCTTCAGACATTTTAATTCATGGTACTCTCTCTCTCTCTGTCTCTCTCTCTCTCCCCACAAAGTAACTAGGTAAAGGCTTCAAAACTATTCCTATAAGATTTAGAAATGACACAAAATGCCAGAGAAGTGAGAACCAAATGAATGAGCATTGACTAAAACGAAGAATCTGTGAGATGAATACACAGAAATGGAAGATTATCCAAACCAAAATTTCACCGTACATTGTTAAACATCATATCATTAATTTCACTGATGCAGATATCAGAAATGGGATCAATTGGCTGCTCCCCTGTCTCCACTGCATCAACCAAGCATGATGGTTCTCTACTAAATTCATCTGGACAAAAGAAAAGCACATTATTCTTTACGAAGATCAATCTTTTTTTAGTCGAATGCGTGAAGATTTTTTAATTTAACGGCTTTCCAACATTCGCGTTTTTAGAAGAATGAACTTGAGTTCTCACCCTTCACAGAATGAACCCTACTACTACCTCAACCATCACTCATTAGTATCTATAAATAATTATAAAGTGCAGCCTACAACCATATGGTCTTGATCCAAAACAGCCAAATGGAAAACAGCTCGTCGTAAACATCGAACCAGGCAACTTCTTATAAAAATATGCCATATGAAAAACACATAAAAAACATGTTTCCTCTATGAATCCAAAATATAATTGTAAGCTCTTCGAATTGTTGGGCTGGTTGAAGTAATAGACTAACTTTTAAAATACAAATTATATGCCATGTCTCAAGAAATGGGAGAAGTGAAATTACCAAACAATGTATTGAAGGAGGTTGGAGGTGGGGTGATCAAGAAGTTAAGGCCAATGTACAACCCCAATGCAAGAACTATTGTAACCATTGAATAAGTTGGCACTGCCAATGCCCAGTACCTGCACAAAAAACCCCAATAACCATATCAATTAAAGCAACTCTAGAACGGAATCAAAGAAAATCATCTATCATTGCAAACTTCCAACACTGTTTTCCAGAAATTTTCAAAATTTCAGCATTTTAATGAGATAACTGACCTGCTAGGGTAGTAAAAGATCCCAACAGAATGTAAGCAGGACTCTGGAAGGTAAGCCCACATAAAGAAAATAACTGCTCATTTGCAATTGAATTGGTGTCATAAAACTCAGAAACTTTGAAGATTCAAAAGAACACTACAACTAGCTTTGAGGAAACATAAATGGAAAAAAAACAAAGCTACCATTTTCCATCCTGATGACAGCCAGCTACATTTTAAAAGTAGCAGAAACCCTAGATTACACCAGATTTTATTCCTTGATACAAATTTTGCTTTATCCATAAAAATGGGGTAATTTTTACATCGTGGGATGGAAGAAATAGGCAGTCTTATTAGCAACTCCATCTGAAAATACAGTCTCATTTGCATCATGTCAAACCCTAAAGCCGTAATTGAGACTAATAAACATAAAAACGAATAAAAAAAGGAAATATTATCAAAAGTCATAAAGCAGAATCAAACAACATATAGGGAAAATTACGCGAACTCACCTGTAGCAACCACCGTGGTGATGGAGCCGACAAATCCATAAATTTCGGAAGGTTTGAGTCCATGCTCGCCTGACAATCCGAAAGCCGAAGCCTTGTCACCTGGATCTAGATATGAAATGGTAGCCCTTTTCTTCTTTGAAAGACTAAGAATTCTTCTGGGGCTACTTACAGAACGGAGATCTTCCATGGCTTCGAGCTGTGAAGCTATTTCACGTTTTAGCCATGAAATTAGCTCAACCCAACTCAATCAAAGAAAGAGATTGCTAAGCTAATTCCCGTTCTAGCCATGAATTTAGCTGAGAGAGAGAGAGAGAGAGAGACCAGAAAGGGGTGGGCAAGAACCGAAACCGAACCGAGAACCGACCAAATTTTTGGTTCTTAGTTCCCAAAATTATAAATGGTTCGGTTCCAGTTCTTGGTTCTCGGTTCGGTGTGGGTCTCGGTTCTTGGTGCATAAGAACCGACCAGAACCGATAATTGTAAATTTGTAATTGGACCCTCACATCTTCGTAATTGGTTCTCTCCTTCTAGGTTCTTGTTCTTCCCAGATCCCTCAGATCGTCGGTTCCTCCCGTTTGTGGATGTTATTGCAGCCAGTGGGTAGGTGAGGAGGTGGGGGGTGGCTTTCTCTTTTTCCTCTCTGGTTCTTTCATTGATAGCAGAAAATCCACCAACCCCCTTTTTTTTTTTTTCAATTTCTGCTTCTTCTTCTCCACCTCCCAGTTTTTTCTGTTTCATTTGATTATGGCTTCGTCTCTCTCGTCCAAACCCTTTCTGGGTTTCTCAGCAACTGAAGGCGGCGGCGGATTGAGCTCACTTCGCTCAGATATCTCCAAGCTTTCCTTTTCTTCCGTATGAATCTCCGTCCCCTCCAAAATTCAAAAGAAGCTTCGTGAGTTTTTCGCTCTTTGTTATTTTGCATTTGGTTTTTCAAGTCACGTCTATTTTATTCATCCGTGCTAGTAGTTAGCTACGTTTTGTGATGCTTTTATACAAAGTTTCTATTTCTTTTATTCAGTTCAGATGAAATTTGTGGGTATAAAAATCATAATGTCTATCTTCACAATTAGGATACGAAGGAGGCTCAGTTTAAGAGGGTCTTGAGATTTTGTGTTTGTTTGTGTTCTTGCTCTACTTTGCAAAAAAGTTTCTATTCATAGCTTCAATGGAGCTATTTTTTCATGTCAATAAGACTTTTGCCGATTTGATTGCTGTAAATTGGTATTGATTTTTTATTCAAGTTGAAATTAGTTCCAGTTTAAGATTATCAGGAATCAAACTCAAACTGTTGAGATAGTGGCAATTGGAGCTCTGCCTTTTCTGTTCCGTTGTGCCTCTTTCTGGTTTATTTAGTAAACTTTTAGGTGTAGTAATGGAAAAAGCTCTCAAAGTGTTGATTTTTTCTTCAAAATGGCTCTGAAATTGTTTTTAAGAGAATGAATCATTGCAAAAGGTAACTTATGCATGTGAGATTTGTCGTAGGCCTTGACCTGATGCTGCTGATTTTAAGTTTACTGGCTCATTCTTTAATGTGATGAGCAATTTACATATTCTGACCAGGAACGGGAACCGAGCTCGGTTTCGGTTCCGGTTCCGGTTCGGTGCCCGGGTCCGGATCCGGATCCGGTTCCTTCTGGTTCCGGTTCCGGTTCCAGTTCCTCACTCTGGGAATCGAGAACCGAATGGTCGGTTCCAAGAGGTCCGGAACCAGAACCGGAACCGAGAACCAATTTGCCCACCCCTATTGGAAGTGGGGTTTGGTTGTCGGCTTTATTAGAGCTCCGGCTCGACAGAGGCTTGGTTTGTTGCTGAGATTGACAAAAAACGATGAAACAAATGATATAAGTGTAATGTTTTCATAAGTATTTTATTAATGAAGAAATGATATATCAAATCTTAATTAATGAATATTAGGACTAAAGTGCAAAAACTTTAAAAATATCTAATTAAGGAAATCAATATTTAAAATTCAAACGAATGAGGATAATCAATAAGTGACAGTGTGACTAGTTGGAGCGGATGATGAAGTGAAATTCGGAGTGAAAATGGCAACGGCTAGTTGGGCAAGGCGGGTAGGTATCGCTATTAAGAAAGCAGCCGCCCATGGCAACGGCTTCGGATCATTTTGGTACACTCCTCACATGGCTGCCGCTTCTCGTGCCATCGCTGATCGAATCCCTTTGGTTGATTTTGTTCTTGAAGTCAGAGATGCTAGGGTATATTATTATTTCCCCACTCTAAACCTTCTCTCTTTTTTTGTTTTTTTTTTTTTAAATCGCAGATTTAGTTTCATCCTGCTTCTTGCTCTCCAACTGTTTGAAGAAATTTCCTACTTTGTTTACTAACCTTTATAATTTTTTTTTTCTTTCGATTCTTTCATTTCATTTAGATTCCACAGTCATCAGAATATGAACAATTGGGAAATTATTTCCCAAAGTCCAAGCGAATTATTGTAATGAACAAAATTGACCTAGCAAATCAGTCACAGATGAAAGTAAGTAATTTTTCCTTGCAGCTTATATCAGCTAATATTCTATGATGCGTACTTTGAGTTTTTAGCTTTGAAGTATGTCTGTGCTAGTATTTATTTATGTGTGGATTATATGGAAAATTTTATTGGTGAATTTTGAGAAACAAGACAAATTGGGGAAAATAAAACACATGTGTAATTATTCCTACAATTATAGTTTTTAGGGAAATTAATAAAATAACCACTTAACTATGGGGTCAATGACAAGATAAATACTAAACAATTTTTGCTAGTAAATAAAACACTAAACTATGGGAAATGAACGATGCAAACATTGTTGTTTTGTTTTCCGTAAGAAATTTAACGTCTTCCGTTGCGGAAAGTAAATCATATTCCAAATATTTGTTTTTCGTAGCAAAAGGTGGGTATCCACTATGGAAAAAGTATTTTCCGCAACGGAAATGCATTTTCTACTATAGAAAGTAAGTTTTATTTCAAGAACATGAAATAAAACACTAAAATATGGGAAATGAATGATGCAAACATTGTTGCTTTGTTTTCCGTAAGAAATTTAACGTGTTTTCCATAATGGAAACGTGACTTCCGTTGCGGAAAGTAAATCATATTCCAAATATTTGTTTTTCGTAGTAAAAGGTGGGTATCCACTATGGAAAAAGTATTTTCCGCAACGGAAATGCGTCTTCTACTATAGAAAGTAAGTTTTATTTCAAGAACATGCTTTACGTAGCGAAAGATAAGTATCTGCTGCAGAAAGGATATCTTCACTTTTCTGACAGAAAACGTGATAACAATGTTTGCTCTGTATTTTTCTATAGTTCAATGTTTTATTTGTTAGCAAAAACTGTTTGGTGCGTGTATTGTCACTGACCTCATATTAATTACCCTAATTTTTTTCCTGTGTAGTGTCAATGATATCAGTTGAATATCTAATTTCTTTCAAGTTTTTTTTTTCTTTCATCTCATTCTTGTGTGGCTACATATTACTTTTTCATGTTTCTTTGATAGGAATGGATGAAGTATCTTGAACATCGTAGCTGCATTGCTTATGGTGTGAATGCCCATAATAAGGAAAACATCAAGGAGGTGAAATTATTTGTTTTCTTTATATTCAAGTGTATGAATGTAGAATTTTCATTCGCTCTCTCTAGGCAAAATGATAGAGTTAGAAGTAATTTTGTGGATCAACAGGAGTTATAAATACCACTACAAACTTTCATTAGCAGTAGTGTTAGAGTACAGTAAGCTGAAATCAATTTTGACCCGGCAAAAAACTCGCAATATGACGAAATTTTAGATGAAAATTATAATTATTTTTTGCAGAAGTCTGCGGTGGCAGTGAAGGGATCGGTTCGATAGAATATGTTTTAGGGTTTTGATGTACTATTATATATATTATGCTTAAATCTCTACACTCATTGTTGTTTGATTTTTCAATAGTGAACTTATCTGTCTTTGCCCATAGTTTTTTCTTATTAGAGTTTTCCACGTAAATCTGAGTGTTTATTTGTTCTTTTTTGTGTTCGTGTTCGTGTTCGATTTTAACAAATAGTTTGAAATATACTGTCGTATTTTCTTACTAGAAAATGCTTTCCTTAATATCCTGGTTTTAGTGGTTGCTTATTCATTTAATAGCAATTGGAGGATGGTTCACTTGGTACAGTTCTTGAAGTTTCTTCAAGCTCAAGTTAGAGAATTAAAGAAGAGTGATCAGCTTAATTTTACCACCACAATGTTACTCGTTGGGATTCCTAATGTAGGGAAATCAGCTCTTGCCAACTCTCTTCATCAAGTTGGAAGAATTAGTGCAGCAGGTTCTTCGACTCTCTAAACTCCTTACCGATTGGTGGACTGATCATCAGCAACAACTTTTTTTTTGTATGCACTAACTTTATCAAGATATTAATTATTTCACAGAGAAAGGAAAGCTGAAACATGCATTAGTTAGTCCACAACCAGGGGAAACACAAAATATCAGCAGCTTTAAGGTTTGTGCCATTTCTCCTTCAGATGGTGGTAGAGGGAAAGTCGATAAGTAGACAGACATCCTTGATTTGGTTGTTCTGATTTCTTTTAATTATCTGAAAAGTAAACCATGATCATTAAAATCCCCCCCATAATTAGGGGAAAAAGATGAAAATAATTATGGTTTTCCTAATATAATATTCTATTTGGTAGCCATGTAAGTTTTATGTTTCTTTAATTATCTTATTGATTGGTATGCTGTGTTTTTTTAACTTTCAGATTGGTAGCCATCCCAATATTTATGTGTTGGACGCTCCAAGTGTATTGCCTAGTGAGATTTTCAACATTGAGGTCTGTTCAAAACTGGCTTTAACAGGTTATAATAATGCATACAACTCTCTTTTTTCAGTGAATTAATGTGGTTTATCTGGCTCACCGAGACTAGAAATGTGGTTGCATTGCTCTCTTGTTTGTTCTGGATCAAAGATAACAGGAAGATGGATGCATTAAAACAATTTGAGCTAAACCTTTCTTCCATCATGACAGGAGCTATAAAAGACGTTATGGTCTGGGAAAAAGAACTTGCCCAATACTTTTTAGCTATTCTTAACTCAAGTGAAGAATACAAAAAATGGCAAAAATTCACTAGTGACAATCAGGAATCGTCTTTAAATGAAAAGGCAGGGCGTTCAGAGTCAGAAATGAAACGAAAAAGGCAGTACCCTTCGGATCATACGCAGGTATAAATAACCACAACACAGATGAAACTGTAATAGCCCTTATAGGTCCTTAATTCTCAAGCCCCTCCTCTTTCTTTATATATATATATATAATATATTTGGAATTTGAAGGCTTGTACAGGTAGTTGAAAATGCCCTTTTAACTCAAAGTTATAGTTCTCTTCACTGTCGTTGTTCGTGTGCAGGATTTTGTGGTGAACAATGTCCGAAGAATTCTCTTCGAAACAATTTCATCTTTTAATGGAAATATAGGAGATGAAAAGGACATGGAAGGGCTCATGGAGGTGCAGTTGACTGCTTTGATTGAAGTATTTCAGGTTCCCACGGATTCTCACGAGGATGCTTTGATTAAAATTTGTGCCAAGTTGTTGAATCTATATCGCACTGGGCGGCTCGGGCATTACACTCTAGATCCGGTTCCTAGGTACTGAACATTTATTTGAATTGTATCCTCCATAGTATTTGTGAGACATGTTTCCCACATTGACTTCCCAAATGCTAGGAGAGAAATATGTGAAAGAGAACTAATATGCATTATTTCATGTTATATCACTCTATCTCGCCCTATTTATGTTGTTCTGTAGACTTTTCAAATCTTTAGATCACCAAACTCTAATAGTCGTTACATCCTACTTGACTTAGTTGCAATCAATTAACATGAAATAATTCCTTCAACCCTACTTAACGTAGGTGACATTGCCAGAAGAGAGAGCGAGATTAGTTCAAAATACAAGCATTAGTGCACCATCTTTCTATAGTTTTATTAGTTGTAATAGTACGTACCAGTCAAATATGAGGGCGTAGGCCCTCTGGAATAAAAAAACCCACAATATTCTGTATGATTTTTTTTTAACAATTACAGTAATAAAAAGGAGACCAAGTGAATAAAAGACTCTCGCACAAATACTGCAAACGAAATATGTGGTTAATACCTCAAATGGATATAATCATGATAATTGAAACTCAGGTGCATCATTCGACCTGCATACATATCATCACAAATTGTTATCATCAGGTTCACCATTAGAATGAAGATGAGCCAATTTTTATGCATCTGCAACTGATGTTTCACGTCTTAAAAAGTGCAATTGTAAAAGTACATCTATTGAACAACTGATTATGGTGCCTGCAAGCAACAAGGGAGACTAATGGATGGTACTCATTTCTGTTAATTCCATTTTGAAGGGATTCCTTGAAGATTAATTAGTTTTCATGTAGCATGTTTATGGTGCTTTACCTTCTCATCCTTTAAGGTAAATATGGATTTTACAGACTCGAAAACTTGTTCCACGGGCCTCGCAGCATCGATCTGAGAATGAAAGAGGCTATGTCAACACTTACAACAAATTGTATTTTAAAATTATGCGAAGATGAGAATAATTTAAGGTTTACCCTTCGAACTTTCCCTTTCGATTCATAATACTCAACCACAGGGAGGCTAGACTCCAAGAAAACCCTGAAACGCTTCTTTATAGTTTCAACGTTATCATCTGCTCTTCCCTGAATCATTAATGAATTTATTTGTGTAAAGACAACAAGGGAATTTCTTTTTTAAAAACTTGCTTTTTAACAGAAACAGAATTTACCAACCTGGTTCCTACTCAAAAGTCGCCTCTCCATCTCTTGTTCCGAGCAATCAAAGAAGAGAACAAAAGTTGGTTCAATTTTTGTCTGCAAGCCATCGTGCAGACAATTTACAGCATCTCAAAATAAAAGAACTGACATAGAATACCCAAACTAAAGAATTATTACACCAATTGAAGAGACTTACTACAGCTTCAAATGCGGCACGATTTTCCTCATTACGAGGAAAACCATCGATGAGAAATTTGTCATTCGCATTTTCTTCCATAGCTCGTTGAAGAAGCTTAATAGTTACCTCTGAAGGAACAATCTTCCCATCTTTTATCATATTCTCAATCATCGTCCTGCAGACAGATAATTCATAGTTAGACAGATAATTCATAGTTTTAACTAATACAAAAGTCTAATTTCTATAGAAGGTTCAATATCCCATACCCATTTACAAGGCCGAACGAGATATGCCTATCAAACCAAGTCAAAGCATTCATGTTCATTCATGTTTATTTTCATTAACGTTACTTTCCAAGTGAAAATTCTACATGCTCACAGGCCAAAGGACATTGTTCAGTAATATTTCTGGTTCTTATTAATGTACAAAGAAATGATGTACCCATCATATAGTACATGATACATATATGAACCAAAAAAATAACAAAGCATTTATCACTATCATATAAATGAATGTCACTAAATGTACCCATTTTCAGATCCCGATTTAATTTCTTCCCGCAGTAGATCACCAGCGCTAAGATGGGTGAATCCAAAATGTTCAACTACATTTGTGCATTGGGTACCCTTTCCACTGCCTGGGCCACCTGTAAAAACCAAGGCAGATTTCTTTATGAAGAAATCAAAACTGATATTTCAATTAGCTAGAGAATTAAACTACAAACATACTGCAAAAACACGAGCAATTCTGAATGTTATAAGACTAATGAAATAAACCAGACATCAAATTTCTTCAAGTTTTGGTTTTTGGGCAAAGCAAATGCCTACTAATTAACTTTAAGATTTAAAAACTAAAAAAAAATGTTTAAACAATTTTCTCACCAAGAACAAAAACCACTGTAGGCTTCTTCTCTGCTAAGCTTTTGCTAGCTTCCTGCCATTGTATAAATTATTTATTGAAAAAAAAAATCAAACAATTTGCATTATCACAATTTAGATAATAGGTCATGAACACTCTAGCAACGAATTAGATCAACCATGTTCATTCACGCAGCCATTCACAATAAAATCAATAAAATGCTAATTTGGTTGAACAAATAAATCTGCCCTTTATTACGTGCATTATGCACCACATATGAGATATTAATTACACAAGGATTTATAACTTGAACATGAACATGAACAACAAATAGAGATTGTTGCTCCATGGAACTCAGTGGAATATTTGAAAGTGAGAATATGATTTCAATAATAATATCTGATACATACCTTGTTACCAGCATCAACTAGCGTTCCCATTGGCAGCAACTAAAGTGTACTTGAGTTAACTATCATCATATAGAAGAAAAGCCAAATTATTTAATCTGTCTCCACTAAAAAAGAAACATTAAAGATCATTTTTATCTCGAGCATGACTTTCTTTTTCGTTTGTGTTGGGTGAAGTGGAGGGGGGAAAGATATGAGTAGTGCCAGGAACTAGTACAACACCACAAATGCGCCAATCACAAGATCAGTATCAACAACTTGAATACAGTAATCAAGAAGTGCAGTTAAATTTTCCATTTTCAGTCAATTCTGAGTTATTTCGTTAGATCTATGACATTTAAAAGCGTTAATGAGATTTGAATACTTATTGACATAATATCAAACGTCAGAAACATACATCCTGTTAACAGCTAACAATAAAACAAAATAAATTTGAGATCTGTAAATTTTAAAGAAGACAATAAAGTTGCAAGAGAAATTTCCCAGATTATTGGTACGTTTATTATTTAATCAATGCTCGGCGACTTCCTCAGAGATCTAATTAAAGAAATAGGAATAAAACACCCTTTTTGTATTTCTGTGTGACATTAGAAGAACGAGAAAACCATGGAAATTATTTAAAGTTTGAGAACCAAGGAAAATAAAAACACCACGGAATTCAGTCAAGTTATCAGCACGATCCAATTGACCAATGAAAAGAACCGTTGGCAATGGTTGTTAAACAATTTTCTTTCAATCTCCTCCCCCGTTTATATTGTAAGTTCATGCCAAATAAACTTAAAAATCAGATCCGAGAAACTCCGAGCAAACTCTCAAACAACCAAAAAATGCGATCTAAAACTCCGGAATAAGTCGGCTTTCGTGGTCTAGTTTATCAGCCATAGACATCAAAAACGGTATCACGGCTCAGATCCGAATCGATAATCTGAAATCTGAATATATGGACGTAACGGCAACAAAATTTAAGACAAAAATGAACAGAACAAATTGAAGTCGAAAAACCAGAGAGAGATCCAAACAAAGAAAGATCAACCAGAAGAACAAAAAACATAATAAGATCAAATTACTCACCGACTGAAAGAACGGCACAGGGGAAGATCGGGAGCGAGAGAGAAATAAGAGGATGGGACGCAGAGCGCGAAGAATATGGCGATCTTCGCCTATTAAATACAGTTGATTCAAATGGAAGCTCGTATACTTTGGTTTGATACTATTCGAACTATTTTGCCCCCATATTTGGGGACGAGGCTGCCATCTGTATGGGTATTATAGGCATTTCCGAAGGGATATTGCAATGGTTCGCGTAATTGCAACGTCCACTAGTTTTTGCACCTTAGTCCCTCTAATATCCGTTAATTAAGATTGATATATCATTTATTCATTAATAAAATACTTACGAAAACATTACACTTATATCATTTGTTTCACGCTTTTTTGTCAATCTCGGCAACTAAACCAAGCCTCCGTCGAGCCGGAGCTCTGACAAAGCCGACAACCAAACCCCGCTTCCATAAAACTAGGCTTGATGTCTGTCTGTCTGTCTAGCTCGACCTTGATCTAGCTGTTTGCAGGCCTGAGTAATTGACGAACTAAGTACAATCTAGAATTAGATTTCAAACGTGTTCTTCTTCGAAACAAACATGAGTATTTAAAAAATAAGACGCGTGTGTTACAACCTGTGCGACGAGTGATCCTTCTTCTTATCACAAATTTAGATGTTATAAATGAGAGAAGAAGGAAGGGGGGGTCGGTTGTACATTCCTTCCAATGATGCTTCCCCTCCCTCTTTTGTTGGCTTTTCTTCCTCGCTCCTTTAAGATTTCAATGAAACGAGCTGAAACTTCTTAGAAGGTTGGATATAATAATAAAACAATTAAATTTGTATTATTTAAATAATTACAAAATTGTACAAAGAAAAATTAAGAAAGTAAAGTGAAATAATAAACGTACCAATAATCAGCCAATTTTATGGAGTTTTGCCAAGCAATTATCTTTAGGCCTTCTATGAGGTAGGTATTGGGTTGGGCATCTTGGATTTGTCTGTTCTAGCCTGTCACGTTCCAATAAATAAATAAAAATTATTCAATAAATTGTCCCTCAAAATTTTATGAGGAAGGAAAAATACAAATATCACTGTCACATTTTCTGTTAAAATTTTAAAATAATTTATCAACCACCTATGCGTTAGGCTAGTTTTCACAACATAAAAGATGTTTTATGCAGTGGATATTTGTATTTCACTGAGAAATATTAGTTTCCTCAGGACAACATAAGAGAGAAGTTCGATCTCAACATGAAGTACAACTTCGATCTTAATTACGACCAGTATGTTAATTAATCTGTTTTTAATTTATATCGTATTGTTTATACACCCGTCTTAAGGATTGAGTCAGCGAACGATATGTACAAAGCTGATATTAAAAATCGTTCAATTATTATATCTAGAATAATATATTTCGATCTTTTGACTACTTTGAGAATAGAAGACATGTTTCTGCTGAGAAAACAACGATTTTGCAGAGGAAGACAAGTATCCTATGCAAAAATACCTTTTTCGCTACGGGAAATACTTTTTCCACAACATATACTTGATTTCTGGTGTGAAAAGTAATTCCTCGACTACAACTATTTTATGTAGTTTTCACAACATATAAGATGTTTTCTGCAACGGATACTTGGATTTCGCTGTGGAATCTTAGTTTTCTCAACAAAACATGAGGGTGAAGTCTGACCCCAACCTGAAACACAACCCTAACCTCAAGTATGACCAGTATCTCAATTGATCAGTTTCCAACCTATATCATATGGTTTCGACGATTATTGTATCTAGAAAAATATACTTCAATCAATTGACTGATATGAAATTAGAAGACATGTTTCCGAAGAAAAAACTAAGATTTTGCAGAAGAAGACGAGTATCCGATGCGGAAATTACCTTTTCCGCTAAGGAAAATACTATTTGCACAATAGATACTTGTCTTCTATTGCATAAAGTAAGTCTTTGACTATAACTATTTTATGTACAAATTTACAACTGAAAGACGACATATTTGGTTTGAAAAAAAAAAACTACACGCGATAGCAAGATTTGCTTTCTTTACTATTCTATATTTTAATAATTCATGAAATTATTTTCAGGTTTAGTTTTCACTAACCTAATAGTTGAGAGTTTGTTTGGATAATTACTCTTACTAAAATTGTTAAATTTAAAATAAATTAGCAAAAAATAAAGAAGTTTTAAAGAGGAGAGAGAACTGACCGATAATGGAGGAGAAAATAGTGAAGAAAAATGGAGATTTCGAGCTTAGCAAGATCATTCCCTGGGCACGTCCTTGTTCCTGCTCCAAAGGGGAGGAAAGATCCAGCTCGTGGAACAAAACCCTGAAATCAAACCACGCTACTTGATTAGATTCTAAGAAAATTTCCGCCATGGGAGCTGGATTCTCAGAGCTTTATGAAACTTACATCCCATCTCGAAGGATTGAATTCAGTGGGATTTGGGAATATTTTAGGATCCAAATGAACACTTCTGAACCAAACCAGAACCTTCCAGCCCTTCGGAATTGTATAACCTGAACCAAAAACCATTAAGCCCGCCATTAATGAAGCTTAATCCTTCATTTTAAGAGAGAATGTTGAAGACGATGAACATAATGATCAAACCCACCGCCTAAATTCACATCAACTTTCGCCTCTCGAAAAACAACTAGCGAGAAGGTTATCACGCGGAGGGTTTCATCAATCACCTAAAAACACAGAAGAAATTTAAGTACTTTCTGTTCTGGAAAGTAGAAATTAAGAAATTCAGGGAAAGTACCTTGGAGAGATACTCCATTTCTCGAATTTCTTTCAGACTGATGCCCTTCTGTGTTGGAGGTCTTCTCTTAACGATATCCTCCTGCTCTTCCTGTTCATTAAAGAACAGCTTCCTCAATCAGTGCAAAAAAAAAAAATACTAGATTGATCAATTTACCTTAGCTTTCCGGAAGAATTCTGGGTTTTGCTGCAAGAAAATGGTAGCCCACATTGTGATATGGGCAGAAGATTCATGGCCAGCATTTAAGTACATTAATAGAACATCAATTATCTCTTCATCACTCAGTTTTCTGCCATTTTCATCTTCAACCTCAAGCAGAGCATCCATCATGTCCCTCTTCTCGCCCGGCTCCTCCCCCTTCTTCAGTTGCCTTCTCCGCTCGTCAACGATCCATTGAAATGCCTTCACAAGATTTCTGCGAGCCTGAAAAAGTTCGAAAACTCATGCATCGACAGCAGCAATTAACATCCACATCCAATAAAAACTTTCTAAAAGCTTGATCTCAAACCAAGTTCATATGACCCATTGATCAAAACCAGTGAAATCAAAAGATTATTAGTTCATTAGGAGAGTAATTAACCAGTCAAAATTTAAGATTTAACGTTATTTTCAAATCAATCGTAATCAACACGCTATGAAGATCTTACCTTGAGAGCCTTGTGGTAGGCAAATCCAGGAATGTTAATAGCCATGGCTCTAACTCCATAGTTAAGCTTTGTGTATTCGCTCTCCAATCTCTCCATTACAGGCTCACTCTCCGAGCTAAGGAAGATAAACATTATTATCTGAAAAGTAAGCTTTCTCAGTTGAGTTAAGAACTCTATTTCTCCCATTTCTGCCCATTTCTGCAGCGAAGCCGTTACGCTTTCCTCGATATACTTGGTGTACATCGACAATGCCTCGTTCCCATTGACCGGGGTCGCCGTTAACCGGCGAAGACGCTTATGTTCCTGCGGAGATATTCCGATGAACGACTTCTCTCCGATAAGTTTCATGGTCGAACGAGGCCACCCCGGTTGGAAACACTCGTCGTCCATCAAAACTCTCCGGCATGTTTCCGGCGATGTCACGATCACGCTTGGTCTCCCGAACATGAAAGCCTTGTAGACTTCCGATTCCCCGTATCTACATTGTTAATAAAATAATTCCGTCGTTAAACATAATTTCCCAATATTTTATTTACTATGATAATTAAACATATTTTCCTTATTGGTGTATAATTAACTAAACAAATCATGATTTGTTCACTAAGCCGCCAACCATAAATTAAATTCGCTAATAATTAAAATCTCGAATTATAAAGAATAAATATAACAAATATCACTATTATGTTTTTCATTAATAATTAAAAAAAAATTTCTACAGCGAATAAGTTATTTTTCTACATCATACCCATATATGAAGTAGTTACAATCAATGACACAAATAACCACTGCGCAAAAGATATTTTCCTCAGCAAAAACGTGTCTTATGCTGCGGAAGTAAGTCTTATTCCATCCACTTACTTTCCTCAGCAGCTTGCAAGTATGTGTTGAAAAAAATATCATTTTCGTTGAGAAATCTTAGTTTTATTAGCGGAAACGTGTCTTCTATTTCAATAATAGTTCATATGGAAATTAACAAAATAACCATTAAACTATGAAATCAATGAAAAATCAATCACTAAACAATTTTGCTAATAAATAAAACACTCAACTATGAGAAAAAAACGTAGCAAACATCGTGGTTGCATTTTTTGTTAAAAACGTTGTATTTCCGCTACGAAACATTGTCTTTCTGTAGCAGAACGTTGTCTTTCCACTGCAGAAAACGAGTCCTTAAAAGACGACATTTTTCTAATTAAACAATGAATTCTTCTAAATAATTTTACGACATCGTTCATGTACATTGTTCGAGCTCTAATGCCTTCAGAATAACTATGTTTACACTAGAAAAAGTCAATAGACATCGTTCCTGTATATTGTTCGAGCTCTAATGGCTTTGAAATAACTATGTCTCTACACTAGAAAAGTTAATAGACAAACAGAAACTCTTAACTTGACAATGAAATGAGTATTAATCACAAATTCATCGAATCCACTAGGCATAACACTGAATTTAGATGAAATTAACAACATGATTAATTTCGCAACAACCAAATAAATTCATGTAGTGAACGACTAGTTAGAAGACATTTTCGAGGAAAAGCTTCATACTCTTTCATTTTCAAAGTAAGTTCACTGTTAACGATGGTTGCATAGCTTATTTTCCAAAGTTGAGTGTTTTATTTGTTAACAAAAATTGTTTAGTGGTTGACTTGTCATTGACCTCATATTTTCAGAGGTTGTTTTGTTAATTTCCCTAGTTAATATATCGAAATATACTCTTTTAGATACAATAATAATCGAATGATTTTTAATATCAACTTCGTACATATCGTTTGCCGACTCAGTCTTAAACACTGGTGAGTATAACCAATTGAGGCAGTGGTCGTGCTTTAAGTTAAGATTGATGTTGTGCTTCAAGTGGGCTCGTGCTTCACCCTTAAGTTATGTTGAGAAAATTAAGATTCCACTGTGAAAAGTAAGTATCCACTGCATAAACTACTTTTTTTTGCTGCGAAAAATAGCATTTTTGCAACAAATATTCAGTTGATTATTTTTAAATTTTAAAATTTTTAACAAAAAAAGGTGAGAATAAGCTTTGTGTCTTTTATTTTTTAAAGTTTAAAATTTTAATTATTAGTAAAATTACTTTTAAGTTTGTTTTGGTAATTTTCATATATTATTTAATTTTTAAGGAGCAAAAAACCCAAACAGCATTTTTCATTGAAAAGAACAGAAATAATAAGTTTATTTTTTTGAGATGTGTGACCCATGAATGATTAACAAACAAGTCCATCATAAAGATATGTTGGGCCTACATCTAAGGATTGGGCCAGATGGTGACGTGCAGGTTTATAAGTGGCTAGATCAAGACGCCCTTTTTAGGAGGGACGGCTATCTGAGGAAAACGACACCCTAAACGACGGTGGAAAATGGAGTTTAGCAGCATCATCCCTGATGCCGCCGCGCCGTACCAGAACAATGCTAGCAACAGTGACAGGGAAATAGATGGAAATGATTGAACGAGGGAAGTGGATTGAAACGGCACAAACGACCGTCAAAACGACACAAAAGAATTGCTGAAGGAGGGTCCCACTCTAGCCTGAACATTTTTGAATGAGATGAGATGGGCGAAGCTCAATAAAGTATTCGTCAGTTCATCACTTTTTGTGGATCAGTTGCGTAATTCGAAGAACAATTTAGATCACAGATAAAAAAAATTCTTCTTTCTCATTTCAAATTCGGATAATCTACGCGAATTCTTTCCAGACTTTGAACTTTAGCTCTTGTTTATCAGAATTTTTAGAACTTCAGAGAGGTTTCAATGGAACTCTCTGCAACTATTTTTCAAAGGATTGTTTCAGATGAGAGAGAGAGTGAGAGAGAGAGAGATGACCTGGAGGAGAAGGAGGAGAGGAAGGAATCAGGGCGAGAGGACTTGAAAGCTCGGAGGAAAGACCACATATTGCCGATGAAAGGCCAGCCCAGATCGCCGGGAGGAAGACGGCTCTGCTTCTTCCCCAACTTCCGTTCGTACAGCCACCAGTTCACACTCTTCAACACCAGTTTCAGTGGGTACAAACTCCCCACCACGCAACCCAACACTACCCAGATTAACTCCAGCTCCATTGCGACACCTTCCTACTCTCTCTCTCTCTCTCTCTCTCTCTCCCCCTCTCACCAGTAACACCTCTAAATACTGCAAACCTAGAGAGAGAGGGAGAGTGGTAGATTAGGTTATCTGAAAATATACAGAAACAAACACTTTTTTTATTATTTTTCAATCGCATGTAAGTCACCATTGGCGACGATAATGGACATTAGGACAAGTAATTTAAACTTAAGTGGATTTCAATGGGTTTCGACTGTTGTGGTGTTTTCTCTTTAGTTGTCTTTGCAATAGTTGGGTCATTTTGTTAAAAAATAGGGTTTTTAGAATCTTTTTAAATAAATTGATTAATTAACTAAATCTTTAAAAATTATTTTTTTATTATATTTTATTTTTAAATATGATTTGATTTAAGCTAAATATCTTGTTATTTTTGTAACTTCTTTATTAAAGAGAGTAATACAATCAATAAAAGATTATACTTCCAATTACAAAAAATAACAACAGATTGGTATCAGAACTCTTTTTTCTTGATGGACATGAGAGTTGAGAAACAACAAAAAACCAGAAATACAAAAACCCATAAATTCAAAAACTCCTGAAAATAGAAGCTGAGACAACATTCTCTCTTGTTGCTCCACCAATTTTCGATAGTGAAAACTATCAAGCCTGGGCTATTAGAATGACAATTCATCTTGAAGCGTTGGATCTCTGGGAAGCTTTAGAAGACGATTACAACGTCCCGCAGTTGCCGACGAATCCGACAGTGGCACAGATGAAGACTCGCAAGGAGAGGAAGACGAAGAAATCCAAAGCTAAAGCTTGTCTTTTTTCTGCTGTTTCGAGTTCAATATTCACAAGAATTATGAATATGGAATCAGTAAAAGATATTTGGGACTACCTCAAAAAAGAATATCAAGGCAACGAAAGAACAAAAACCATGAAGGTGCTCAATCTAATTAGAGAGTTTGAAATGCTAAAAATGAAGGAGACAGAAACTATCAAAGAGTACTCTGACAAGTTATTGGGCATAGTTAATAAGGTGAGGTTTCTGGGGTAAGGAATTTTCTGATGAAAGAATTGTGCAAAAAATCCTTGTTACTCTACTTGAAAAGTATGAGTCTAAAATTTCCTCATTAGAATAATCAAAGGATCTATCAAGTATTTTCTTGGCAGAATTAATGAATGCTTTGCAAGGACAAGAGCAAAGATAGTTGATGAGAAAAGAAGAATCTATAAAGGGTGCTTTTCAGGCAAAAACAACAAACACAAGAGGAGGTAGAGACAAGAACTATAACGTTAGGAGGACGAACAACAACAACATAAATAATGTAGAAATCTTTCCACCATGTCCTCATTGTAAAAAGACTAATCATACACAAAAGAAATGTTGGTGGAGGCCTGATGTCAAGTGCAGAAAATGTGGAAATCTTGGGTATGTGGAGCGGATTTACAGTTCTCAACAACATGAAAAGCAAAAGTAACTACTGAATTGCAACAAGAAGAAGAACAACTTTTTGTTGCAACATGCTTCACTACAAGCAATAGCTCTAGCAACTCTTGGCTCATAGATAGCGGATGCACGAACCACATGACTAATGACCAAAAGCCCTTTAAACAGCTTGATAAAACTATCATTTCCAAAGTGAAAATTGGAAATGGTGATTTTATTTCAGTCAAAGGCAAAGGAACTGTTGTTATAGAAAGCTTAGCAGGTTTGAAATACATTAATGACGTTTTATATGTGCCTGACATTAACCAAAATCTGCTTAGTGTTGGACAGCTTATTGAAAAAGGTTTCAAGGTTATCTTTGAAGATAAATGGTGTTTGATCAAAGACTCGGAAGACAAAGGTGTGTTTAAAGTAAAAAAGAGAGCAGAAAGCTTTGCTCTAAATCTCATGGAGGAGAAGCAAATGGCTCTCTCAACAACTGTGAGTAATGCAGAATTGTGGCATAGAAGATTTGGGCATTTTCATCACGTTGGGCTGCTATATATGAAGAAACATGATTTGGTAAAAGGTGTACCATCATTGAAAGAAAAGCTAGCTGATTGTACAGCTTGCCAATATGGCAAGCAAGTTAGAAGACCATTTCCTCAAACCACATGGACAGCAACACACAAGTTGCAACTAGTATATACAGACGTTGAAGGACCTCAAAGAATATCATCCTTGAATGGTAGTAGGTACTACATTATATTTATTGATGATCATACCAGATGTTGTTGGATTTATTTTCTTAAATTTAAATCTGAAGTTGCTAATGTGTTTTGGAAATATAAAAGCATTGGTAAAGAATCAAAGTTGTTATAGGATGCAGAAGATAAGATCGAATAACAGAAGAGAATATACAAACGAGCTTTTTGACAAGTTTTGTGAAGAAGCTGGAATTGAACACCAACTCACAGTACCTTATACCCCACAGCAGAATGGTGTAAGTGAGAGGAAAAATCGCAGTATTATGGAAATGATGCTACATGAGAAGGAATTGCCAAAAAAGTTGCGGGTCAAGGCTACAAACACTTCAGTTTTCTTGCTGAATAGGCTGCCAACAAGAATTCTGAAGAAAAAAACTCAATTTGAAGCTTGGTTCGACTCTAAACCAGATTTGCAAAATTTGAAAACATTTGGTTGTCTTTGTTTTACTTACGTGCCACAGGTAAATAAAAGACAAACTTGATAAAAAGGCCGAGCCTGGAGTTTTCATTGGGTATAACAACACATCTAAGCCTTACAGAATTTTTCAGCTCCAAAATGGAAAAATTCTAGTAAGTAGAGATGTCAAATTCATGGAGGATAAACAATAGAACTAGGAGGAGTCAATAAAGGAGCAGCTAGAAATTTCACAACATTTTTATGATGATGACGTAGACGATGTCTCAGTTATAGGTACAAGACTTTTGTCTGAAATTTATGAAATAAGTAATGTTGCTATTCTGGAGCCTGTAGAATTTGAAGATACAAAGAAAGATGAAAAGTGGATTGAAGCAATGAAAGATGAGTTTAGAGTAATTGAAAAAAAAGACACATGGGAGTTGATGAACAACCCTCAACACAAGAAAGTCATTGGAGTCAAACGGGTTTATAGAACCAAACTTAATGCAGTTGGTTCTGTAAATAAATGCAAGGCTCGATTAGTTGTGAAAAGGTATAGTCAAGTGTTTGGAGTGGATTTTTCAGAAACTTTTGCTCTGGTAACACGTTTGGACACAATTAGAATTATACTTGCTTTAGCGACACAAAAATGTTGGAAGATATATCAGTTGGATGTAAAATGGACATTTTTAAAAGGCAAGAAACAAATTAGGTCTTTGCAATTACTAAGGCAAAGAGAAGTGTTGAAAAAGTGTCTTAGAATATTTTCAAATAAATTGATTAATTAACCAAATCTTTAGAAGTTGTTTTTTTGTTATATTTTATTTTTAAATATGGTTTGATTTAAGTCAAATATCTTGCTGTTTTTGAATTTATAACTTCTCTATTAAAAAGAGTAATGCAATCAATAAAAGATTATGCTTCTAATTACGAAAAAATATCAACAATCTTTAGTCATCCATTTTTAATTGGAGTTATTGAGTCCGTTCATCACCGTGCCAATTATTAAAAAATTAATAAAATTAGGACAAAACTCTAATTTTATATTATAATTTGAGCTCGTCGCTCATAAAAATATTATAATATAAAATAAATATTTAAAATAATAAATTATCATCTTAAGATATAATCAATTGTTAAGCAATGGATATAATCAATCGATATACTTCAATAATGGCATTTCTTTCCCGACAGAAGGCATTTTATGTGTCTATCAAGTGTGGAGGCGAATGTTAGATATTGTTGATGAACATGAGAATCTTTTAATGTCTGATGAATTGAATTAAGCACTAAAGTTTTGAAGAACTGGGCCAATCCTATGTCTTCCACTATCTTAAACACTTGCAAGCTCTCATTTTGTTCAAGACCACCTTTTAGTTGGGTCGAGCTTTGCTCGCTTCAAATCGGTTTTGAATGGTAAGCTTGCGCTCGTCGTGGAAAAGAGAACCGAACAAATCAAATCAAATCTTACGACGGGCCATAGGAATAAGATCCGAATATAAGAAAGTGTGATCAGATGGCCAAATTGTGATCAGATGGCCAAATTGTGATCAGATGTGAAAGTTCAACGAGCCTAAAATGATCTACTTTCAAGTCATATATGAGTCTAAATTTCACATTCTTATTACTACTGTGTAAAACAATTACAAGCAGGAGGAACTCATTGTTCTGAAGAAGAAAGCTTCCTTACCTCAGAAAGGGCTTCATCTTTGGACATTAATACAGAGGGCTATTCACTTTGATCACTGTGTTTCGTACCCAAAATATGAGAAATTGGGCGAGTTCCTCGCTGACGGACTCTAGCTATTAACGAGGTAGGCTTTCGACTTCCCGCGACTGCTGGTAGGAGATAGAAATCAGCTCAGATCTACATTTCTCTTCTCCATCGCAATCTGCCCCTCCAACTGCAGTGTGGGTGTTAACCTTTGAAGAAAGAACCTTCTCTGGTTCAGAATAAGAAATGGCAATTAGTGACTCTCTTGTTAAATCCTCAGGAGCTTCCCTTTCGGGTTCTTTCTTGTCCATCAAATGCAGTCTATTGCTCACACTTCTCCTGCAAGTTTCAATTATGAAAATCAAGCATGAAAGTTTTTACCAAGACCTTGTGGCAGAAGAACACTTGACATTGTCGGTAATCTTTAAATAAACTAGGAAATAAGAAGACAACACAAACAGGATATCTCAATAGGCAACACAAACACGATCAATGACACAAGTCGGCCAAATCTACAAGCCATTTCTTCATAAAATTAGTAAATCGATGCACAGAGCGCTTTATCCAGCAGGGTAGGCCAGTCTGCGGAATGACTTCAGTCGTAAAGAGCGCCACGGTGCTGAAAGAAAATAATGAGTATGCGGCCGACCCACAAGCAGACCCGAAAGTCGATATGATGGTTCAAAATCGGCAGGTCAGACCTTGGAACACAAATTTTAGGCAGGACCAAACTGGGTCTAGACAAAAATTTTGTCAAAGGATCCCCGGATCAGGCCTGGGTCGGACTTGGGTCGCAATTCAGCGGATCAGGCCAGCTCCAGAGATGATTCTGAGATATACCAAGAGACAGAACAAAGACTCAAACAACCTCTCCCCTCTGCCCTTCTCTCAATCCATATCCTTTCACTCTTTGTTTCAAAAATACCATACCACAAGCAACCCAAAGGAGTGATAGACCAGAGAAAGAGACATCAGAAGCACAGATTGAGGAGGACGGAAATCTTCAACCAAAGAAGCCACAAAACAATGAAGAACATGCGTAGATACAACGATTCAACCATCAAATCTTCATTTAAGTCTAATTTCATGTCATGGTTCAACATATCCGATCCCACATCAGAATTAGGGGTGGGTGTGGACCGACTTATAAATGGGTACTCATCCTTGCCTGTAGGTTGCGTTTTGGGTCGGGGATTATGGTACCCTATCTCGAGAACAAACTCGTGAGGACTAATGGGGTCGAAAGCAGACAATATCATGCGACGAGCTAGTGCTCACTTGTAACATGGTATCAGAGCCATGTTCCAATTTCGATGTGGCCTACGAATGGGCGTCGGGGCCTTATGGGGGGTGGTTTGTCATGGTTCACCATGACTCCTCCCACCTTGGAATTGGGGGTGGGTGTAGACTGACTTATAAGGGGGCACTCATTACCTATAATACGCGTTTTGGGACAGGGATTATTGGACCCTAGCCTAAGAACAAACCCGCGAGGACTAATGGGAGTTCAAGACGAACAATATCAGCCCACTTGGAACATTTCATTTCGGGATTTCACACCAAGATAACGAAATGAATGATCGATCTCAGTAAGCAGACAGAAATTTCACGTGAAATCAAAGTTCACAAGGTAAAATGAGCCGAGAAATCAGCACCGAGAAGAAAATCAAATTGTGCAATCGCGAAAAATTAGACAACGGAACAGGAAAGAAACCATCCAAATTCTTCGACAAATCAAACAAAAACATAGAAGAATCAGTAAAAATTAGAACACGACAACGAAACAAACGGAGCCATATGATAAACAAAGAGAGTCAGAGAAGAGCGAGAATACCAGGTTGAAAATTTCGAGAAATCCGACGACCCGTTTCTTCCTTCTAATGAAATCAGAACCAGATCTAGATATCTTCTTTTTTTATCGGCAGAGGTGGAAAATGGAAACTTCTGGAGAAGTTTATCGGGAAGGAAAAGACAATCTCGGAAACTTTCTAAAATAAAAAAGCAAAGGATAATTCTAACTACTAGTTTCAAATGATTATACCATGAAAATATTGTCTGAATGCAAGCCCGGGAAGAAACAATGGACTAAAGACTGGAATTGACAAAACCCAACAGAACTCAAAACTTAAATATTTGTGGACTAAAGCTTAATTTAAATCTTTAGAAGGGTCAAAAACTAATATCTTAAATTATTATTTTATTTTAAAAAATTAACAAATCAACCGCAAGTCAACCCATGAACAATTTTTACTAACAACTGAAAAATAGAGAGAGCAGACATCGCGATTACGTTTTTTGTTAAAAACATTGTCGTTCTGTTGCGAAATATTACATTTCCATAGCGGAACGTTATCTTTTCATTAAATAAAATTAACAAATTACATTTCGTCTGCAGAACAACAACGTTTCTCTACGGAAAGATTAATTTTAGGGGAGAAAAGATGACTTTCCTGATGAAAACTAGACGACGACAGACTAATAAGAGAAAAGAGAGGATGGCGATGAAAACTGGAGGGTGAAATCGAGATAATGTTTTATTTGATAATAAAAATTATTTAGTGGTTAATTTGTCATTGATATTATGGTTGAGTAGTTGTTTTTATTAATTTTCCAATTTTGACTTATAACTATTACAATTTTGACGTGTTTATTCCATTTTACATTTTCCTAAAAAACAAGTAAAGCATTCTTCCAACGATGACAACAAGCGAAGGTGGGGGTAGTACACTTAAAATCTTTAAAACACAAAAGCAAAGCATCCTTCCAACGAGGCTTCCTCTCCCTCTTTTGGTGGCTTTTCTTCCTTGCTCTGCTGAACCTGGATATAATAATAATAATAATAATAAAAGAATTAAATTTGAATTATTTAAATAATTACAAAATTGTACAAAGAAAAATTAGGAAATAATTAACATACCAGTAATCAGCCAATTTTATGGAGTTTTGCCAAGCATTCATCTTTAGGCCTTGTATGAGGTAGGTATTGGGTTGGGCATCTTGGATTTGCCTGTTCTAGTCTGTCATGTTCCAATAAATAAATTAGCCAAAAATAAAGAAGTTATAGAGTGGAGAGAGAACTGACCGATAACGGAGGAGAAAATGGTGAAGAAAAATGGAGGTTTCGAGCTTAGCAAGATCATTCCCTGGGCACGTCCTTGTTCCAGCTCCAAACGGAAGAAAAGATCCAGCTCGTGGAACAAAACCCTGAAATTAAACCACGCTACTTGATTAGATTCTTAGAAAATTTCCGCCATGGGAGCTGGATTCTCCGAAACTTACATCCCATCTCGAAGGATTGAATTCAGTGGGATTTGGGAATATTTTAGGATCCAAATGAACACTTCTGAACCAAACCAGAACCTTCCAGCCCTTCGGAATTGTATAACCTGAACCAAAAACCATTAAGCCCGCCATTAATGAAGCTTAATCCTTCATTTTAAGAGAGAATGTTGAAGACGATGAACATAATGATCAAACCCACCGCTTAAATTCACATCAACTTTCGCCTCTCGAAAAACAACTAGCGAGAAGGTTATCACGCGGAGGGTTTCATCAATCACCTAAAAACACAGAAGAAATTTAAGTACTTTCTGTTCTGGAAAGTAGAAATTAAGAAATTCAGGGAAAGTACCTTGGAGAGATACTCCATTTCTCGAATTTCTTTCAGACTGATGCCCTTCTGTGTTGGAGGTCTTCTCTTAACGATATCCTCCTGCTCTTCCTGTTCATTAAAGAACAGCTTCCTCAATCAGTGCAAAAAAAAAAAATACTAGATTGATCAATTTACCTTAGCTTTCCGGAAGAATTCTGGGTTTTGCTGCAAGAAAATGGTAGCCCACATTGTGATATGGGCAGAAGATTCATGGCCAGCGTTTAAGTACATTAATAGAACATCAATTATCTCTTCATCACTCAGTTTTCTGCCATTTTCATCTTCAACCTCAAGCAGAGCATCCATCATGTCCCTCTTCTCGCCCGGCTCCTCCCCCTTCTTCAGTTGCCTTCTCCGCTCGTCAACGATCCATTGAAATGCCTTCACAAGATTTCTGCGAGCCTGAAAAAGTTCGAAAACTCATGCATCGACAGCAGCAATTAACATCCACATCCAATAAAAACTTTCTAAAAGCTTGATCTCAAACCAAGTTCATATGACCCATTGATCAAAACCAGTGAAATCAAAAGATTATTCGTTCATTAGGAGAGTAATTAACCAGTCAAAATTTAAGATTTAACGTTATTTTCAAATCAATCGTAATCAACACGCTATGAAGTGCTTACCTTGAGAGCCTTGTGGTAGGCAAATCCAGGAATGTTAATAGCCATGGCTCTAACTCCATAGTTAAGCTTTGAGATTTCCCCCTTCAATCTCTCCATCACAGGCTTACTCTCCGAGCTAAGGAAGATATACATTATTATCTGAAAAGTAAGCGTTCTCAGTTGAGTTAAGAACTCTATTTCTCCCATTTCTGCCCATTTCTGCAGCGAAGCAGTCACGTTTTCCTCGATATATTTGGTGTACATCGACAATGCCTCGTTGCCATTGACCGCGGTCGCCGTTAACCGGCGAAGACGCTTATGTTCCTGCGGAGATATTCCGATGAACGACTTCTCTCCCATAAGTTTCATGGTCGAACGAGGCCACCCCGGTTGGAAACACTCGTCGTCCGTCAAAACTCTTCGGCAAGTTTCCGGCGATGTCACGATCACGCTCGGGCTCCCGAACATGAAAGCCTTGTAGACTTCCGATTGCCCGTATCTACATTGTTAGTAAAATAATTCCGTCGTTAAACATAATTTCCAAATATTTTATTTACTATGATAATTAAACTTACTTTTCTACTAATTTTATTAATCGGTAATTAATAAAACAAATCCTCAAATATACAAGTATATGATAAATAAACCAAACTTTAAAATAATTTCACGAATAATTAAAACTTTGATCTATAAGAAATACAAAAGTCAAACATCTTTGTTACATTTTTTGTTAAAAATTTAAATTTTTTTCCACAAATGATAAATCGTCTTTTCGTAATGTATCCATACATGAACTAGTTATAATCAATTACTTACTTCCGTAGCGGAATGAAAGTATCCATGCGAAAATGATTTTTTGCACAGAGAAAATGTGTTTTCTGCTGCTTAAAGTAAGTCTTTGGCTACAACTATTTGTTTTCCTCCGCACAAGGCAAGTATCTGCTGCGAAAAACTAGTTACTACATCGGAAACGGTAATTTTCTCAATGGATATTTGTCTTTTGTTGCACAATCTTAGTTTTCTCAAAGACAACGTGTCTCTTCTATTTCCACATCAATTAATGTATCAAAATATACTCTTCTAGATACAATAATAATCGAACGATTTTTAATATTAATTTTGTACCTATCGCTCGCCTACTCAGTCATGAAGACTGGTGATTAATAACAATTTGATATATGTTGGAAACAGACCAATTAAAATATTGATCGTACTTGAGGTTGAGCTTCATGTTAGAATTGTGCTTCACCCTCTAGTTATAATGAGGAAACTAAGATTCCACAGCAGAAAACAAGTATATGATACAGAAACTAACCTTTCTGCTGGAAAAAAACTAGCCTTCTACAGTGGAAGATATGTTTCCGCTGCGGAAATGGTAGATTATTTTTCAAATTTTAAATGGGAAATTAACAAAACAAAGTCTATAGTTTGGCCTCCGCAACAAAACAAATCTTGAAGAATTTTTGCGGACAAATAAAATCTCGAACTATGGAAATGACGCAAACCTTTTCATCACATTTTTTGTCAAAAAAAGCAAAGGCAAATGCAGCAATCACGTTAACGTCAAGGCTTGTTCAACGACGACGTCCAATGATCAACAACGGACGTCCTTCGACCACATGGGGCGTTCTGTAAAAGCCGTGAAATTTTTAAATAAGAAATTCCACGTGTAAATTTTTCGCGTTGAAAATCGGTCATGGCGTTAGGGTTGACTGAATTGTTGTGTAGCAGCCACGTATGTAAATTTGGTCAACTGGTCAAAGTCAGTGAAATTAGATTTTTCCGAGTAAAGAATTGAATTAATAAACGATATTGGACAGTCAAAATTGAGCGATAACATCGATGGATGATGTTTGAATTAAATTTAGAGTTTGGGTAGATTATAAATTGATAATGTATAAAATTGGGGATTAAAGGAAATAAAAGAAAGTTAAAGGATTAAGAATGAAAAGTGAAGATGGAGAAAAAAGGGGGAAAAATCCTGCCAATAACATAGGAGTGGGATAGTTTGGGGTTTAAGTTGAAAAAAAAAAAAAAAGTTAAGAAAAGGGGGGGATGAAATTAGGGCCCCCCCCCCCCCTCTCTTTTTATGTCTTCATCGGCCGAGAAGAGAAGAGGAGAAGTCAAGAGGGAGAAGAGAGAGACGCCGGCAACCAACGAACTGGCGAAATCGACGGACGGCAGTGACGCAACGACATCCGACCGACGAGGTGAGGCGGCTTCCAAGCGACAGGACGGTGATCGATAGGTTCGCTCGACCCACGGCGTTGCGACGACGTTGGCCGCGAACGGTCGACTTCCGAGCAGGCGAAGAACGACGCCGGTGGTCCCGGGCTTCCGATCCGAGTGACGCCGGCGACATAACAGCTCAACCCCAAGCGTGTCCTTCCGATTCCGGCGAGCGGCGATCTCGGATCCGTGACGGGAGCTCTGAAAATCGAACCCATTTTTCCGACTCCGGCAGCGACGAGTTCGGATCTGTGACGGAGCAACTCCGAGGCCGAACCCGACTCTCGTTTCCGACGGCGAACAGATTTTCGTTTCCTGTACCAGATTGCTCCGATCTGTTTAGTGGGTGAGGTTTCGATCCGAGTTTTATTTCGATGTTAAGTTCATTTCCGAGAGGTTGTTGGTTGATATGTGTTGTGGGTTTACAGTGATCGAATCGAAAGATCTTGGACGGACATTCTCCGGCAAGGGCAGCTTCGGATCTGAGCAATGTCCCGATTTCGGCGAGTAAACAGAACGCAATCCTGTTCTGTTCTGTTGGGTGAGCAATTCTCATTAAGCCTTTGATTCAATAATGGATTTCAGAATGTGATTCTGATTAGTTTTTGGAAATTTTGGTTGGATTTTGGATAAAAGAACTGTATGAATGACTTACTGGTTTGTTGGATTTTTATTGGTGAGATAATGTCGAAGGAAATCCTCTGTTTAGATTATCTTGTGTTAAGATTTTCTGCCATATTGGATGTTGTTTCTATTTGGTGGAAAGAATTCGATAATGTATTGTTGTTTGAATAATTTGATTCTGATTGTTGCCATCAATAGCGTAGCTGTCAGGTTTTTGTTTAAACTGTTGCGATTATAGAATATGGCTGGAGATAAACTGTCATCGATGTTTTTGGTTGTTTGGATGGGAATGTTGCAGTGTTTAATTCCTGCTTGAAATTTCAGAATGTATTATGCTGCTGGAAATAATTGTTAGGTTCCCTAAATTTGATTTCTGCCCTAAAGACGGTAAAGAATGTTGATATGTTAGTTTAGGGCTGTTCTTGGGTTCAGTTACTTGTCTTTGAAAAGGTTTGACTTCGTTTGTGTAGTTGGAGTTTACTAAAATGTTGAAGTCGAAAGAGTAGAGAATAATTGTTGTTTGTCATTGGTGGATTTGGAGATCCTAACTTGAGTTGTTATTTTGAATGTTGGATTTTAATTGTAATTGAAGGTAAGTAATCTAAGGAGTATGAATTGAACTTTGGTCTTGAGTTCTATATTGGTTAAAGTTAGATTTTAAGTTTAAAGAATGTTGTTAGATAAAGTTGGAAACTTTATTGGAGTTCTTTGCAAGTTGGTTGGTCTTTGTATGAGACCCTCGCTTATTTTCCTAGAATTTAATTATGATATTCTCGCGTTTATAAATTTGTCAGGCTTGGTCAATTTCAGCGAGTGTGATACGATTCTTGCGTAATTGGTTGCTCTGGTTGGTAAGGCTGACCGTCGTCGAGGTAGGGATTTCTATACCTCTTGCGTTATATTGCATCCTATCCCATTTTCCAAAATAATTATTTTGTGGACTACCACACTTGGAAAATGACGGGGACTGTTCGACAGCACGTCCGTTTTTATTAGTAGTATGTTTTCTCAAGTTTAATTCCGTACATGGTTTGAGATTTATTGTGCACATGTTGAGGGATGGATCCGCCATCCCCTTTGATACCTTCTGCTGCGTGAAGGTTGATTGTTTGACGTGCGAAAAATATAGGTGGGGCATTGGTGACGTGTCCTCAGGTTGAAACTCCTGAAAGTCGTAAACCTCGTATGAGAGGGTGATGACGCCTCCTTGGGTCGCAAGCCCCTAAACCTGGCCAGGATTTGTCCTACGGATCAGACGATTGTCAATCGCTGAGACTTGTTTATCCTAAGTCCACATGTAGCGAGCAACTGTATCCGTTTTATTTGATTATACGATTATACGAGTTGTGTCGTGCAGCCAGGTGCGCCGGCAACTCGGGTGACGTACGGAATCTTCGGATCGTCGTCATTATTCTTGCCTCATAAAGTGTTGTCATCGATGGGTGACCACCTCTTCTATGTTGTGTGGCGGGTGAGTCAATGAGTGACCACCCCTTTTCACTGACGACGTTTTCAAATTGGAAAACGATGATGGCCTATTTTACGAGGTATAGCTGTCTATGTATACAATAAGATTTTTAATAAAAGCCTCATCGATGGCCCTTGGGTCGGTTTGGTAAAATGATAAAGAGTTTGAAGTGATTTTAAAAATCCATGTACGGTAGAATGAAACATAACCTTGTTCTCGAAAAATGTACAAAACCAGTTTTGCATGAGGTGCATTTAGTATAGCCATACTTTATTGAGTTAGTCGCTCACTCCAAACGACTCCTCCCCCAAAACTTCAGGTAAAGACAAAGAATAGCTGAGGATCAGAAGTTGAAGTGTTTTATTATTTCTACTTGAGTGATTCATCGTTATTTGGTGAGGACATTTATGTTTCCATTTGGGTCTGTAAACCTTAAACACAGTTGGTTTTGGATTTGTTGCACAGTACTTGGATTTCATTTTAATTTATGCACTGTTATCTTCTCGTGATCCCTACTCGGACCTAGGCCCATATTATCTTGGGCCGAATTAAATATTATAAGTCTTCCTCGAAAACTCACGCCTTGGGCTGGGTGATCGGGTTCTCTATGAGGATCGGGTCGCCTGACCCGGCGGTTCTGTTAGGCCCGTCTTCGGGTCGTGACACGTTCAAAGCTGATCCAGATTTTCTCAAAATTAGTACAAACGGTCGTTTCGAATGGTCGTTCTCGTTTCTTCCCCTCTGTCGTCGAGAGAATATCTTACTAAGATAGAGATGTCGTGACGGGAAGACTCTGGTGGACGAAGCTTCATGGCCAATAGATGAAGGGACGAACGTCCCCTCAATGAGAATGGATGACCAAGATGGACAAAAGGCGCTAGTGGACATTATGTTTGAAGGGGATCACGTGCAAGACACACACTATTTTAAATGGGAGCAGAGTCGTAAACACAGGTTATTGACCGTTAGATGAACGAATAGGATGTCCTTTAGAGCTGGGGGGACGTCTGTCGCTGAAAATGGGCGTTCAAGATGGATTATTGAAAGACGATGTTGTCTCCAGCTTAAAACAGACGTCCCTCACTTAAAACGGGTGTCCCTCAACTTATGACAGACGCCCCTAAGCCCATAACGGACGTCGCTAAGCCACAACAGACATCCCTAAGCCACAACAGACGTCCTTAAGCTTAAAATAGATGTTTATCAACTTAAGATGAACATTAAAGATGAATTATTAAAAGATGACATTGTCACCATATTAAAATGGATGTCCCGCACCTTACTTCATAGAGGTTTCAATGGAACTCTGCAACTATTTTTTAAAGGATTGTTTCAGACGAGAGAGAGAGAGTGAGAGAGAGAGAGAGAAGACCTGGAGGAGAAGTAGGAGAGGAAGGAATCAGGGCGAGAGGACTTGAAAGCTCGGAGGAAAGACCACATATTTCCGATGAAAGGCCAGCCCAGATCGCCTGGTGGAAGACGGCTCTGCTTCTTCCCCAACTTCCGTTCGTACAGCCACCAGTTCACACTCTTCAACACCAGTTTCAGTGGGTACAAACTCCCCACCACGCAACCCAACACCACCCAGATTAACTCCAGCTCCATTGCAACACCTTCCTACTCTTTCCCTGTCCCCCTTTCACCAGCAACACCTCTAAATACTGCAAACCTAGAGAGAGAGTGAGAGAGTGGTGGGTCAGGTTATCTAAAAATATACAGAAACAAACACGCTTTTTATCATTTTTAAATCGCATCTTAAGTCACCGTTAACGACGATAGTGGACATCCGGCCAAGTAATTTAAACTTGAGTGGATTTCATTGGGTTTCGTCTGTTGTGGGTGTCTTCTTCTCTAGTTGTCTTGCCATTCGGTCATCTTTAGTCATCCATTTTTAATCACAGAAGATTCCATTAGAGTTATTGTGTCCGTTGATTAGCGAGCCCATTATTAAAATAAAAGGAAATAACAAATCAACTATCGTAATTTGTGATCAATGACAACTCAACCACTATAGTATTTTTTTTAATAAATTAACCATTGAAATTTAAAAAAATAACAAAGTAAACATCGATCCACGTTTTGAGACTAGAGACCGCAAAAATCGCGGTCTCACTCCAGAGACCGCAAATTTCACGGTCTCTGTGACTCACAGAGAATTCCAGAGACCGCGAAATCGCGGTCTCTGAAGTGAGACCCAATTTCGCCGTCTCTGATAGTCACAAAGACCTCGATTTCGCGGTCTCTGAAATTCTCTGTGAGTCTTTAGAGACCGCAAAATTCGCGGTCTCACTCCAGAGACCACGAATTTCGCAATCTCACTCCAGAGACCACGAATTTCACAGTCTCACTCCAGAGACCTCGAATTTTGCTGTCTCACTCTAGAGACTTCGCTGTCTCTAGTCTCAAAACGTCGCTCGTTGTTTGCCTTGTTATTTTTTTAAACTTCAGTGGTTAATTTGTTAAAAAAAATACCATAGTGGTTGACTTATCACTTATCACAAATCAAGATGGTTGATTTGTTATTTACCCTTAAAATAATAATAATAATATTAGGTTAAAACTCTAATTTTACCAACTAATTTGTCATTGACTTACTAAAAAAATATTTAAAATAATAAATAATATTAATCAATCGTCATTCAAAATATAAAATTAAAATATTATTTCTATCTTATTAAATTTGTATAATCAATTGTCTTCTCTTGGTTGTCCATCTTCCCATATTAATTAGGCAATAATGCTATAATTAGGCAATCCAACACAAGGCATTTTATTTTTTTTCAAGTAAAGAAACAAGAAGACACACAGACAGGACAACACAAACACGATAAATGACACAAGTCGGCCAAATCTATGAAATCGATGACAATTTAAACCAATGAACAATTTTTACTAACTTAAACACTGAATTATAAAAAAAAGATAGAGGAAACATCTGGTTACGCTTTTTTGTTAAAAACGTTGTCATTCTGCTGCGGAACGTTATATTTCCGTTAAACAGAGTTAAAAAATTACTTTCTACTTGCGGAACGAGAATGTTCTCCTACGGAAAGATTACTTTCCGCTGTATAAAGATGACTTTTCGTCGAGGAAAAATTACTTTTTTTTTTATGTGAAATAATGACTTTTCGCAGAAGAAAGATTATAATCCTCTGTAAAAAGTGAAACATTGACGATAAGAACTAGACGACGAAAATGACGGATCAGGAAGAGGAAAGAAAAAATGACAATGAGAACTGGACGGTGAAATTGAGAGAAATGTGAGCCACAAGAAGGTGTTCGGAAAAATAAAAACATGATAATTGTTTTCGACGACGAAAATACTATATCAGAGCTTCCCATAATCATCTATGCGGTAAGATTGTTTCTATTATTCCAATTTTAGTATAAAACTCAAGTGGAATTAGAATTACAAAGATATATTTGAAGATATTTTTTCGCGAGTTTAATTTTATGTTGAAGATGTTTTATTCGCGGGATCAGCGTAACAACGATATTTCATTTGTCTATTTCTCGTAGTTCAATATTTAAATTGTTAGCTAAAATTGTTCAGTAGTTTGATTTGTCATTGACTCCATAGTACATAGATTAATTTATTAATGTTCCTATTATTTATTAATTACCAAATAAAACTTGACGTCAAAAGTCCTCTAAAATTTTATGTACACAGCATGTGACATTATAATTAAATTTTGTATAATATTAAGTTTATTTGATAATTAATTTTATTTTCACGATTATATTTATTTATAATTAATTAATTAATATAATTATTAAGATTAAAATATAAATTAGAAGTTAGAGTTATTAGTCCGGTCGGGAGAGAAGTTTTATTGAAAACTCCATCCATTTGCTTTATATAATATCCGGTTCAACCGTCGTCCTTAGTCTGTTAACACTTCATAATATATACAGTCGGAGTCTGCAATCCAATCTGGTTAGCTAGGGTTTTTGTTCCTCCCCATCCTCTCTTCTTTCTCATTCTTGGCGGGAAACTCTCATATGTTAAAGAAAGGAAAGGTAATCAGGAAGGTGAAATTATCGGATTGAGAACCGGAGAGGAAAATGGGGAAAGACGAGGAGGAGATGAGGGGAGAGATTGAGGAGAGGCTGATAAACGAGGAGTACAAGATATGGAAAAAGAACACCCCGTTTCTTTACGATCTGGTCATCACCCATGCCCTAGAGTGGCCTTCACTCACCGTCGAGTGGTTGCCTGATCGGGAGGAGCCACCGGGGAAGGACTATTCCGTGCAGAAGATGATTTTGGGGACTCATACGTCTGAAAACGAACCCAATTACCTTATGCTCGCTCAGGTTCAACTGCCCCTTGAAGATTCAGAGAACGATGCGCGCCACTATGATGATGATCGCGCAGATGTCGGTGGTTTCGGCTGTGCCAATGGAAAGGTATGTTGCTGAATTTTGTCTTGTGCTACGTTTTCTCTCGAGAATTCCGTGGGCAAAGAAGATCTTTTTTGAGCGGATGTAGCGACTAAATCTGCAATTGGTTAAGTTCAAGTTAATCTGTAGTTTCTTTAATTTGTTTTTTCTGTTTCTTCCCAGTTGTATGCTTTTTTTTATGTAGTGCTGTTTGGTTTCTCAGAAAAAGTATGAGAGTTTAAAACTGGACTGTCATTTTATATCACGGCCTATTTACATTCTCTCTTTCGTTGCCCATTGGAATTTCGAAAGCTGATAAATTGTTGTTTCTCATTTTAGGTGCAAATAATCCAACAAATAAATCATGATGGAGAAGTTAATCGAGCCCGTTATATGCCTCAAAATCCATTTATTATTGCAACTAAGACTATTAGTGCTGAAGTTTACGTTTTTGATTATAGCAAACACCCATCTAAGCCTCCCCTAGATGGTGCATGTAATCCTGACTTGAGGTTGAGAGGTCACAGTACTGAAGGTTATGGATTATCATGGAGCAAATTTAAACAGGGGCATCTACTTAGTGGCTCAGACGATGCACAAATTTGTTTATGGGATATTAATGCAGCACCTAAGAACAAGACGCTCGAGGCTATGCAGATTTTTAAGGTACTCTTCCTTGTCTATTTGGGTATTTTGTGATGATTGCCAAACAAACATAGCTTTTATGGCATGCTCGCTGCCAATTTAAAATAGGTAGATGACAATTGATATCCGAATATTTAAAAGAATATTGGAATTGTTATCTTTCTAGGGCTCCTTCTGTTGATCTGCTTTTCGAATTCACTAGATTGATGTTAAATAAATAATCACTTGATGTTAATTAACATGCTATATGGTGGCCTATTGTGATATGTAAAGTACCCAACCTGGCGACCTCAAATATCTCAAAAACCTTTGCACTTTGATACCTTGATATTGATTATGGTTGAAAACAATCCCAAAATAGGTTCATGAAGGTGTTGTGGAAGATGTTGCTTGGCATCTTAGGCATGAATATTTGTTTGGTTCAGTTGGAGATGATCAGTTCCTGCTTATATGGGATCTGCGAGCACCATCGGTTAGCAAACCTGTACAGTCTGTAATGGCTCATCAAAGTGAGGTAGATATTTTAGAAAAGACGCAAATGATGCTTGATTTATATGTGAGGAATTTGTTGTGTATTTCTTCGGATGTACTATATTCTTTGGGTATATCACTTCACGCTGATGCTCCTAAGCCTTTTGTTCATAGTTGGTTGGTTCAAACATGATAATATTTCTTTACAAAATATTGTGACAGGTTAACTGTTTAGCTTTTAACCCCTTTAACGAGTGGGTAGTTGCAACGGGTTCTACAGATAAAACTGTTAAGCTGTTTGATCTCCGGAAGATTAGCACCGCACTCCACACTTTTGATTGTCACAAGTAAGAATCTCACATGTACAAGATCCATCTATATCAAACTCTGTGGACGTTTTCATATGTACTGGGTTGTCGATGTTTATATATGCTACTTCAATTTATATAACACTCTTACACACACAGGGAGGAGGTGTTCCAAGTTGGATGGAATCCGAAGAATGAAACTATCTTAGCATCTTGTTGCCTTGGTAGGAGACTTATGGTGTGGGATCTCAGCAGGTAGTGATACACACTTATATAATTTGTTCATCAAATGTTTTGTATAGCTCTTTGACATCTTTTTCAGTTTTTATACTTAAATAATGCGTTGACTTGTATCTATATGGTTTATTGTGCAGGATTGATGAAGAGCAGTCGCCAGAGGATGCCGAAGATGGACCTCCAGAATTGCTTTTTATTCATGGTGGTCATACGAGCAAAATATCGGATTTTTCCTGGAACCCATATGAGGATTGGGTTGTTGCGAGTGTTGCAGAAGATAATATACTTCAAATATGGCAGATGGCCGAGAACATCTACCATGATGAGGATGATTTGCCAGAAGAACTAGCAAAGGCTGCATAACTTAATGTAACTCATCAGATAGACTAGACTACTAGTTTAATCTAATTAGAAAAAGAAGTTGGGGGTAAAATTGTTATAATTTCTCCTTTTATAATCTCCCCACTACCTGTGAAGGTGTTCTGCATTTGTGACTTTGTTCTGATTAAGGTGACCCTTCTGTAGTATTCATTTACCAGAGTCGGAGCCTTCTTCATTTTGTTCCATATCGTCCAAGTTGTTGATATAAATTCAAGAGGCCTAGTTTCTATTTTTAGCTTTAATATACTGGATGATTTTCTAGAAGAGCTGTTTGTATTCCATGGAAACCGGAAAAGCTTGGAGCTTTGAGGAGCCTCAGTGCCTCTCTCTGGACATGTATGTAATCATTATTAGCTATTTGTTGAAATACTGGAATTTATTTGCTATGGAAACTTCGTTCTTCAAGAAACTATTTGGAAGCAATAAGATTGTTTTTCCTTATTTCCTCTCTCTAAAATTATCAAATCCTGGAATTGATTAGCAATTTTCCCATTTCACGGTACTGATTCCGTCATCATTCATCCACTGAAAGCATCCGTCTCCAATTTTCCGGTAAGAAATATCAGAGATTGATGATTGATCGGTTTGAATTCAAGATGCTCAGTAGCTGCATTTAGTTGCTCGAATTTGCAGAGCTGTTGAAGTTTTGTGATCGCATAGAGTATTCCTTGATAAGTCTGGAGAAGAAAGAATCATCTCTCTCTAGCAACTTTCTGGGTGAGTCGAACTCTACAATTTTCCCTGTTTGACACACAATGATAGCCCCCCAATTAATTCTCTGACTCAGGCAAGTTAAAGTTGCAATCCGGGTTATAAAGGAAAACTCACCATCACTGAGAACCAAGACGAGATCACTGTCTATAATTGTATGGATTCTGTGAGCTACTGTCACTATCGTCCGATCTTTGAACTCTTGAGAAATGATCTTCTGTACGATCCCATCCGTTGCAGAATCAATCGAGGCCGTCGCCTCATCGAGTACTAGAATGCTGCTTCTCTTGAGCAGAGCTCTTCCTAGACAGAACAACTGCCTCTGTCCTACACTCCAGTTTTCTCCATTTTCAACCACTGTCACCCACAAGGTACGTATACATATCATTTAATCTCATTAGCTCACAACATAACAAATACTTTCATTAGTTTTCAGTTTCAAGTGTAGGAGCCTGACCTGAAGAATCCAGTTTTTCCTCCTTTAACCGCACCAGATCGCCTAGTTGACACTTGTCTAGAGCCTGTGTATATCAATTATTATGATTCTCCATTGAAGATGAGCAGCTTTCTTCATAGGTAGGAGATAGAGATTAAGAATATTTACCTCCCAAATTTCATTGTCTGAGTGGTGATCTAGTGGGTCAAGGTTTCCTCTGACTGTTCCTTCAAACATGGAGGGATCCTGAGGAATGATGCTAATCCTGGATCTCAAATCATGGAGGCCGATCCTACTTATGTCGACGTCGTCGATTATAATACTTCCCTCTCTAGGCTCTACAATCCTAAAAATGGCCTGAATTAGAGTTGATTTCCCACTCCCCGTCCTTCCGACCACGCCTATCTTTTTCCGTCCGGGAAAAGTGCAGTTGATGTTCTTCAAAACATATGGCAGATGTTCAGCATAGCGAATCTGCAACAAAAAGAAGTCATCAAATGTCCTCAATTTAGTGATGGCTTATTTGAAAAGGCGAATTTAAAAGTTGGAACAAACGTACGTGCAAGTTCTTGAAGCAAATTGTTCCGACTTGTGGCCAATCGCGTGGGGGTCGACAATCTTCGACGACGAGAGGTGCTTCGCTTGGAAGGTTTGAGTACTGAAGAATTCTTTCGACTGAAATCATCTTGGTTTCGGCATTGCAAATGTTCCATATAATTGAAGCTTGGAGGACATTCAAGTTTATACCATATGTTACTGCCAATCCTGCAATGCCTGTTGAGTAAACACAAATTGAAACATGAGAAAATCTCTGTTTTTACTGCATCAGTCTTTTGCTAAAATGAAAATCATGATGAACATCTGCTCACTTGGATTGATGATTCCTTCCGGGAGTGTCACGAGCAAAACGAGGGAGAAAGCGAAGACGAAATTCGACAGCAAATTAAGTCGAAACGACAGCCATTCCATGGCCGAAACATTGTGAAACCAAGGCCTCGAGTGGTTGTCGATGAGCGCGAGGTTTGCATAGACAAATCGGTCTTCTTGGTCGAAAGCACGAATTGTGGCTGCCCCTGATAATGATTCTACAAAGTGATGGAGGATCGGAGCTCTTTGGATTCCTGCTAGACGAGCTAGTTCTCTTGCAGTCGGTGTATAGTATCGCTGAAATAAGTCAAGTGATAGTGAAATCTTTCAACTCATGGTAGTTCATTGACAAATTCGTGCATTTAAAAAATGAGAATAATGTCATTGTTATTTTTTAATTCTATATTCTAATCGTATGTGCTGACTGCGTGACAGTCATTAATTGGGATAATTAATACCTTATTTTTTTATTATTGCACCCGTGTAAGTGTCACGTCATTAGAATATACAATTAAAAGGTCAATGAAACATTATAGTGAAAATTAACCTAGTTCAATTAATGTCGATTTTGAGTAAGAGCTAATGGGGCCACTAAGTGTCAGTTTTACAATCTTGAAGGTGCTTGTGTCAGTTTTACAATTTTGAAGGTGCTAGAGAGGACATTTGTCTAGAAACTCGATCGTATATAAATCGTGGGTTTATAATTTTCTCTGGCACTTTTCTTATAAGCAGGTCTTCAATGGTGAAATCAGCCATGAAGTTAATCTTTTTTTCTCGCATATTCTATTCGTTTTCAATGAATTACGTTCATCTTATCGTAGAAATTGTGTAGAGATAGAGAGGAGAATGGAGGAGGAAGTTGCTTACTTGGTACCAGATGCAGGCTGCAGTAACTGGAATGAAGATCACGAATACTTGCCACGCTACCTGCGACATCACAGCAATTGTTCCAAGAATCTGTAGTATTGAGAATGCACACCAACCTAATCTTCCAGCCATTTCCAAATCAAGCACACTTTGATCAGTGGATGCCTGCATAAATCACGAATATTAGCTTGTTGAGTTGCCAGAGGACGAAACGTCTGAATCTTTACGTGTAATCAATGTTTACTCGGTTTAAGATTCTTCCGGTTGGAGTTGAATCGAAAAACGCCATTGGCGCCCGGAGAATGCTGTGTAGCATCTTCGTGAAAAGCTTCTGCGCCGTCCAGAGTCCTGTTATGGCAACTAGCATTGCTCGCAACAGCACGCACAATGAACTTCCGACAGCAAGAAGTGAATAAACCAGCAATATGATCTTCATCTCAATTCTAGGTTTTGTCTGAGTTGAAGGAGGAGAAGCCCATGCCATCCAGTAATTACTAGCCACTTGTAGTACTTGGAATGAGGATTGTGCCAGAATTATGATCGGAATGAGTGCTCCGCCTTTCACGGTTGTCAAGTAAGACCAGTATACTTCTTTTCCGATGCTTCCTTTCTCTCTTTCTTCGTCTTGTACGAGTTTTCCTCCATTTTTTGTTACCTCTACGGATATGTTTTGATCAGCATTGGTTTTTGGGGAGGAATTCGAATCCGTTTTTGATTCTCCTTCTGATTTTGCAATTTGAGGTATTCTACTCGAGTTTTCGACTGTGACAATCGACTCCAAAGCTTGATTATGCGCTCCAACCAAGATCTCAAATCCTATGTTTTGTTTCAGAAGTTCCTCAAATCTTCCATATTGTGAAATTTTGCCATTTTTCATCACCTGTTGAAGATTTTCGGTCCAATAAGAACATAATAATGGACAATATAGTCTCGTCTGCAAGGTCAAGCAGGGGAAGAAGAAGGAAATCTCACCAGAATGAAGTCTGCCGCTGGTAGAAACTCGACCTGGTGAGTAACGTAAATTACAGTCTTCTCTTTAAGAACACCCATTAAACAATCCTGTGCAGAGCATTTCACACACAAAAAAATATATATTAAAATTTGATTTCTTGTAAGAAGCTACAGAAAGGATCCTTATATTTTTTTGTAGATCATAGCAGATGGGTTTGACCAATTTTTACCTCAAAGAGTTGAGTGCCGGTATGAGCATCCACAGCACTGAAAGGATCATCGAGGAGATAGATATCGGCATCTTGATATACGGCACGAGCAATTTGTATTCTCTGCTTCTGCCCTCCACTCATATTTATCCCTCTTTCCCCAATCTCCGTGAGGTCTCCATTGGAGAAGAGCTCAAAATCCTTTGTTAAAGCGCAAGCGTTAATGGTTCTGTTATATTTGGTAATATCATAGTCATTACCGAAAAGAATATTCTCCCTGATATTTCCTGTTAATATCCAGGGAGACTGAGGAACATAGGCCTTTGTACCACTGATCTTCACCTGACCTGAGAGTTTTTGTATTTCTCCAAGAATACAAGAGAGCATGCTAGACTTTCCTGATCCTACACTCCCACAAATTGCCACTTTCATCCCCCTTCTGACTTTCAAATTTATCTGATCAAGAGTTGGCCCGTTTGACTCAATGACCCAGCTGAACTTTCCATTTTCAATTTCGATTGCAAACTCAGTTTGCTCCTTGGGAACATGTTCAACAGAATCCCGTTGAATTTCATCTTCCTCAAGAAATGAGGTAATTCTATCAGCTGAAACTTTTCCTTGAGCAATCACAGAGAGCAAATCAGGAAGGTTGAATATTGGATCTTGTAACATTCGGAACGTTGCTAGAGCAGCCAAGACTTGGCCGGCAGAGAGTTCAATCCCCATTAGCACGCATGCACCAAAGGCAGTCACGGAGATAAAAGTGGGTGATCCCCAGAAGATGAAAGCTGAAATTGCTGCTAATCTCACAGATTTCCATATCCACTCCTTTTCAATTTCTCTCAAATTTTCTAGCTTATGGAGAAATTGATTGTCCCATGCCTGAAGTTTGAGAGTCTTCACATGTCTAAGAACTTCTGCAGTGGCTTTCATTCTGTTGTCCTTAGCTTCCATTATCTTGGACTGGTAATTTTTCTGAATTTTGGTTAGTGGTATGTTACAGGTCATTACTGCTAAAGTTGCAGCTAGAGCAGCAAATGAACCCAGGCCGAGATTTGTATGCAAGATGAATATTGCCAATGATATTTGAATTGGCAACATCCATATTATGTTCAAGTACCAAATGAAGTCTGTTATTCTTTGTATGTCAACACTCATGTAGTTCATTATTTCCCCGCTGGTGTGGCTTTGATGGGATTGACACGACAGAAGCAATCCTTTCTTGTATATCTGAGAAATCAGAGCAGCTCTGAGGCGGAGTCCAAGTTGACGAGCCCCAAAAATCCATTGCCTCTGTGCAATCATCTCTACCATCTTTGCACCTAAAAACATTAGTGCAAGAAGGTAACCACTAGTTAAGCTTTGATCCTTCTTTCCTGATAGGAAATTTACAAAGTCGTCTATGAGGTATGGACCAACATATGAGGCTCCAGCACTTATCACTGCAAAGCATGCATTAACAGCTGCTTTTTTCCTTGCAAACAGAAAGATTGCTTTGTATATTGACGGGTTTGTGGTTCCATCTTTTCTTTTAACACAATCTAGGCTATCTTCAATGAAATGAGATGAATATCGTGCAGAGTCTTTGACATCAACATCAGGAATATCATCTGGCTCTAGTGGTTTCTTAATTCCCACAGAAAACAAGGGGCTGAGCCATGAGAAGGTGATGAGTTGGAGAATACTTGCTCTTCCATATGCAGATCCCCTCTTGTTTTCACCATATTTATCACATTTTTCATTGAGAAGTGGGTCGGTGATGCCATCGGCAACAGCAAAGGTTATGCCTGTTTTCCCATGGATAGAAATACCCAAGAGAAATGATGACGCAAGAAGGCAGATGAAATCAATGTAATCTCGACCTTCAATATGTTCATGGTTTACAATTCTCAAGTTCATATCAAGCGCTACATGAACAATGAACAAGAAGAAGCTGCATAGCCACCATGCTCGTAAAAGCCAAGGATACTTAATAGACTTGTTACTCACAACTCTATATGCTGCAAAAACTGCTACTCCCCATGATATGAGTTGCATAATCTCCAAGGAAACTGCTTGGACTCTTGAGCTGCAAAAAGTCTCACTTCCATCAAGCAAAAAGAGAAGCATTAAAACCTGAGTTGTCATTAGAAAAACAGAGCAGGCAATGGCTGCTTTGTAAGAATTGCTGAATCTCATGGTTATGCGGTATGTTTCCACATCTTTATCTGCGATCTTTCTTCTTCTTGTTCTTCTAAATTTGACTACTAAGCGGATGCATTGTCCTAAATACTGGAGTAACAAGCCACCAAGGAATCCCAGTTGAAGACCTATGCTAATTTGCTCCCACAGACAAGGAGAATTAAGCTGCTTCCAGGCTGCTTCAAATCCAGGTACCTTAGCTTCTGTCATATTAAAAAAAACTGTGATTTTTCAATATTAATGTTTGAAAAGTAGTTGATCAAACCAATCTTCTGTGTTCTTTCTCATTTTGTTTCATGCATAAATTAATGCTTTTAACTTTATCACTTGTCACCAGTAGAAAAACTGAAAACCTTGTAAAGAAAGGCGCAATTCGTTGGCTTGTTTTTTGTTTTTTAGTCTGCAAATTCTGCTTTTGTTGGTTATACTTTTGTGTTTAGAATTGTTGAGTCGGACCCAGAAGTCACATGCCTATAATTTTCAAGATGGAGTTCCTTCTGCTGTTCTTTCCTCTAAATGAGCGTGCACAAATCTCAACTAAGCTAGTAAAACTTTAAAATTAACTATCACATAAACTTCAAACAGCTCTTGGTGGACTCAAAGTTTGGGAAGTCATTGAGGGATTTTAAAACTAACCAGTGTGGACAATCTAAATAAGAAATAGATCCTATGACTCAGAATAACTCTTTAGCTAGGCCATGAATGTTGGTGAACAAGTTAGAAGGAACTAGAGAAATGGATACTGTGATTAGAACTTACTTGATATATTAAGAACAGTGAACATATCTTGCAGAGACATCCTAACTGCAGCTTGATGATCAGTTTCTCTTCCTCAGTACAATTGTGATCTAGTGTTTTATAACATGGAGACTTGAATGCTTATAGATATCAAGCACTGATCATCATATTCATGGCTTTCCCAGCTAGAGAGAGAAAGAGAGGACAGAACTTGTATCTGAAAGCTCGAGGATTAGAGCATATACTTATAATTGAGTGTGTGGGAATGCATAGAGAGAATACTTTACGAGAATTATTGTAGGAGTGAAAAGGATAAGCTCACGTGTGATTGTAGTTGAAGGTAGTGGTATTGCTATTGTTTCATAATTCTTGGAAGCTGAAGTAGACAAGTGAGAAGCAACCAAATGTCTACATCGGGACAAGAGTACTTAAATGACAAGAATATTCGAATGTAAATTCATCAACCTCAAAATGGTCTACTTGTCTTAGTCTTAGAGAGAGAGAGATTTGAAGAAAGAGACAATGAAAAAGACGGAAAGAAAAGCTAGATTACCAGTTAACTCCTAATTCCATATGAGCCTAATAATAAGAAGAACAAGATGGAGAGAGTAACACAACCCAGGTATAGGCGATAAAGTAGTGGGAGTTTCATCATGGGAGAGGAGAATTCTTATGAGTCACATGGTTCAAAGTTGAAGTATTTGTGTCACGTTGTGGAAGGAAATAATAGGAATCACATCACAAGAATGGGTACACGTCAGCATCCTACTCAGTAGTACTATTTTATTAGGAATGTGTATTAGTTTGTGGGTGATTAATCATCAATTATTCAATTGCACTGTCTTTTAAAAATCAATATTTTGAGGAAAGATCTCTCTTTCTAATGTCATGTCAAGACACCCATCCTTTTGGCTTGACTTGGGTCCCTTTTTTTTTTATTATTATTATTTGTAATTATTAGGGAGAATAAAATGTACTTGATGCTCAAGAAAGAGATCTTTGTAATCAACCAAAAATTAATGTTTCTAATGCTGCACATTCTAACACCACCCAAGCAAACACAATCATCTAACATTTTTTTTTTTCAAAAACTCTCAGTTATATTGGAGAGGATGAACTAAGGACGATAAATACGATAACAAAGCACACGTTTATTTTCATTTTATATTTTAACGTGTCGGTATTTTTACTAATTATAGAATGACACAAAATGCTTGTTATAGTAGAAAATTAAATTATAAATCTAATATTACTCCAACAATAGCGACATTTGTTCCAAAAACCACCTCAATTCTCTTGGAGTACTTCGTTTCCCTAACAAAATATGATATTGACAAGTAAAATGATTGTGATTTTTTTAATAATAAATAGATATGATTGGAGAGAATTGTACAATAACATTGATATAAAATATTATTACAACTTTGGAGTAATTAGGTGTCTCTGATTTGAAATGTCTGTCTTCCATTCTCTCCTGTGAGTCAACACTGCAAAGGCCGTGGCTTGTGAGTATTAACTGGACTAGTTGGTTTCTGTCAGTTTGATTGATTCCCTTTATCTAACTCCTCTTTTGTTTTTATTCTTGTCGCATCACACTTGGCTTTCTGATTGTATTCTACCAAAGTTGGGTCACATCATTGTTTTAATTATGAGTATGACAATTGGGTTACGATGCTAACACCGTCCACATTTCATTTCACTAAAGTTTCTTAATATTATCTTCACTAATGTCGTATATTCTCAATAATTATGCTTGGTCTATTTATTTGTACAAGTATTTGAGAACCAAATCTCATTTTCTTTTAAAAAATTGAATGAAATGATATTGATGACGAATCAAGGATGTTGTGTTAGTCTGCCGAGAAAGAGTATTTATATAATATGATAATATTCAAATATGATAGGCAGAAGTGGGGTGCACCAAAAGTCACGTTTAATGAAACCCATATGCAATGAACGTGAAGAAGATGGTTACTGGAGATCAACCTCTTATAACATATAATATTTGAATAGCCCTTTAATATTCTGTTGCCTGCCACTAATATTTAGTCTTGTACAAAATCATTTCTGTGTTGTTAGATGCTGAATATGTAACTTAGTTTTTATATTGTAATTGATAGTGTCGGAGGCGGAGAATTTTTTTAGAGATTCTCTTGTGACAGAAAAGTGAATAGACAGAGACTAAAGTAACCAATGTACGATCCACTAAATTAAAGAACGACTGACATTCGAGGTGGTCACCTTGTGAACCTTTTCTTTCTTTAAGAGCATACCACCCCCTGGCCACTACGTTTCACGAGAGGAAGAAACTCTCCAAAACTCCTTAAAAACTTCTAACATCCTAATATTACTCTTTTTGTAAATTCAGCTTGATAGCCATATTTCCATACTTGGGTGAAAAAAATAAGCACATCTAACCCAAGTCTGTTCAAATTCTGCTAGTAATAGTACCATCCCACTACCGTGATGTGTCGGTGGTCAGTTTGTTTAACTGTATTTATGTACCCAAAATAAAAATATCTAAATAAGAGTGTCACGCTATATTTACTCTGCTAAGAAACAAGTGTACAACATGCAGACAACCAAGTTCCAAAATTTGACTGAGGTCTAACCACATTATCAAAATTTTTATATACATGAAAAGATGATGATAAAGGAAATAGGAAATAAAGAATCAAAATGCCAGTTATCTGACATTAGGGAAGCCCCTCAGCTCTCTTCCATGAAGGATGGATATCCATATTGGATACGGTCAAGATGCCAGATTGTTCATCAACCTTCTCAATAAGTAGCTTGAGGAGTGGAATCCTTGATAACGTTTTGCACGACCCCACCATAATCAACTTTTTCTGAAAATGAAAGCATTCTTACTCATCTCAGTTTCAAAACACGTTGTTGAAAAATCTTTACCCTCCAAGGACTACTTAAATGAGTAACTAAAGACCCAGTTAAACGTGGAAACCTATTAAAGTTAGCTACCTTCGCACGTGTGATGGCCACATTAATTCTGTGCCAGTCTCCAAGCAAAGAAGAAGTGCAGTTTTTGGGATTTTCGGTTGACCTGACGAAGGACACCAACACGCAGTCCTTGTCTCTTCCCTAAAGATAATTTAGAAATTGTTTTATGGGAGTAAAAATGGAGAGCGAAATATAAGAAACTTGTCACAATAATTTTGTTTATGAAAAGAAAATTTGTTTGGGCAATTGACAAATATCTAACTTGAGAAAATGCACAAATTACAATTTATGCTGCGGTCTAACCTGATATTTATCAATGGTATGTATCTCAACAGAGGGTAAGTTAATGACGAGTCTGATGAGATTTGCCTGGGCATTATAAGGAGTAATGATGCCAATAGCACTCCCATTGATTCCGGTGCTAACGAGTCCTTGTGTAACCTATTCATACAACCGAGAAAATATGGCTGAAAATCATCAAATTAAACTCCAAGTAAACACAATCCTTGGTATCTGTTATCATTTATCGGAAAATAAAATTGTAGTAGTCTTTTCTTCCCAAGAAGTAAGCATTAGCAACATATAGATGGTCATACCTCTGCCAGTATCTGAGCTTCAACATGGTTATTCAGAGCCTTGTGATCTTTTGCCTCGTACGCAGGCAATAAATCTACATTGTAAAAATGGTGAAAAACAAAACCTAAGAGGCTCATAAATTACATAATAAGAGCAGTAAAATTTGAACAAAAAAAGGTACAACCTATTGCGTACCAGTATTAATAAATATTACTGGTTTGCATGGATTTAAAACCTGCAACCACAAAACCAGTTTGGAGGATTAAATTAAAAAATTTATCAAGAAGGATTTCATGATTTGCCTCAAGGAAAACTCTTAAAGTTAGTATATCATATCATAATAAAAAACGATGAGAAACGGTTAGCTCCCTATATCATATATGTTGATTCCAAAATAAAAAATCACATGCCATAAATAAGAGTGGTATGGTATGAACAAGTCAGGGTATTTGAGTAGATGTCACTACCTCCTTTAACCAAATTGGATGAGAATTCAAGTTTGAATGCTCAAGCTTGGCATTTGCTATGTCCTCAGAACCACAGCGCAATCTGTCTCCATATATCAGAGCATTTGATAGTTCCATGATGCCTTGACACATGCGATACTGCAAGCAAATAATGTAGTATATTTACTATATCGTATGTGTTCAAAGGAAGCGCCGGGCATTAAAATTTTTTGAAAGATAATATTACCTGGCTTTGCAATGCTGAAATTGCTTGAGTATGTGCCTCGGAGAGCCTGCAAAACAAACTTATCCCCATTCCATTTTCGCGAGCTTCTGTACTCTGAAAATTAACCAATATGAATAATAATGGACATGTAAAGTGCACAGGTGCTTTAAACCAATCAGACTGGAGAAAAAGAAAACCTGAATAAGAGGAGGAAGTTGATAATGGTCACCTACAAGGACAAATGCTGAAGCAAACATCAAAGGCCCCAAAGATACCTAATAAGACATAAAGTCACTGAAATTCATGAATAATATTCTTTTTTCAGTAACCTTGTATTTATAGTTATCAAACATTGACTTCATCCTCTAATAAAGGAATGATGAAATAAAACCTAAAAAAAGGTGATATCAGTTTGGTAAAAATACTATGCAGGACATACAAATTAACAAAAAAGGACATTATAGAAATGTTTCATAATTTTTAGTAAGAAAAAAATTGCATTAAGGCTGCGAAATGTACAAAAGAAATGGATGATAAGAAGTTTCCCTTGTGGATAGAAAACAATCTTCATGCAGTTATACCTTCTTTCCATCCATGAAACAAGTACTGTCGATAGAAGAAGATGGCTTTATGATCCTCTAACAAATTTTTCCTTGAGATATCTCTTCTTCCAGTTCATTTCCACTTCTTCTAAGATCTTTATAAAAGGAAAACTATACACTTGTGATCAAATTCAGAGGAGAACCCCTTTCTTAGCTATTTCCTCGCATTGTTGTCTTTTATCTAAGGTGTACGAGGAAACTAACACTCATATTATAATTAACTATGATCTTATTGAAGACATTTGAATGCATTTTTCTCTTTTTCAATCATACGGTGGGCATGGATCTTGACATTCAGAATTTTCTTGCTGAGACTTTCAATAGGAAAGAAAGAGGTAAGAAACACAAAGTAATCTTGAAATTAGGTGTTTTGGCAATTTTTTGGATTATTTGGCTTCATTGTAATACTAATCTCTTCTAGGACAAAAAACCAACTATCGATCTTTAAGACAACATTAATTTCACTATTGTTAAATGAACCTATAATTTTCAATTTTTTTGGATTATTTTTCTAGTTTAATTTTTTTAATTGGAAGGGCATTGCTATAACCTAAGTTTTTCTCCTTGCATTTTTTAAAGAATGATTCTTTTATTTTCTTTCTATCAATATATATCATTTCTTATAAAAAATAAAAATTACATTCAACGATTTTGACATGTGTATTCAATTGGAAGGGGCCCAAGAAGAATGAAAGTTCTTGATATGTTTAAGAATGAAAGTTCTTGATATGTTTAAGTTCTTGACATGTGTATTCTTTTATTTTTCTAGTATTATCTCGTGAAACACTATTATTTTTGTACAATGTCCCATCGTGCCAATAACTTAAAGTCATTAATTCTCAAAAAGATCTTCATCTTTCTATTACTCCCCTATGACCCAAAAACAAAATGCAAAAATCTTATAAACACATGAAGCACTCAAGGCCAATCAAAGTCCAAAAATAATTGCTATCAAATCTCCCTACCAAACATTTACTAGATCATGATGTAACTCATCTCTTTACAGAAAACGTAAAAATTTGGTGTGAATACAAATAAAGGTGTAACGTCTCCAGACCTCCCAGTACAATATTATCCGTTTTGGGCTGAAACTCGCACAATTTTGTTATTGGAATTAGCCCAAAACGCATTGTACTGAATATGGAGAAAAACTTTACTTATAAACTATGCATTTTTCACTCTCTCAAGTAATGTGGGATTCTACACCTCCACGGTATGGGTTAAACCGTCACTCATGTCATCTTTGCCTTCATAAGAAAGACTGCCACAAAAAGATTTTTCTTTGAATTTTGTCACCTACGTAGAGCTTCTGCTTAATCAAGATACAAAAGAACACTTGTATTTTTGTTTGTACTCATTTTCTCAAATGATATCTACAAAAGGAAAGCCTATGAAAAAGTAATATGTAAGTTTTGAGAAGAAAAATTTGGAAAAAATTGGCTATTAGGGAAAGGGCCCATTTATGAGAATTAAGAACCCTCAATTTCAATTGGAAAGAAGAGGTAATAGAAAAAAAGAGGATTTCTAAGTTAATTATTTCTAAAAGGCTAAGGAAAGTGTTTGGTTTGGGTCATATAAGGATGCAACATAAGCATTTTTTATCATATGTAGGACGAGATACTTGTGAATTAGGATACAAACATGGAGTGGCATTAATCCACATATTCCATAAAATGGGGTGTATTTACCAAAGGCGGGAGCAGTTTAGATTTACATTCAATAATCAGCAAATTGGAAATGGGAATACTCACAATTTTTAGGGGAATTGTGAAAATTAGTTTGATCTTTTTAGGATACTATGTAATCGAATGTAGAATACAAGAAAAACTTTTGATTAATTCCTGGATCTTAGAGATCTGATCTTGATCTTCAAGAGAATTGATTTAAGATCTTAAGAGATTGAATTTAGAATTATTTAGTTGAAAAATTGGAAATTTATATTTGGCTTGTAATATGTCAAACAAAATGAATGAAAATAATCTCTTTCACTTATGTTCTTCGAATACTTAAACAATGACAATATGTCACCAACTAATGCATCGGAGTCAATTTACGTCCCAATGCATATATGAATTATATTTGAAGCTCCTTTTTAAATAACTTGGAGTTTAATTTTGTGACTTGAAGATTCAAAATAAATCAAGTTAACACATACTGGAAGGGTAGTTTGTCCAGCCTCATCCATGATGCATATATCAAATCTTTGATTGGCAAGTAAAGGACTTGTAATTCCTAAACACGTCACTGCAAAAACTTTGACTTGGTCCATTCTTATTCTGATATCTTCGACACTGTGCGTCTCTGAGTGCCAAAAAAGTTTTAGTACAAAAAGTTGATCTATTGATTTATAAAAAAAAATTCTAATAAAGGACCTGAAAGGCAGTGTCCCCGAATCTCCTCATGCACGGCATTGTATCTCCCAATACGCACAAAATCAATGTTCTGCAACCATTCAAATCCCAACAATTGGAAGGATCATAATAGCAAGTGAAAACATGTTACTATGAAAATCTATAGGCGATTAGAGATTTAATACAGCACAAACATGTTTTTCCTAAGATATAATTTGTATCATAGAGGTGTAAAAGTACGAAATAGGGAAGAATGAAAGAATTTTCCCAATCAAATAAAAGAAACTATATTTAGAGTTTTGTTGTATCCATCCAATTAGAAAGGGCCATAAAGAAAAGAAAGTTCGTAAAATTCTAATTATATGCCCATTTTACCATGAAGAATCAAATACTATATCATGAACCACTATTATTTGAAGTCATCTTCTTAAATAGCATAGCATGATGCCAAATAACCCAAAAGTTGGTAGACTCAATATCTCTAGAGACTCTTGATTTTCTTAATTTGCTCTTCTAATCCTAAAGAGCAAATAAAAAAAGTCAGATCACAAATATCCAGCACCTAAGGTAATTAGAAATCTACTAGATAATTGTATTTTATGTTATGTGCAAGCATTACACTTTAAATTAGTAGTCCTCTCATTAATATTAATTTCACATTTCAAATTTTTCTTTAGATGTATTACACACACTAGGCTATGTTTACTTAGAGAGATTGGGGGGAGGGTGAAGGGGATTCTTTTCCCCTCATTATTGAATATGTTTACTTCCAAATCGGAGAGGGGTAAAAATGGTGTGACCCAACATTTTTTCTCCCTAATTTTCATCCATGGACATGAAGGGCGGCTCCATCTTGGATCTAAGGACAGCCTTACCCTTTCTCCTCGCACTTCTCACTCTTTTGTTTCCTGACATTTTTGGTAAACAAACTATAGAAAGTTCCAATTGGCTAGTACTGCAGTGTATATTCTCTAAACTGAAAATTATACAAATTAATTCTTTTGGCATTCATGTGGAGAATATTACTGAAATTAGAATAAAAAATTGTTATAACATGTATGGGAAAATAATTTTTTAAATATTCTCAGCACCTGAAAATATACTATCCGAATTTTCTATAATTAAGAGTGGAAATTGTGGATGATCAGTATGAATGTCATAATGATTTAAAACTCCAGTATGCCAAATGAATATTAAGTGTGCTTAATGTGTTACAATTTAATTCAGTTGTGTAGAACTAATCAAAAGGCAACAACAGAACAAAAATATATAATTACCTGAGCTCTTAGCTTAATAAGCAAATTGTCAATGGCAGAGTTAGTGTATGATGTCAGCAAAATGGATGCACCTCGTATCAACAAAGCCTTTACAGCATGTACCAGTGTAGATGTCTTGCCCGTTCCTGGCATTCCTAGAATTAGAGCAAAGTCTTTGGCTGTAAGTATCTGAAATTTCAAAATGGTAGAGTTAAGTATAACCATATCCTGAGTGCTTGTGTTCAGGTAAATTGCAAAGAACCTTCAGAATAGCACGGCGTTGGTCATCATTCAGACTCTTCTCTGACCACACATAAGATATTGCTGGATCTTGGCTGAACGCACATCCAATATCAAATCTAGGAGCCTATAAGTTGAAGACATCAAGACTGGCTATCAGAAAAAGAGGATTATAGAGAGTGCCAATGACATCGATTTGAAACCATAGACAGTTAAACTGAACATATCACCTCAAGGTCCACAATCAACTTCCTAAGATGAGCACTATGAACATCTTGTAGAAAAAGTTGCACTAAATTAAACCTTCAGGAACAAAACAAAAAATGAGTATATATTTATAAATGATGCAAGCACAAGAAAAAATTGAAAAACAGGAGAAGATCTTTTTTTCCTCATTTACATAAGATTAATAATGCCATTACCTCATGATTGCAAATATGGCCAAAAAAATATCTTTGTGAATCCTCCAGACTTGCTGTAGAAGATCGTTTGCCTCAGAAGAATTACTGCTTCCAGGAAGACGTAACCGCTTGGAAAAAGAAACCTAGAAGTTCCTAAAATCTTTATTACTTTGAATATCAACGTAGGAGGCGTATAGTTGTGAAATCCTTTAAGCTATTGTACTATGCATTCTGAAAGAGGATGATAGACTTCCATTACAAACAATTATTGACACAGCAAGTAGTACTCACAATAACATGAAAACGATTTATATCTGTTATAATTCCACGTGCAACGTTGAGATTGTCAGATTCTGTACTGAGTATCTACAAAAATTAAAATAAAAGTCAATCAAGTTGATAAGAAACAAAAATGAAAATAAAAAAATAATACGAGAAAAAAATTCATACTTCTGACGGCTGAACTTCAAATAGTCTTTTCAAGATATTACCCGCTCATAAATTTTTTTTCTTGACATATGCTTGAGAAACTTAATAAAATGCATGTCATTGAATTAACTAAAACCTCAGATTCATACTAGAACCACGATGATTCAATAAACCCTTCCAAACAAAAGAAAAAAATTTCAAAAACTTTCAGATCATCACTTATTCAATTATTAGACATAATAATAAATGCAAAAAAAGTTTATCCTTTAATAAAAAATTAAACTGGAGTTGGAAAGAAAAAAAATCATTGATTTTTATCACTTCTAACTCTTTTTCCCTTTCACTAAAGTATTTTTAAACAAGTTCGTGGATAACAATTGTGTTTTGACTGATGATAGCGGTAATATCGATGATAGTTGCGATATCAATGTTAAATGTATTATTTGAAAAGGAAAAATTTATCGCATTTGATGAATAAGCAGAAAAAATACATTGAAAGGGTAAAAGTACAAAAGAGAAGAGAATCAGACAAGCTCCTTGGTCAGGTCAGCAAAAAACATTTTGACTAAGCTACAACTTTCTAAAATAAAATAATTAGACTCACAGGATACTTCCTGATGGACTTTATGCTTTATTTAGCATAATTTGATACTCTATCATAACGAAGTATAGAATTTATGCATTTATTGTTGTGACATGCTGACANCACTCTCCATAAGAAATGTTTCAAGCCATCCAACAATTATTAAACCTATTTCTACATGTAATGAAAAGTTCAACACTTTTGTCAAGAGCTCAAATTAAATAAGCACAATATCACTACATACAGAAGAATATATGCAATTTAATATACTTATACATTCAAATATATTATAAAGAAAGAAAAGGCGCAAAGTTGAAAATTTTAACTGAAAATATAAGCAGAAATATTTCAGATATGCTCCGAGTTCATGCAAAGTTATATATGCAAGATTAGTTTATTTGAACTTAAGATCTATTATATTTGTTTTAAACATAGTTAAATCGAAAATGACAAGGTAGTGACATATTACATTTAAAAGCAAAATAACTTACCACATGGTCTCCCTTTTTAAATGAACCTTCCAAATCATTTGAGGAAGAGGAAGAATTAAAAGAATCTTCACCAAATTCTTCTAATCGCGACGAAGACAACTCTGGACTCACAAAACGATAAACATATCGGTTGTCCTTCTGTATATTCCCAAGGGGATGTTCCTCTGAAGCATCAAGAATCATAGAAGAAAGGGAACTAGAGAGCTGATCATTGTTTGAGTTATAAGAATTCCATCTCTGTTTTTTCATGAGCTGAGACACAATTATATGCATGAAATTATTGTGATAACAGAGAAAGTTATTACTGAAAACTTCTGGAACAAATGCGCATTCCAAATTCCAACCTCACTCTCTTTAGCCTCTAAGTCTATCAACCTTTCCCAATGCCGAAGAAAAAGACCATGAGCACCTGTTAAGTGCTGAGTTCGAGAATCAAACAAATTGCCAAGCCCACTGCCTTTTGTGTTTCCACCATGTGCCTGCAATTTGAAAGATGGCAAATAATGCATGAGACAGCTGAACAAGCTGATAATAGTATGAAAATGGAAAGAATTTAATCTTAGACTTTTCAGTGATCAATTTACAAGAGGAATACTTTGGTGCGATATTAGAAAAATTTTAACCAGCTCATTATTAGAATAGAATGGTAAAATAATATCAATTGGTGAAAATATGATATGCTAACAAACTTGAGTAGATGAAAAAGGGAACCTTATGATAAATGGTACAAACATCAAGATGTCGACATCCTTTGCAGATGCTCAAACTCTACGGCAGAAAATTCAAGATAAGTTTAGATGGAAATCCAGTAAAGAAACTTACAAGAATGCACCAGGCTAATGTAAATAATAATCATACCTGTAACATAGGGGGAAGCGATTGTTTCTTTGATGCGTTATGAATATCATTTGCCAACTCATTCCGGCGCATGATTAATCCAACAATATCAGGCCTTTGAACCGAAATCCCCTTAACAAGAAGTTATTCCCAATTCAAAGCCTTTGGCATGAGGATAATTAAATAGAAATGCAAGATATTATTTTACCTGTGTCTGATCTGACTGAAGATAATACAGCAGACCAGAACCAATAGGTTTTTGGTACCTGATACAAAAGGGAAGGGACAGAGAAGAATTAACTTAAAAAAATGTCTACCACAATCATATAATGATATTTGGAAATTTTTGGGAGGTGAACTGGAAATTACATACCGTTCAGACATGAGCAATGTGTATAAGATCACTTGAGCAATGTGTTCCATAGAGGACTGCACAAACACAAATCCGAGAACAATGATGATAACACTCTATGGTTGGTATACTGTACAGAGCAGACTTGTATTGAAAATTATGAGCACATAAATTAGGTTAAAAGCCACACACGTGCCTGTCCAGTGGACATTTTCCCAGTTTTAAACTCTACAGGCATGATACTCTCAGTAACTTGATTTTCACCCAAAGCAACATTTACGCGAAGAGAAGCATCAATCATTCCTTTCAAACCATATTTTGGGGCCCATGCCATCTCCTCAATGTCAATCACCTACACTTAGAACCACTTATACAACGTCAAAGTAGGGAGTTTTTAATTGAAAGAAAAAACAAAACAAAAACAAACAAGGAACTGTCTCTGCATCTTACTACAATTTTTCTCCAAGTGATTGATTAACATCTAAACAGATGAATTGCACGTGTTGATTCAAACTAAGATACAGAGTCTCTTTTTGTTAAGAAACCAATTGTATGATAAGTAAAGCCTACCTCAGATATACTTATTCTTTTACGCCCCTCATCAGATCTGAATTCAACGGTTGGGCCCTCGTGAACCTGCCACAAACATAATATAATATAACATAATTTTAATCACCATGTCGTATACGGAAATAAACATAACAGACTCATAGATTTGAAATAAACAAGTCAATTAAAATACTCATATATAATAATGGTGCCCTCAATGTTTGCGTTGAACCTAGAATCTTTGTTCATGGAGAGTGGGACATGGTTTCACTCACGAATAAGAGAATTTCTTAAGAAATACATCAGGCAAAATTTTAAATTAAGCAAAAAATAAATAAATGCAATGTCTTTGCTCCAACCTTGTAACAGCAAATATTTAAGGTTAATCAACTAGCGTCAGCTTCCCATGCAAGTATGGATGGTTTTTAGTCATGTTTGGTTAACCAGTTGTTGATACTTGACAAAAATATAAACTAGGAAAGCATACTAAATTGAGAAAGTTACCAAACTTTTTCATACCTTTGAGTGTTTGAAGAGAGTGATCCAACGCAATATTTTTGGAATGGCCTCAAGAATTGCTTTGTTGATGTCATTTTCATTTGCTACAAGTCAATAAGAAAGGGATGTCCATGCAAAACTTATTAAGAAGTTTCACAATATCCGCAAATATAATGAATTAAAGTATAATAAGGTCAGCTGAGGACTGCATGATAAAGATTACGGCATTTCATATGTGCAGCAGAAGATAAAAGTTGATTTGAACATTGTAGGACATAAAATTTTGAGCTAATTACTTTCTTTGACTTGGATATTTCTTATTACAAAATGTGGACCTTTAGAAATGAGCATTTAGATCAAACTATTCAGACTAATAACGGTTAAGAAAATAAATTTAATATTGTTCTTAACTTCTACTTAACTCCCTACTCTAACATACCTCTTCTAATGTCTCCTTAATTCTATGCTCCTTAACTTTTTTCTCTCCCTATCTATTCAAGTTCTTTTCTAATAACCACCAATAATTGAGGTGCATGCTGCACGGAAACCCAATAAATATAATCTGAAATATGGCCTCCACCGTATCTTCATAGAGAAAAATGAACTATAAAATCCCCTGCCAGTGAAAGCATTTGGGCCTTGAGAATCACCCCACTTCAATGGAGCGAAAAAACCTCATGGAGCATCTTCATCTCTAAAAAATATAGAAGGCAGGCAAGACAAAAAAGCACTACCTCTGCATGCATATACATTTTCCATATTTTGCTGAACCACTATTCTTGCATATTCCTCCAAGAAAGCTTTATTAGGTAAATCATTCGTAAGACCAGCCTACAAAGCAAGAGAACTTTTATATTTCATAACTTAGTAACTTGAAGATAGCTCACACGATGGTCACACAATGGTCATTAATGTACACAAATATTTCAAGTGTAATATTGTTAAAAGGTCATAATGGAGATCTAAAAACCTGAAAAATCTGGTGCAGTAAAGTACCCAGTAATGCTGAAGTTGAATGCTCATTACATTTTAGCCTCTCATCAAGCACAGTTCGCCTTGGGCAGCTGAAACTAGCAGCAACCTAGAATATACATCTATAAAACATTACCGCATCTTGCTATTTTTCTAAAAATAGAACTATCATTATATGAGAAAGATGATATATCAGTCAAACAATGTCAGAAAATATTACCCGGGTTCCAGAAACTAGAATATCTGGGTGAAGGATAATAAAATTATTGTTATGGTCAATATTACATCTCCCTTGATCATCAAATTCACCGATAATGTTCACTGTATCTCCAGGTGAAATAGCACTGTAGGACCTAGACAAAAATAAATTGCAAGTTTCTTACTGCAATATGTCAAGGCCAATAATTTCATATTCACCTCTAATTTATATCAGTTACATAGAACTCTTAGTAACATAGTGCTATTGCTGTGGCAGCGACCGAGGCTAAAAATTCTCAATTTATGTTGTTGAAGAATGAGAGTCAAAAGCACCCAGAAGAGAACATATTCACAATAAACAAGTCAGAACATAACTTAAAAACTGAAATGAAAAGTATACAGTTATGGGCAACAAGATCTATCTAGATAGTTACCACTCTTGCCACAAATATGCTGCCCGCTCTTCTCCATTTTTCTCATTCAGTAACCGAAGAACCTGGAAAATCAATGATCTTTATTAGTATTAAAGAGTTGAAGCAAAACATGAATCTTTCGATTCATTTGGATCTCATTCTCCATTTCTTCAATTATTTATGATAAATTCTCATCTCTTTTTTTGAATGTAATGAGCATATCCTCTTTTCTCTCTCTCTATTCATATTCAAAAAAAATATCACAATTGATCACTTATCCAATAACAGAATATTCAGAAGACTCTTCTACCGAGAGTAATCAGTAAACTTTTTTTTTCAGCAATTAGTGAGTAAAGCTTACTAGAAACCTTGTATGGGGTTTGAACAGCTGATGAATCAGAAGATCCACACTTTTCGCTTACCTAAAACAAAAAAGATTCACACAATAATCAATCTCTTGGTAACCCCACATCAAAAGACAATAGAATGAGCATATCAACAGCAAAGACTACCAAAAAGGTCAAACACACCTCCAAGACAAGGAAATCAAAGTTGAAACCTCCAGTGATCTTTTTTGGTGCATCTACGGCCATTATATTGAATGTCGGATCAGTTTTCACAAGCTGTTTCTCAAAATGTCTACCTTTCACTTTAGATGGATGATCCTCCAAGTCATTAAGTAATGAATTATCAACAGAAATGACATCTTCCACTTGATCTAAAAGCTCAAGCAGTGCCTAAAGGAATAGAAGAAATAATTGGGAATATAAAACAAACGTCACATAAAATTGCTTAGAGCCCTGAATTAGCCTCGTAAAAAAAGTTCAAAAAATCCTATCAATCAGAACAGAAACAGACTAGGTGTAACCAAAATCACAAACAAGTATATATGACAGATTTTATAACCATACCCTCTTATGTTGCCTTAAATTTAATGGGTTTGCTGCCACACGACATGTAACACCTTCCGCAACCTGCATATAATAACAGCATCAACTGAAGGCATTAAATACAGACACTGTAACATTGGCAATAGGAAATGCAGAAATGGGTGTAGAGAATTTCAATATAAGCTTGCATCAGAAAGTAAATAAACAAAACAAAAAATAGTGAACAATGTGACATCAGTGAGAGAATTTTTTTATAATGCAGCTTCATAATGATTTTCAAGTTTTCTTCAATTTCAATCATCTTGAAAAGACCTCGTAATGAAGAATCTGCCTCTGGAGAGACTTATACCTTATCTTGGCAATAAGATAACGATGGAGGAGTGCGAAATGGACTTTGGCTGCTGTCTACTTCTGAATTGCTCCCATTATTAGATACAATTTTATTGCAATCTATACCCTTATCAGACCAAAACCTTTTTGGTCTGATCATACCCATGGATACCAAAGATGACTCAGAAGACTTCAACACTGGAGATGACGAGCTCTTTTCAATCTTCTCAGTCTTACAAGGGGGAGCCTGTGATGCATTTTGTTAGCGAACCATAGTACCAACAAAATAAAATCTTTATTTGAAAAACCAGACCTTATTTTGCGAGCATTGTCTAATTGTCATACAGTTAAGCCTTGCCGACTCTGCCAACACTCTTATAGTCTCTGGCATTTGCTTTGAAACTGCATGGAGTCTTTCATTCACTGGAGATATCTTCCAAATGATCTCATCATTTCCATCATCCTGGCTCTCCTTAATCAACTATCACAGTATTGACATTCATCAAATTAAAGTAGTTAGTTTATCTCTATCAATCACATCCCTTCACTTGTATGGAAGATAAATGATCATCTTGATAAGCATACTTTAACAATGACCTACGCAGATGTGATTGAAAATTCATAATTACTAGCATCGTTGAATAATTCACAGGCACAACTAAAGACCCAAAAGTGAAATGGGAAAAGTTTACCATTCCTGGAGAGAACTTGAAGCGTTTAAGAGGAACAGATTTGCAAACTTCTGGAGATGCCTCAGAAATATTCTCCCCAGCAGTATTGACACCATTAATCATCAATTCCTCGGATGACTTAACCAAAGAGGGATCCTTCGCAATACTCTCTAGAGAATTTGAATCATCGGAAGCCTTTTTTGTAGCTAAAACTACATCATTCACACCAAAAACCTTTAAATCAGACTCTGGAAGAGTCAAATCGATCACCTTAGGACCAAACGGTCCTCCAATCTTACTGTTCTCTAAGTCCCCAGAGCTAGGAACAGAGGAGCAAGGAGCAGGAACTGCACCATTTTCAAGGACTGGAACAGCAGAACTTGAAGCAGAAACCCTTGAATTGCACTTATGAGGATGTGCATTATTTTGAGAATGGCGCTCAAAAAAATGTTGGATGCCAAATTTAGAACGCTGGGAGAGTTGGTTAGGGTTAGATTTCTTGGAGGAGGAGGAAGACGAGTTGACCTTCTTCCTAGGAGGCATATCGGAGACCTCGATCGTTGTTAGGGATTTCGCCTTTACTCCATCAACGCCTAAATCTCGAAATCTTGCTCTACTACGACACTGGAAGTGGGAAAAAGGGTGGGTTTTATGTATATTCAGTTGTATTTTCCCGCCAAAACTCTGTTTCTTATAAATTATAATTAAACTTTAATTTAATTTAAATTTTAATTATTTATCGCATTAAATTAAAGGAAAAATGATAAATCAACCATCGTGATTTACGGTTAATGACAAGTCAACCACTATGGTATAGTTTTTAACAAGTTAACCACTGACGTATGGGAAAATGACAAATCTAACATCGTTGTCACGTTCGCTGTTAAAAATGACCAAACCGCTACGGCATAGCGATTTTGAAGGCCAAATTGCGGCGTTGTCCCAGGACGCCGCTGCAGCGTCCCAGGTAATTGTCGCGGCGTCCAGGGACAACGCCGCTGTTTGGCCTGTTAAACGATTGATTTTGGATTCGTAAAACATATACATAGGGGCCCTGTTTTTCATGCATGGCTATTTCAAAGTTCGCAGCGGTTCTTTTATGTATATGTTTTTCGAATCCAATGTTTTTATTAGATTTTTGACATCTTCAACTTCAAACGACCATAACTTTGGCTACGGGTGTCGGAATTGGGTGCACAAGATATCAAATCGAAGTTCTCTCAGAGATCTACAACTCGCCATGTGGGCAATCCCGTTCGCGTCATCCAAAAAATGTTGCTGAATATCACAAATTCAAACCAATGGCGTCCACAGTGTCTGACTCGTCCTTGATGCGTCCGAAAATGTCTCTGAGCATAAACGAGCATCGTTCTTCAAATTCTTTAACTCCCATGATGCATTCTACTTGCTGCAAAGACTTGATGAAACTCATTAGATAATAATAATACCCTTAACAAGGGTATTTTCAATTTAAGTGTCATATTCGAGTATTATAAATTCAACTAATAAACAACTTATAAATTCAATTAATATCATTCATCATCAAAACATAAATAGGCCCAACACACTTAGGCCAACACTTCACTTATAGTTTCGTCGATGCCTGACGATTGTATCGAATAAATCATTTTTTTTTTCAAATGCATTAACAAATTATCTTGGTTTCAGGAGACCAAAACTCTAACTCACAGTCACAGCCTGCCAGTTAATTCAGTTTCAAAATTTTCTCCAGGCTCAAGTCAGTAAGTGCTAAATTGTGACTGCTATGCGTTAAATTATAGTATTTAGTTTGAGAATGCTTAATGCGGAGAATGCTAATTGTTGATTGGTGAATTATTGTTTTTTTTTAAGATTGAGAATGTTGAATGCTAATTATTGGAATTGTTGATTGGAAATATTTGTAAATGAGAATACTATATGCTGATAATGTTAAATGCTAGATAGCTTAATTAGAGTCTTTTTTTTTTAATGATTGAGAATGCTAAATGCTAACTGAACTTTTGATTGGAAATATTCGTGAATGCTAAAGGCTGAGTATGCTAAATGTTAAATTGTTGAGTTAGAGTACTTTTTAAAGATTGAGAATGATAAATATTGACTAAACTGTTGATTAAAACTATTGATTGGAAATATTTGCGAATGCTAAATGCTAAAAGTTGTGTTGTTAGTAATTGTTTAATTTTACATTTTTCATGTTATGATAGAAAATGATATAAATTATAGTAGGAAAAAAAACAAAACATGTGAAATGTGGAATTACTTCACTAAAATAGAATCAATAAAGTTGGATAATCCTCAAGTAACTTGCAATTACTATGGAAATTCGTATGTCTGTCATCTAGTAAGAAATGAGACTTCAAACTTGAACAAACATGTTAGTACTTGTAAGAAATTATTAACTAATTTGGACAAAACACAAAAGACATTATTGTTTCGTAAAAAAAAGATAGTAGGAGCAAGTAAAGTTAGTTCTTTAATAGTAAAATCATTTAGTGAAGAAAGATGTCGAGATACACTTGGTAGAATGAATTGGAACCAAAATTTATTGTTCCTTGTCGCAAAATCGTTGCGAACGATATATTCAAGCTTTATGTTCAAGAAAAGAGAAATTTGAAGGTTTTTTTTTTCTCAATTGCCTAGAAAAATATGTTTAGCCACTTACATATAGACTTCTATATAGAATATAAATTATATGGTTGTGATTGCTCATTTTATTGATGCAAATTGGTCTTTGCAAAAAAAAATTATCAATTTTTTTGTCGTCTCTAATCATAGAGGAGAAACTATTGCTATGACTATGGAAAAATGTTTATTAGATGGGAGGATAGAGAGATTTTGACTGTCATGNTGAAATTGTATTTTCAGTAGTAAAAACATATTTTTTTTTATAAAATATTAATTAAATTAGTAATTAATTTAAAGAAACTTTCCAACAAAAAATAATTCTTAAAATTAAAATATTTTAATTATTTCTTAATTTATATATTTAAAAAATTAAGCCAAATAATTAATTCCCAATTTTGAGACACTAGTACAAAATAAAATTCACTAAAAAATTAAAATTAAAATTCAATTTGAATCACAAACTCATAAATCCCGACGGGCCACAGCTGATACAATAAACTATATTTTTAGTTAGCGAAGAAGCAGCTTTGCTTTAAGCATAAATTGGTTCAAACTAATAATGGAGACATACAACAACAGACTCATTCTGACAGTGCTCATCCCTTACAAATGCCTTGTAAGATTAACAGTAGAGATATGAGACAGCGAGTAAAAGATAATGGCATACTATCTTGCAGTGAAAATAGGTTCTGAATCAAGGTTTGGCTGTGTTCTTCTTGTGTACTTGAGAAGCAAAGCTTCAGATGTAAGGCCTGGAACTTTTAGATCCCTGAAAACAGAGTCCAGCTTCAATACAAATTCTTTAAAACCAAACAATTCAGTAGCAATAGGCCATACCTGATGTAGGGCTGTAAATCTCTCCACTCCCATTTCGGTCGTTCATTGAAAAGGAGAGAGAAACGCTCGGCAGGAGCAGAAGGGAGCGCAGAGACCCTGAATGCACGGACCCAAGTCTCGATACCAATCCTCTCCGTCAACACTTCACCTTCTAACATCTCAAAACTTGCCTTCATCCCCTCTGGAACTTTTTGCTTCCACTCCTCCATGAAAGTTTCCATCTTTATCGCTCCTTTACTTAAAATTTCTCTAGAAAAATGGACACAAACCCGCTTTTCGTCCAATCTCCATTGGCAACCGTTTTCTTCATCCTCTGCAACTTTAAGTCCATAAACTTGAAGACAATGATGAACAAGTTTAAGGGGAAAACCATCTGAAGCTAAAACACTTATGACTTCATTTTCATTAAGTGCATCCAATGACCAATCATGGAGCACCGAGTTATGTAAGAGCATCTGCAAAATGCTGTTCATGTATTTCTCATCGACAATTCTCCAGTAGCCATCAATTTCAACTGCTGATAGAGCTTGCAAACCAGATACCAATTCATCATTACTAGCTTGAACTTTGTTGATAAGATCATTCCATGTATACAGAACTGGTTTACAGTTTTCCACCTCATCTTCCATTTCCCATTCCTCTTCCAAGCGATAAGGATTCTCCGAGAGAAGAATTTTAAGTTTATCAATCCTCGGAGCAATCTCAACAAGCTCCATGTTTCCAGGAACTACTTTAATGACTGATGCAACTTCTTGCCTTCCATTATCTTCTCCAACACTGCCTTGCAGATTTTGTGAATATTCTGATTGATCAATTGGGGGCATGATGAAAACAGAATTGGAGTTTCCTACAAACTTAATAGCGTACGTTTTCGACTGAGTGCAAAAGACGGCGTCTTCATCTGGCTGTCCCCTGACTGTTACACTGAAAAATACAGCTCAAAAATATTACAATTCTTCTAAGACCGAGCAAGGAAGCAACAGTTAATTCTTACCTTTGATGGAGAACTTCAGGAAGAAGTTTCTCATCCATCTCAAAGAGGAGCAAATCATTGTGTGGACCAAAAAGGGGATGATATGCAATAGAAATCGAAGAGTTTGGCTGGAGATTTAGAACTGCTTCTGCACCTCTCTCGCGTGACTGGGGCAGTTCCATCTCTTTTCCGTGAAATTGCAGTCAACAATGCAGCAGAAGCTCTTGATTCCAAAAATAAAATACTTCAATTCCTCGAAAGACTGTTGACAATCCAATCTAATGCATTGATATAATGGTTTAGAATTTTCCTTCAAAGACTTAGCAGTGACTTTCAGAATAATATCTATGAAGGTTTGAAATAATGTTGTGGAGTTCATCAGAATAAAAATCTGCGGTATTTGGCTAACGATAACAATGTGTAGAAAGAAGAAAGCCTAAAAGCCCACAAATTTCTACCAAGATCTGCTACAATCAATTCGAGAAATACAAGATCAGAAGTAACGAAATCTCGTCTTACCTTAAAAAGTAGAAGTTACGGGTCCGTCGTCGTCTTCCTCCTCGAAATGCACCGATGCCGAAAGAACGACTGTGACAGCGAATACGTAGAAGAAAGACGCAGGGGTGGAGAGAATGGTAAGGGAAACGAAGGCGGGAAAGCCATCTTCCCCAAAAATGAATACCAGTAAATCCACCTTAATGGGCTGTTTACTGGCAGCATAGAGCAAACAACAATGGCTACTAAACTATTGCCCCAAATCGGCCCAAAATGATGATGAATTTCCCAATTTTCATGGACTTTATGAACTTTGTTTGACAATTTCTTTTCAAAATTGCCCTAAAAAACACTTCTTCTGAATATTTATCCCTTTTTTTCAAGAAAAAAATTTGACTGTGACACTTTTTATAAGGAAATATAAGCTCCTCCGTCCTACTGATGATCTCAAATTTACTCAATACAGCGAAGAAGACTCGTTATTATCTCTTATTTCCATGAGTCAATGTCAGCCAGAAATAATCATGTTAGGTTTACACTTCAATCTTACTGCTTGAAATAGTGCTTATGTATCATTTGTTTATTGGTAAAATTATTATGATACAATATAAATATTTTAAATAATATATTACATATATCATTGACTGAACGACACTCAGACTCTACATCAGAGCATAAGATTATAATATTATATTGTAGTTGTAGCATTACCTTATTAGAAATCTTTGTCTACTACGAGTTTTTACGATATCTACAAAGATAGGAAATTTTATACCCAATATTTCAAATGAAGGAAAATAATGTGGTAACAAAACATTTTGTTCGAGTAGTTGATCGACTTATTAGGTACATCAATTGCTCAAGAGGTTGGGAGCGACGAATGCTTTCTGGAGGACCAATTATTCGTCGATGGACGAAGATGATAAATATAGGACTATTTGAATTTGCTTGATGGAAGATTATATAAATTAGAAGAGTATTTCTCCACATGATTATAATGGAGAAAAGATTTTCAACACACATTGTTGAGAATCGAACGCGAAATCGGAAAAAGAAAAACACGCAGAAATAAGGGAAAAAGAAAAACACGCGGAAACAAGAACACCAAGATTTACATAGAAAACCTTTTTGAGAAAAAAAAAAAACTACAGGCAGAGGAGAAATTCACTAATAGGAAATCAAGATACAATGAATTTTGCAACTCAAACATCAATATATAGAATAATACACACCCAATCCGACCCAACTATAATTTTGATCATGCCGAACTCTGAGACACATTATGTTCAATATTTAATAACTAATTACGAGATTATTAATACAATCACCATAAATATAAAGAAGATACAACTAATACATTCGCAAAGGATTAAAAGCACACTATTTTTATGACTAAAATACAATGCAATAAATACTTAAAACACGTATTATGGATTTGAAGACGAGTGTAACTCGACGAAAGAGAAATTATAGATAAGCATAGTGTCGAAATAGAATTATTTAAAGCAAGATGCAGGTTGACGACAACGTTTTCATCTGCCTTTAATGACTCATCTAGCAACAACGTTGTGTCGGAAAATGAGGCTAAACTAGCTCCCTCCTTTCATAAGCAATCATCTTGACAAGGGCTTTGTAAGAGAAAAATGATGTCTTATATTGTTTATATACTATCATGCATGCATGAATTGTCTTATAAATACATCACTCAGTTTGAAAATTATTTTTTAAATGGAAATTTATAAATCAATCACTGTAATTTGTAATTAATGATAAGTCAACTGCTGAACAATTCTCGTTAACAACTTAACCACTGAACTATGAGAAATTGACGATGCAAATATCACTGTTATCTGTTAAAAGAAATATTACCGTGAAGATTATGCTGAAACATTACTCTCTACAAAATTCTAATTCTATTTCAATTTTATGATAAAATCTCAATAATTGAAGCAATATTACAGCGAAGACAATTCCAGCATAGGTCTTCTCATCGTCGAAATAATTCTCACATTTTCAGTTTTCTGAACATCTTCTCGTCATAGAAAATAATTCTCTTATCTCGATTTCACCGTCTAATTTTCATCACCATATTCTCTTTCCTCTTATTGGTCCGTCGTCGTCCAATGTTTGTCACTTTTCGCAGAGGAAAGTAGTCTTTCCACTGCGGAAAGAATACTTTCGGCAGAGGAAAGAATACTGCTGTCGAAAGTATTCTTTCCTCTGCCGAAAGTTCCGTGGAGGAACAAGCAGCGGACCATCGTCGTTCCCCCACAGAATGTAATCTTTCACCAGGAGAAATGCTGTCGCTCCGCATGAAAAATAATATTTTAAAAAATTTTAGTGGAAAGACAACGTTCCGCCGCGTAACGTCACCATTTTTTAATGAAAAACGTAATCGCGATGTTTGCGTCATCAATTTTTTATAATTTAGTGTTTAAGTTGTTAGAGAAAATTATCCCGTAGTTAAGTTGTCATTGATTACAAAGTACAATGATTAATTTGTTAATTCTCCGTTTTAAAACAATAAAACGCGCTTGTAATTTCATAAAATGCAATTGCGTTTGCTCGCGTCAAAATATATGACACATATCAAGTAATAGAAGTCACGTGAAGAAAGTAGCATTGTGATAATTACACATGCTATCACCATTCCAAAAATAAAATAATATAGCATTCATGTAATACTTAAATTTCAAAATAGCAACGTTAGATTTATCTTATAATTCTACATTTTAATTTTACATTCAAATGTATTGCTAATTAATTAGTTCAATAATGTCTTATTTTAATTATTTATAATTTATTTTAATTATTACGTCAATTAACGAGTAACTTATAAATATTACATCATGACGTAAGATTATAGTGTAAAATTAGAGGGTAAACTTGTATTATTAATTTTAAAATGCATTCAAACATACAAGTCAATTATTTTAATTATATATTTTATTTATTGATTCACTTTAATTTCTTTTGCTAAATTTAGCCCTTACCACTATTGGAATATACTGCCAATCCCACGTTCCCTGATAGCGTTGAGCCATCTTCTATTTGCTAAGATTCCATTGAAAAGGAATTTAAAGATAGATGGACCACGATGTCACATGTCACATATATACTATATTAGGAACTCAAATTTGACACACAACCAACCCCATTAATTAAATGTATTTATTATTTAGCATGGTTGATACTATTTTTGGAAACATGACCAACTTTTATTGTATGGGAAAAAGCACATCAAAATTCTTAGTTTATAATTCTCATCAAATAAAATTTAGAGACTTTATTTATTTATCGTCGAAATATTTACAAAAAACTTAATTATATTTGTTAATGCATCTCACGTAATTAATATCCCGAGCAAAAATAATTTGAGAAATGTTTAAATTAGTTTTAGCTTGGAGTCGTTTTCAAAAATATAGCCTCTCCGACGCTTACAACTAACGATACTTCTTCGAACAATTACGACAATTGAGGTTTCCCTCTCTTATGTAATCTTGTTCGTATTCTCTTCTAACAAACCTAAGTGGTCAAAATAATATTGTATGACAAAACATGAAACATCACTAGCACATCAATGACAACTTTAATAAAATTTCATAATATTAATGTTCGGTTTGTTCATGATTACGAGTATAGAGAGCGAAGCGTCCAAAAAAAGTTGAAAGTGCGGGTGGAGAATTACTCCTAAACGTAGATAAATTGCACTTTACTCTCAGACGTGTTAGGAAGTATGAATTTGTAACATCCTCAAGTATTCTCAGTATAATATTGTCCGCTTTGGGTCGAAGCCTGTACGATTTTGTTATTAAGATTAGCTAAAAACGCGTTGTACTAAATAGAGAGGGAAACCCTACTTATAAACTATATATTTTATACTTTTCCAAACAATGTGAGATTGTGCACCCCCAATGATATGAGTCAGATTCACACTTAGGTCTTTCCTGGCCTTCACAAGGCGGGCTGCAACAATTTCCCCTCATTGGGAACCCAACGTCCTTGTCGGTCATACTTCCAGTTGGGATTTCGCTCTGATACCATTTGAAACGTCCCCCAGTACTCCCAGTACAATATTATCTGCTTTGGGCCAAAGCCCGCACAGTTTTGTTCTTGGAGTTAGCACAAAATGCGTTGTACTAGATAGAGAGTGATATCCTACTTATAAATGATACATTTTTTACTCTCTTAAGTGATGTGAGATTGTGCACCCACACTGATATGGGTCAGACCCACACTAGGGGCTTTTATGACCTTCACAGGACGAGCTACCACATAATCTTAAATTTATGAAATAATATTAAAATGGAATCATTAAATTTAAAAGTTGACAACTTAACTACAATTACTAAAAGAAGGAACTATGAGGTGTGCATCGAAGGAGGGAGAGGCTAGCTTTGTGTACAATATTTTACAAACTCAAGCACAAAGCACAAAGCACAAAGCACAAGACCACTAAATGGATCAAATAGCCCTTATTTCAGGCAATAATAACACAAGTTCAAGTTGAAGGAGACATTATCACGTATAACCCATTTACAAAAAGAGTAATGTTAAATTTAATCTCTATTTTTATTTTTTAATTCTTAAAGTCTTAAATATTTATTGATGCAATTAACGTAATAAATTATAAATAGTTAAAATAAGTAATTCATTACACCAATTAATATTTATCACATCAAAAAAATAAGAATAAAAAAGAAGAATATAAAGCAAATATAACATTATCGTCGGTTATTGTAAAATTTGGAAGATAATGATTTGATTTATTTTTATTGTGTTTTAATAATTTAAAAATGGTATTTACTAATTATAATGTCACGTGTTAAATTAAGAAGTAGTATTTAATAAAATAATCTTAAATTTATTCGAGGAATTAGGGTGTGACCTTGGACAAATGTTGTTCAGCTTCATGACAAATATTGTCTTGTTTTGTTTTTTTTCCTATCGTCTAAACTTGTTTGAACCATTCAATGATTGGACTGTTATGAAAACACCTATTAAAATGGCTGGTTATCTCTTCTATCGTTGGAAGAAGAGAAGCAGCAAACTAAGTGATCATGGCCTCTAAGCCTGGAATCCTCACTGACTGGCCATGGAAGCCTCTTGGAAGCTTCAAGGTCTCTCTCTCTTTCTCTCTCTAAAACACCATGCATGGCATTTGGCGTGAGCTCTCTCTCTAAAACATATCGAGTGCATGAAATACTGTAAAAGAAAGTGCAAAATTTAAACGTGTTGTATTCTAGGGAAACTCTTTATTTTAAATTTAGGGTTTCTGGCTTCTGCTTTAATTGATTTCTTTGTTTACAGTACGTGGTGTTAGCTCCATGGATAATTCACAGTGTCAACTCATTCATGGCGAACAACGAAGATAAGAGGGACCTCACCAACTTCTTGATTTTCCCGTCTCTTTTGTGGAGAATGCTCCACAATCAGATTTGGATTTCTCTTTCCCGTCACATGANACAGATATGGTTAATAGATGATGGACTAAGTGAAGAAGAACAACTCATAGCACCAAAAGGAACAATCTTCATCCCCTACTCTCATTTCCCACCAAAAGCTCTGCGCAGAGACTGCTTCTACCACTCAACTCCAGCCATGATGGCTCCACCATTTATGGAGAACGTGCACTCCTGTGAGGTAACTTAATTAAATCATTTAAAAAATGGAGGAGATACTGTTTATAATGTGAAAGCTTTTTGTGGTCCAAAATCAAACAGTGAAATCACAATTCTAAGTTAATTGGATGTTGTCCTGGGTGTAATATATAAAGAAGATCTCACCTCTTATTACTACAATGTCTTTTGGATTCAAAATCAGGAATAAATTCGTGAAGATTTTCACTTAAAGTGAACAATATTGTATTAGTTGGTGGAGATTGGAATGTTACTATGGCAGCCCGCCCTGTAAAGACCAAGAAAGACCTAAGTGTGGGTCCGGTTTATATTAGTGGAGTGGGGGTGTACAATCTCACACTGCTTGTAATAGTAGAAAATGCATCGTTTATATATAGAGTTCTCCTCCCTACCTAGTACAACGAGTTTTGAGCTAACCTCAAGAACAAAACTGTGCAAATTCGGACCCAAAGCGGATAATATTGTACTTGAAACACTAGAAGACTTTATAGTTACAGATTATACTCGAATTTTTCTACATAAATCTAAATATTTCGTATTTCGTAAGCCTTGTGGTTGAATTTCAAGCAGAACTGGCTGGGAAGAAGAGTGATGAGCGGGTGGAGGATAGGTGGACTAGTGCATGCTTTAGAAGGATGGAAGGAGCATGAATGTGGGTTTTCAATCTCAAACGCTGACAAGGTTTGGGAAGCAGCTCTTCAACATGGGTTTCACCCTTTGCCCATCCCAATCACCTCAGTTTAAGTGTAGTCTACTCTAATGTTTGATGCTTTAGTTTGGGGGTTGATGATAATACAAAGTATGTAATATTCATATCAATAATAAGGAATTTAAAGTAAAAATACGCCTGCAAATGCCTAAATTGACATCCAACGCATGTATTGGAACATAGAAAGCATATAATATATCGAGTTGTCAAGAAGTTATCTGTGATAATTATGCTCCCAATAAGCAAAACAAATTAAACCCAAGTGATGCTACCAGTATCTTCTAATTTGCACTTTAATTTGACTTCTGATGTATTGATAATTAATTGGTGTAATTAATATCTTATTTTAACTATTTTAATTATTACATTAATAAATTAGTGACACGTAAACGCTGTGTTAGAAAATAAGCAATATTGTATGGCAAATCCATGCTATTTTTTGACAATTTATTTTGAACTTTTGATGTTTTTATTTATAGAGTAATTATATATTTATTGTGCTAATTAATTTATATAATTAATATACAAATTATAAACAATTAAAATAAATAGTTAATTATATAAAATGCTCATTATTATTGAGATAAGGCGAAAGAATTAGAAACGAGGGAAATTAGTATTAATCTATTAAAAATAACCGCACGACCTTATCCATGGCGATAGACTAGTGGGCAGGGGAGGCCTTATAAATCAAGGAGGGAAAAAGCAGCTCCTGTAGATTTGTGTTGTGTTTCAACAGCGAAGACGACGAAGCCAATGTCTCTGCCTCTGCCCTCCTCAACACCTATCCTCCCAAAAAACTCATATCCTAGACCGATTGTTTTAGTTTTGAATCCAAATTTTCACAGTTTTAATCTACTGGAAAGCAGAAAATGGACAGAATTGACCGGAATAAAGCAACTGCACGCTCAGTTGACCATCACAGGGCTCATTCATCACAACCCAACTCTAAACAAGTTCATTTCTCATTCCCTCTCAATCAGCGTAGACGGTCTGTCCTATGCTTGCACGGTCTTTACCCACACTCGACAGCCAAATACAGTGATTTGGAACGCCATATTAAGAGGGTATGTGAATCATAACATGCCCAGAAAAGCACTTTCGAGTTACGTCGAGATGCTCGAAGGATCAACTAACGTACCCGACAGGTTTTCATTTCCTTCCCTGCTCAAGAGCTGTACCTATATACTGGAATTCAAACTTGGGAAGGCTCTCCATGGACAAGTGATCAAGCTTGTGCTTGATTCTGATCTGTACACTGGAACTACGTTACTAAACATGTATTCTGCTTGTGGGGATATTTACTCTTCTAGGATGTTGTTTGAAAACATGGGTCGAAGGAATAAAGTAGTTTGGACTTCAATGATTAGTGGGTATGTTAAAAACAATCAACCTCATCAGGCATTGCTCCTCTTCGAGAAAATGGAGGAAGAAGGACTCAGCCCCGATGAGGTGACGATGGCCAGCATCGTATCGGCATGTGCTGAATTACAGGACATAAAGACTGGAAGAAGGATGCGTAATCGGATCGAGGAAATGGGTATGAAGATTTGTGCTGTTTTAGGCGGTGCTCTAGTACATATGTATGCCAAATGTGGGGATCTGGAAAGTGCCCAGGAAGTGTTTAGTAAATTGTCTGAGAGAGATGTATATGCTTGGTCGGCCATGATTAATGGTTATGTAAAGAACAATAGAAGCAAAGAAGCATTGGAATTATTCAGGGTAATGGTCCATGGTTCAACGGATCGTCCGAATGAAGTCACAATTTTAGCCGTTCTTTCGGCTTGTGCTCAGTTGGGTGACCTAGAGTCAGGTAGATGGGTCCATGCATACATTGACAGGGTTCAAGAGGTCCACTCTATGAACTTGGAGAATTCACTAATTGACATGTACTCAAAATGCGGAGAAATAGATATTGCTCGAGAATTGTTCAACGGAATGTTAAAACGAGACATAGTCTCGTGGAATGTGATGATTACTGGCCTTGCCTTACACGGCCTAGGAATGGAGGCTTTGGTAGAATTCAACTCAATGCAGTCGACAGGTTTGAAGCCAGACGATATAACCTTCATCGGAGTGCTCTCTGCTTGCAGCCACGCAGGGTTAATCCAAGAGGGTCGACAACATTTCCACTACATGGAAGCCATTTATGGAATTAAACCAAAGCTAGAACATTATGGGTGCATGGTCGACATTCTATGCAGAGCAGGACTTTTGGAAGAAGCTCGAGAATTCATTCGAGAAATGCCCGTGGATCCAAACGGAGCGATATGGGGTTCAATGCTAGGCGCTTGCAGAGTCTTCAACAACATCGAATATGGAGAAGAAGGAGCTAAACACCTGCTGAAAATCGAACCAAGAAATGATGGAGTTTACATTTTGTTGTCAAACATCTATGCGAAAAGGCAAATGTGGGATAAAGTGAGAGAGGTGAGAGAATTGATGAACGAAAAGGGGATTCAAAAGACACCCGGCTGCAGTTCGATCGTAATAGATGGAGTCGTTCATTCATTTCTCGCTGCAGATCGGTCTCATCCGGATTCTTCCGAGATACATTCGATGTTAAGCCAAGTAATTGATAAGTTGAAACTGGCAGGTTATGTTGCAGACACATCAGAAGTATCACTGAATGTGGATAAGGAGAAGAAGGAAGAATCAGTTTTGGAGCACAGTGAAAAACTAGCATTGTCTTATGGTTTGTTGAAATTAAGGAAAGGGGCAAGAATTCTAATCTTGAAAAACCTTAGGGTCTGCTCAGATTGCCATTCTGCGTTAAAACACGTTTCGAAGATTTACAAACGGGAGATAACCGTGAGGGACCGCAGTCGGTTCCACCATTTCAAAGATGGTTCATGTTCTTGCAGAGATTATTGGTGACACAGATTTGATTTTTGGTAGTGTTGTAAAATTCAGTGATCTATAAATTTCAGAGATGAATCGGAATAGTAACTGACTGACGGGTTTAAATGTTAAGCCCTGCAGACATAAGAAGCATGTCGAGTTTGACGAGAATTTGACAGTTTGTAGAGTTCAGAGCTTTGCAGTGGCTGGTGCAGGCAAGTTGGATCTTGCTACAAACAAGCTAATAGGGGTGGGACTAATTCAGGTTGAACCAAATAAACTTGAGGTGAAAACCGTACGCATTTTGTGGATCGGTAGGGAAACTCCGACACAAGAACAAACTCATGAGGATTTCGACTCACAACAGACAATATACACTGAGTCTGGTGATTACCCACTTATGATTTGGTATTAGAGCAACCCAATTCTAGTGTGATCGACAAGAACGTCGGGCCTCCGTAGGTAGGGTGATTGTAGTGACCATAGAGGCAAGGTGTTGCAATCCCACATCGAATTGGGAGAAGCTAGGCACCTAGAATATAAGCACGTTGGTAATCATAACTTTATATGACGCATTTTGTGAACCGGTAGGTAAAATCCGGCATAAGAACAAACTCGTGAGAACCTCAACCCAAAGCGGACAGTATCATATTGGACCTAGTGATTATCCACTTACGACCCAAAGTTGAAAAATACAAAATCAAACCAATCGGTTTGACGTAAATTGGAGGTGAAACTGGATCAAATCAAATCGAACTAAGCAGTCCCACCCCCTACAAATCAAGCCAATCTCAGCTTCTAGGGTCTGGCAGGCAAGTGTTTTACCGAGCCGCGAGCTAGCTTGTCAAGTAAATGGCTGAATTTCATGTCAAAATATTGCGTCTATGAACCATGTACATCTCAGTTCAAGAAAACACAAGGCAAATATATACAACATCCAAAGGTAAACTGTTTCTTTGATGAGAAATTATTAGGGAAGTTATATAGTAGAGGGACTAAACAAAGGTGCAGACAAGACCAATCATATGTACTCAGACAACCCAGATTCAAACTTGAAACTCACACTGGAATAATATATAGAAGACTCCCCACAGGCTATTTTCATCACTTCCATTTCTTGAACTTCCCGTGTCCGTGCTTCCCAAACATACCGTGATTACCGAATTTCCCGTGCTTAAACTTGCCGTGGCCCATGAAGCCTCCATGGCCCATGCTGCCTCCATGGCCAAGATGGTGAGAGCCATGGCCATGGTGAGAGCCATGGCCATGCGAGAGGTGGTGCACACCATAAGCAGCAGCTGCTACTGCTGCGCCACCGGCTAGCAATGTACCCATTCCTGGACCTCCATGGCCTCCATGGCCTGTTTAGTTAAAAATACATCAGCATTTACTAAAGAGATTGATCAAAATTTTTGGTCTTTTGTTATCCATCAATATCCATAATAGACTATTTTGACAAGAGGGATGATGAAATAAAGCCCCCAGAAAGCAAAACAAACGAAAACAGGGGCAACATTTGTTGGTCATAATTTGAAATATTGTCAGAAAGAAAGATGAAAATGCTGCAAAACGGACAAGGTGACTCAAGTTGGATACCACTCATCACAAAATGGATAAACCGTCAAAATGAGACTAATAGCCTGAGTAGTAATCCATCATACATACCCGAATGATGAGAACTGGAAGGAGCAGGATAGCCAGCTGGGTTATATCCTCCAGAAGGAGGATAACCTTCTGGAGGGTACCCACCTGCAGGGGGATACCCACCTGCTGGAGGATATCCGCCTGCAGGAGGATAGCCACCGGCAGGAGGATAGCCACCCTGAGGTGGATAGCCGCCCTGAGGAGGATAGCCACCCTGAGAAGGATAGCCTCCCTGAGAAGGATAGCCGCCCTGAGGAGGATAGCCACCCTGAGGAGGATATCCACTGGACGGATAGGCTTGAGGGGGATGACCAGATGAAGGGTATGCTTGAGGGGGATATGATCCTTGAGGATTATGATGTCCCCCAGCAAATCCAGCAATTTGTGAGAACAATCCCCTGTCCTTGTCCTCGTCCTGTCCACCTCCCATTTTTTAACTTCACAATGACAAACATAATAAAGTTGTTAAACATGCTTGAACTGGAAATCGTCTGCAAGCAACCCAAGAGGGAAAAAAGGTAATGAGGCAAAAAACAACTGGAATACAGTCATTGTAAGCTAAATGAATAGGAAAGTATTAGAGAGAAATAAAGCCTTGTAACTAATATGACAAACATTTTAACTAATTCAAGTATCATGACCTACTTATTGCCCAAAAACATCCTTGATTTCATCAACTCTACAGTGGATCAAAAATACCATTCAAAAAAGAAAATCAGTTGTATCCGCTATATCTAGACAATGATTTAAAAAAGAAACTCTTATGGCAGAAAGGCTTTGATTTGAGATGCCGATATAGGAAAGTAGATTCAAGCAGTGAATACTAACTGAGATTTAATATTTCTCAGATGGTTCTCTTTTCTCAATCCATATAAACTTACATGCCTACTAATTCTTAATTGACCAAAGCTATCTTCCTCGAGAACTCGATCGCATTTCAACCATTCAGACTGTAGATTTTCTAAGGTTGTTTGACTTGTATGAAAAACGAACATCACCAAAACAAAAAGTGAATCCCAATGAGACAATCTACAAAGATCGTACAGAACAAAAAAACAAAGAGCATCCACGAGTCATAAAAGAAAAAACAAAAACAAAAAAAGAAAATCCATGAACACCGACGAAGAACAAAGACAAATAAACAGAGATGCCATCAAAATCGCCAACAGAAAAAAAGAAACAAAACCAAGATAGAAAAAGGAGAAAGAGTTCCTCACCCAAATTGTGGAATTTGAGAAAACTGGATGGAGATCTGAATGTGGATCTCCAGAAAAAATGACATGCAAATGTCTAATTTGATCCGATGTGATGAGATTATATAATAAGAAGTAGAAAATCAAAACGCGTTTTTGACGCGTCTGCTCCAGTTTCCCACTTCGTCATCCATAAATATGATATGTTCTCTCTATGAGGATGCCAATTTTCAGAAAATTCTTGTATAATTTCTTAAATAATTTAACCCCCCCCAATTTGACATTTGGACGGCAATTAATAATACTAAGGAAAAATGACAAATTAACCATCGTGGTTTTAAATCAATGACAAGTTAATTACTGTGATATAGATTTTAATAAGTTAACCACTAACGTATGTATAAATAACAAATCAATCATCGCAGTTACGTTCGTCGTTAAAACGTAGTTGGGACGCCGCCAAGATTTCTCGGGATGTTGCCGCGGTGTCCTAGGACGCCTCGGCGGTGTCCCGGGATGTCGCCAGGGCGTCTTACATAGTTTAAGGTTAAACATGTTAAATTACAGATTTGAGGGCTTAGACGATGGATTTAGAGGTCGAAACAAGGGGTCTTGGGGTAAACCATATGATGAATGTAGATCTCTGAGAGAGCTTCGATTTGATATCTTCTGCGTCCAATTCCGACACGTGTAGTGAAAGTTATGGTCGTTTGAAGTTGAAGAAGTCGAAAATCTAATAAAAACATTGATTTTGAAGGAGACCGCAAGGGTGTCATGAGGACACTGCAGGGGCGTCCCAGGACACCGCAGGGGCGTCCTCACGACACCTCTGCGGCGTCCAGACAAAACTTTGTGTTTTCCTTCGCAACACACGACACCGCAGCGGTGTCCTGACTAATTTTTAACGGCGAACGTCACTGCGATGTTATATTTGTCATTTTCTCATACCTTAGTAGTTAACTTGTTAAGACTTAAACCAAAGTAGTTGACTTGTCGTTGATCTAAAATCACGATGGTTGATTTGTCATTTTCCCTAATAGTAATGTTTATTAATTAGCTTAATTAATATTTTATTTTAATTATTATAATAACTAATAAATAACATGCAAACATAAATAAAATTAAATTGTTAAATTTAATTAAAAACTAGGGTAAATGACAAATCAACCATCGTGATTTGTGCTCAATGACAAGTCAACTATTATGGTATTTTTTTTAACAACTTAACCACTGACGCTGCAAGAAACTGCGGTGTCTTGAGATTTGATTATCTTTCTTCCCAGACGCTGCAACATTTTTCTTCTCAGACGCCGATGAATGCCGCGACAATGTTTTCTCTTCCGTGCCTGCGTTTTCTGTCTTGGCTTTGTTTTCAGACAACGCATATTAGCGGTGTCTTGCGAAGACACCGAGTCACAGTGTCTTTACAATCTCAAGACACCGCGTGTCTCGCGATGTCTTTGCAGTCTCAAGACACCGCGTGTCTCGCTGTGTCTTGAGACACAACGTATCTCACGTCAACTTGTTAACGGAGAACGTGACCGCGATGTTGAGTTTGTCATTTTCCCAAACGTCAGTGGTTAAGTTGTTAAAAAAAATACCACAGTGGTTAACTTGTCATTGAGCACAAACCACGATGGTTGATTTGTCATTTACCCTAAAAACTATTAGTAATTCTTTAAAAAATAATTTGAGGCAAGGTTAGACATCGAATTAAAAAAAAATTCCATTAAAAAAAAATTATGAACTATAAATGCAGTGATAAACCAAACTTTAAACTAATTTTTACTAACAATTAAAACCCGAAATTATGAAAAATAAATTAGGCAAATCTCGCATTCACGTTTTCTATTAAAAAACGTCTCTTGGACGTTCGTATCAACCCACAGACATTTTTGTATACCTCTTTACATTAAGGCAGATGACCGTACTTATATAACAGATGACTACATCTTCGCATTTACATAGACGCAGACGTCCATACTAAAATTGCAGATGTCTCCTCCCTACAAAGAACATCCGTTAATCTGTAAGCATTAGTAAGAAGGACATTCGCACTTTCAAATATATAATTTTGTTTATTTTTGTATAAGAGAGGACGTCTACATGTTAAGAGCAGACGTTCTTTCAACTCCATGGATCAGCCTTGTACGTCCTCCAACTCCGATGAACGTCTAATGATCAGCCTTGATTGTCCTTCAATGTCGAAGGACGTCCGAGGGACGTTTTTTGAAGTAAAATGTGACTACGAAATATGTCTTCTTCATTTCCTAGAGTTATGAGTTTTATTTGTTAAAAAAATTAGTTTAAAGTTTGATTTGTCACTGATCTCATAGTTCAGAGTTTTTTTTGTTAAGGAAAATTAACAAAAAAACCACTGAATTATAAGATTAATGACAAGTCAACCACTGAAAAAATTTTGCTAATAACTTAAACATTAAAACATGGAAAATGAAAGAAGCAAACATCGCAGTTACGTTTTCTGTTTATCGTTCCGTTGCGGAACATTGTTTTTATGCGGCAGAACGTTGTCTTTTCACTAAACAGATTTAAAAGATTACTTTCCACGGCAGAATGACAATGTTCCGCCTGCGGAAAGATTACTTTCTGTTGCTGAAAGATTACTTTACTTTGCGAAAAGTGAAACATTGGTGATGAACATTAGACAATGACGACGGATCAGATAAAAGAAAAAGAAAATTGTGATAAGAACTGGACGGTGAAATCGAGAGAAGGGGTGAGCCATCAGAAAATGTTCGAAAAACTAAAAATGTAAGAATTGTTTTCGACGACGAGAAGACCATACCTAGGGGTGGGCAAGAACCGACCAGAACTGAGAACTGAACCGGAACCTCAGTTCGGTTCCGGTACTCAGTTCTTATAATGAAAATTGTTTCTGTTATCAGTTTTCTTTTATAATTACGGTTCGGTTCCCGGTTCTTGATTTAAAAACCGAGAACCGACTTCCTTTTAAAAAAACAGGGAAACTGTCTTCAGGCTGGAACTGACTGGCGAGTGGCGACTACCTAGAGGCTGGAGAGAGAGAAGTGTGAACGGCGAATCTGCAACACGGCGAACGGCGAACCTGCAACACGACGAATCTGCAAACGGCGAATCTGCGAATGGCGAACCTGAGAACGGAAAATTTGCAACACGACGAACGGCGAACCTGCGAAATCGGGTTTCGGTTCCGGTTTTGTTTCCTTGCGGTTCTAATTCCAGTTCCGCACTCTCAGAACCGAGAACTGAACGGTCGGTTCTAAGAGGTTCGGAACGGAAATCGAAACTCGATTTGCCCACCCCTAACCATACTGGAGCTTCCCGATATCGTCTTCGCAATAAAATTGTTTCAATTATTGTTATTTTAGTATAAAAGTGAAGTGAAATTAGAATTTTAGAGAGTATCGTTTTAGTATCGTCTTCACGATAATGTTTCTTTCAGTAGGTAACAGTGATGTTTGCTCGTCTATTTTTTTATAATTCAGTGTTTAAGTTGATAAAAAAATTATTTAATGGTTAATTTGTCATTGATCCTATTTTATTAATTTCACTTTTGTTAATTACTCAAAAATTTATTAATAATTTTTTATATTTATTTACTCATCATTATTTTTTAGGCCATGGGCAAAGAGTGTCAAAACTTCAAAATAAGAAATAGATTGAAATTTTGACTAAATACCATTAAAATTTTCTGATTTAATTAATAAAATTGGTTGAGCTAAGACTAAGAATCGATACAACGTGTTTTAATTAAAAAATTAAAAGATCGGGACAGATGTTTTCAATCTATACATGAATTACTAATCACATCTAATGTTTTTCCAAACAAAAAAATCAAAATTGTTTCAACATTTCGAGCATAATCCTCAGGTAAACGTTCAAATTTTATTGCACGATGTTCTTCGTGAGATTCATTTTTATTACTTTTAAACAAGATCTCAAGAAGAATTTATACATAATGTATGGATCTACGGGCACCACCGTGGCCCAAAATTGGTTCGATTCTCCCCGCCCTTAGTTTAGTTTGGTTTGATTCAATTGAAACTCGTCTTTTCAAGTCAATTCAATTCGTGTTTGACCAAAATGTTACAACAACTCGACTATGACTACAAACAACTTCAACTCCAAATTTCGACCCGAAAACTACGAGTTCGATGGAGTAAACTTAAAGTAGATTCTTCTATATACCTTTGCACCTTCAAATTCTGCATGAATTTCTCTCTCGGTTCTTATCCCCATCGGATTGCTCAACAGCCAACCGTCTGAGTCACATGACTCGTCGCAATGTTTGAGAACATTCGCTTTCGAGTCGAATTGATTCCTCATATCCTTTGCCACTTCAACTACATCCGTTTGTATGAACACCTGCCCAAACCAAAATCAATGAAAATTCTAACATCAAACGATGCTAAAGCATGTGTTTTGTTCGTCTTTTCTTGCTTTTCTTTGTTCCGAGTGTGTGGTAGAAATAAGCAACGAAAAGCGTTATCATATCGAGCATTTAAGCATAAACTTTTGGAGAGCCGGCTTGGTGGGCAACGGATGAATGGAAGAGTGATAGACTTGTAAGTAGGAGGTCTAATTCTCCTTTCTACGAAGTCGTTTAAAAAGATAAAGCCGTGAAACTTGCGGGTTAAACCCGCTAGTCAAGAGCGGAAACACAAGCCTAAGAGAACAACCTAGTAGATTAGCCTCATAAGCGGATTGGGTCGGGCAAATACAATCAGCTGAAACAAGGCACAAGTCGGGTTCGCCGACCTTGGGCAATTCGACCAACTTTAGGGCCAGCCCAGGGCTGTTATTTTACATTCACCGCCCCAACGCTCTATACAAGCCTGCGGGTCAGCCCACCCGTAAAAAAACAGGTTCAGGCCGGGTTCGAGTAAGCAAAAATGACCCGGCCCCATTTGATGACCCTAACCAGCAGAGTGCATATACTTTCAAATTCAAATTTTAATCAATGAGCTTCCAAATTGTTTATACCTGTCCTCCCACGGCTAAACTTTGAACAATAGAGTCTACTAAAGGCTCCTGCACAACCTTTCTCTTATGATGCCGTCTCTTGAAATGCGGATCCGGGCACTGTCATTAAGCATAACAAAGAACCTCAATCGATTTAGCAATAATTTTCCGACGATATTTTTCAAGCAATTGCACGGAGAGCCAGGAAAAAGTGCACTTACAAGGATCGAAACTAGCATTAAAGGTCCAGGATATGAGTCCACAAGTTGTTTGAAAGAATTTGTGGCATTTGCAAAGATGAAATGTCTGCATTGAAGTCAAATATAATCCATCATAATACCAAACACGTGACCATCTTCTTCACTATCGGATATGAAGTTAAGCACTTACATGTTGCTAAGTCCCAACTCTTTAACCCAGAACTCTGCTCTCTTGACCAGCTATATACACGTGTAAGAATTGATGTTTAACGAAATAACCATTCTTAATTTATCAAAAAGAAACAAGGTTTAACAACCAGAGACCAAATAAATCCTTAGTACTCAAAAACTGAAAGAAAAAACGCGTACTTTCTTTCGTATTTCCAGACCCAAATAATTTCTAAGACCAAGATTTCTTTGAGCCAGCCATAAGAGGAATCTTCCGCTACCTGGGATGGGAGAATTGAATATGTTAAAACTATATCAAGATATAGACATACTAATAGATAACATAGCTTCTTCGGAAGTTCGAGATTAGAACAAAAATGGCAGACCCATTTAAACAAACTGTAACAGATGAAGAGATGAATAGCAACAAAGAACTCACAATTTTTCTTTTCTTGTTGGTAATATACAAGCTCAACCAACACAAACGAAGCGAAAATGAATATGAATGCGGGTGTTCAGCGAGTTTTAGGCTTTAAGGCCTCCAATCATCCATAAGCAAAGGTAATTTGCAAAAAGGGCAGAGGACTGGATTCAACCAGCTTGACAATCCAGATTCAAACATCCACCAGAAGCTTCTTACAGTCTATGATGAGAAGACAGAAAAAGTCCTCCAATCTCTTCTTTCATTTCACTTTACTTACATTACTTATCATTAAAACTATCTACTACTCACTTGATCATTGGAGTCCAAACTGTAAGTCAATACAATAATGTCAAGCCAGAAGATACCCATCCTCTTCGTTTTGCAAATTATACCTGCCTAGGGATGCCTGGATACATTAAAGCTGGGAGGAACTTAACTTATTAAGCACTTTTAACTAATAAAATTAAGCTTAAATAAAAGTTATCTAGGCTTCAGACAAGAAAATGCATAAAAATATATAACGCAGTCAGGATTTGTTTAAGGAATTTCATCAAGTAAGTTTTACTATTTCCCAATCCCATGCCAGATTCATATGATAGAGGAATAGAAGGCTTTCGTTGACGGTGTACAGAAAGGAGTGATTAAATACTTGCCGCTTCCAATGTCGACCATGAGAGGTAAATTTGGGTCCTTGATGACTTCATTCCACTTGGGTATTTCTGCAGGAGTCTAAACCAAAATCTCCATTTCAAAGCTACAACATTAATATCAAGAACAAAATCGTTGCAATGAGATAAAGAAAAAAGTATCCCTTAGACTGCATACAGAGAAAGACAGACTGAGAGGGTTCACACGTTGCCTGATTCTAACATGACCCAGATCCTGCAAATGCCCAAAAAATAACTTAGAGAAGAAAATTTATGGAGAAAATTCAATTACGTCATTGATATGTGATTATCAGCGATTGAAAACCCAGTGAAGAGAAATCACCTCGGAAACCTTGTGAGAGAGATTGAGCTCGGCGTATTCCATAGCCACAAGGTCAGGGCTGCTTACTTGAGGCAGAAGCACATTTTCCGACTTTACATAAGTGCTGAGTCTTTCACTGAAACAAGAGCGAAAACGTCGTCCAGGAAGTAAAGGGAAAGCGTCATTTCCTGTTGCAGAGCTTAATGGCAAACAGCGCAGTGCATTAAGGCTCCTGTAGGAGCAGCAGTAATTGAATGGCAGGCAGAGGCACCAACCCATTTGTCCCCGGTCCTAAGTTCTGAAGGCCGCTCTCTTACTCTCCCTCATCTCTTCGTCGCTCCCTCCCACCTCCACCGCCACCGCAACCGCAACTTATAGCCATAACCGAGTTTTTTTCTCGAATTTATGCATCAAACAACTTCCCTTCATAGCATACTTACAAATCACTTGTTCATTCGCTTAAATAATGTATTGATTTCTTATTTTATATTCTTCAAAATATGAGATTGTATAATCCTTGTGATATTCCTTAGGCTCTTAGGTGTTCTTGAATCTTATTCTCAAATGCAGCTTATTAATCTACATTTTTCAAATGATCTTCTCCATATTTCAAGACATTTGCTGCATAACCTATCATTTAGATTAGTTATAATCTATCTGGACAGCTTTCTAAAGCTATCAGAAAACTTCTCAAGCTAGACAATTTAAACAATATCTAAGTACAAACTTAAGATTTTCAGTTAAGTTATAGTGATACTTGTTTCAACTTTATATCTTGCCATGATATTTAAGCATTTCAATGAAAACACCTTGTATCCATTCTTAGTCTTAGCTCAACCAATTTTACTCTCCTTGTAGAAGTAACAAAGCAGGTAAGCAAAGCATAAACTTGCAGACAGTGAAGAAATGAAGAATGGAATGCAAACCCATCTAAAATCTGATATTTCTATCTCCACATCCAGCTGAAAACCTAAAATATCACAGATCTAATTCACATTTCTAGAGGACTTTAACGTTGATCAGCATATTGACATAAGAAACGATAAGTCAAACAGAATATCGCTCGGGAAGAAGAGTCGAATATGCTTTGGCGACCTCTCATCCAACGCAATTCAAGTACATCCAATGTGGATTGCAGTGAGACATTATCAGGTCTTTATGAAATGGCAGGTGAGCAGTTTTCCGATCTCTAGAAACCCAACTTTCTCCCTTCCGTCAAATATGGTCTTGAGCTTTTCATCACAGAAGATCTCTCTTTTATTTGTAGGATTCTGCAGTCGAAAAACATAATATAAATCATCACACCAAAAATGTGTATTACCACCCATGTTGACAGACTAATTTAACACAACATAAAGGCATGGGGGTACCAAATCTGTACGTTCTATAATGACATCAGCTTAGCAGCAACAATTACTTGGATTTAAGACAAAACAGAAGAGGCTATTTTCAATCAGGATGTTTATACTTCCACTACGTAAAAATTAGATGTAGGCCTTGGCTTTGAAGGTATACTTCTTTCGAGAAAAAAAAAATTATAGTCCACTCAGGTGCGAAAATTCTTTAAGCTATATTCTCTGGTGGTAGTACCCACAAATTACTGTGACTTACATGGAAAACTTCAGTCAAATAGAGCACGAAATGCATGAAATTAGTCAAGGTGTGCATAAGATAAGTTTGAAACTGAAAAAAGTAATAGAAGGAGATATTCATATGTGCACCCCAAAACGATCCAGGACGAGCAGAAATGTCATTCCTGAAGACCAAATCACTCCTAGCACAGAAATATCTCCAAACAATGAAAAATACGACAAGCTTTCCTATAGCGAGTAAACATTTTTGGCAGTTCCATTTCACTAATTGTCGCATAAAAAGCTTTTGGAATAATAGGAGATGTGATAAGAGCAGCAATCAAAGCTGTGTATCACCAGAGAACATGGACTCTTAACTAAGTGTCACAAAGAGAAAGTGGTCAAACAGGGAAGAGCAAACTAGCCAGAGACGTTGTTCCAAAGACTGAGTGTTAAGCTACCGGGAGAAGAATGGGAGGTGTTACTCAGTCAGACAAGTTAGCACCTTCAAAATCACATGAAAAACTTACTAGGGTGCATGAAATATCAACATGTTTTCCCAATTTAACTAATCCAAAGAAAACCTTAACCTACCCAAGCTTCATCACGAACCATAACAACAAAAGTTCAGACAATTCCCAAAATACACCATAATTAGTACATACAAAATAGCAAGCACATGATTCAAACTAACCCTAACAACCATACCTACAAAAGTTGCTCTCAAAACCTAAAATAAAAGCACAAATTAACTAAAATTCACTATATTAGTAAAACAAAGAAGAACATACATAGCGTTGAATCCATTTAAAAATACAAAAACTTCCTAGTTTCTTCAGTATTGACTGCAAGTGATGAACTAAACGCTGTCAACAAATGAATAAGATGCAGGGAAAGAGGGCAAAATAACGCATTGACATGATCTTTTTTTGTCTGACAAAAGAGGAGAGAGGTATGGAAGGTAAGGAAACCTGAAGGTCGTGAAGTTTAATGTATGACCAGATCTGCTTGACGGCATGGGTTCGAGAGGCCTCGGAAACGCCCAAGAAGTTTCCCATGGCAGGAGAGAGTTGGACTGCTTTCAGAATGCCAGATGGTCGAACCGGCTCTTCCTTTGTTTTAGGTTTTACTGTAGCAGTAGAAGAAATCTTCGAATCTTTCGCCTTAGCCAGTGCCCTCGGCTTCTTGTCGTTTGATTTATTGGCTAAAACGGCGGCGGCGGTAGTTTGTGAAGTCGCAGCAGAGGATTTGGACGGAGCTAAGAGAGCCATGCATCCTCTGAAAACCTTCGCGCCATTGCTAGACCCCATCTTCGGCACACTATTTCCTCTGCAAGCAGTATTTTGCTGCGTAGGAAGAAGCCACTTGCGAGGGAAGAAGAACGACGAAATGAATGGAACGTGGCTTCACTTAAGGCTCGAAAATGGTAAAGGGCAGGGAAGTGACGCTGGCGGCCCGCAGTTTGCACCTCCATGAGCGCCAGCGGCCCAATTGACAATGACCCAGAGAAATTAATAAATCAAACATTGTATTATTCGATCAATGAAAAGTTAACAATTAAATATTTTTTTTAATAAATAAAATATTCAACTATAGAAAATGAACGACGCAAGTATCGCTGTTACTTTTTTCGTTAAAAACTTATTTTTCTTACATTTACAAATCATTCAACGGCAGGCGACAACAACGATTTCTCTTGAAGAGAAGAAGACAAAGAATTCAGAGGCGGAAGGCGTTTGTAAAAGGGATCATTGAACTAGAATTAGAACTATTTAAAGGAAAATTGAGATAAGATTTATCATAAGAGGCAGTAAATTATCTAAGAAAATTTTTGAAGAGACTAGTAAATTATCTTAGAAGAAATAACAAAAAATTGAAAGAAAAATTAAAAGAAATGAATTTTCCATAGAGGCAAAACAGACAGAACTTCGTTATTCGTTACGCAGCGGAGGAACGACGACATTCAGCAGAGGAATGACAACATTCCATTGCAGAACAGCGACATTCCGTTGCAGAATGAAGAAATGAAAAAGCAGAAGAAGGAATAGTTCCTTCTTTCCTTCTTTCCTTCACAAGAAAGAAGGAATTCGTGCAACAATAAGCTCCCAGTTGGAATGACATGGTAAGAAGCTAAACGCTTCGTGAAGAACTAGCTCGAACATTTGACCGTTGGAATGACATGACCATTAATTAACTATTACTATTATATAATTCTTAGCCTTAATTATGCAAATCATAATATCAATCGGACAATGGTAAAATCAATGCGAAGAAATAATCTTAGGAAGTTATCAATAGGTAAACCAAATAGATTTTGGACATGAACTACCAAATTCATGTATTTCGGGAGTTTCGTAAAGGCAAAACCCGAGATGTGAATTGCAAAACACAACGTCGATTTTTATACAACGTTGAGTTTTAGAGAAGGTTTTCAAAATGGCCGCGTGAACAACTAAAAGGAGCTCATTCGTAGTTGTACTAAGGCACCACACAATTTTCGTGTCAGATGATCGCAATCAATCTACGAGAAGAATAATTATTGATCTAGGTCGTTTGCAGCGTTGTGACACTGACACGTGCATGCATGCGTCGAGCTTAGACAGGTTCCTGTTGACTCATGGGCCTCGCTTGTGAAAATTCCAGCCACACACTCGAGTTATACCTAGGTGATCAATCGATTAGTAGTTTATTTGAATTAAACAATTAAGAGCTTCCCTTGTTTTATGTCATAGGTGACCAATTTCTTATAGATCAAATCAACTAACCAAGATAAAAATCATGATCTCTAATGTACATCCATCAAAACCAAACCAGGCCATCACAATTAAGCCCATCAAACTAAGCAGGCCCATTAAGAGCAATTCTCAAACACATTTAGCCCATTAAACATCATTGAAGGGCTTGATAAACATGCAGCCCATTGCTACCTCTTGTTTGCATATAGAAAGAATTTCAATACATATTCAAAATTGTTAATAAAAGGGGTTTGTGGATCACCATTAAGACGAGAGTCGGTGTGTCTTAGCCATGGCCCAACCGGTTCGGCCAAGGTTCATTAATACTTGTTCTTGACCTTCATGGATCATAAACCTAAGCATACTACTTTTGCTTCGGTTCAACTCAGCACGCTAGGCATCCACCTTAACATGAAGATCTTCTCACCTTTACAAATGGTCGGTCTAATCTTTCATCTAAGCTTCTAGCCATGATCCGAGCAAACCAGCCCAAAGTTTAGTGATTCTCTATGGCTCGAGACCTTCTCCCAAGCATCTCGATCATCACCAATTCTTCTCTCTGGCTCACACCCATCGGGCCATGCTCATAGGAATTGTCAAAGCATCTTAGTCACGGTTTAATCTTTCTGACTTTATTCCTATTTATCTCAATTTTATTTATATTAATTTTCAAAATATTAATTATCATAAAAAGAAGATAACTTAAAATGCAAGATCTGGATTTTTTATATTCATTTGAATCAAACGATGAACGTCAATTTTAATCCTTACCATTAATGAATGAAAACTTTATATTTAATTATTAACTAGCAAAAGACTAAGATTGTCACGAGCACTAATCAATAAACTTTATTTTGTTCAAATTATTATTTAATTATTTAATATTATTATTATGTAAAGGACAAAGAATGTAGATTAGCCTTTATGAATCTAATTATCCCAATATTTATATCTACTAATAATTTATTATTAAATTAATAATTTGTTTAACCTAGATACTAGCTCTAATTACTAATGCGTGAAAGCCTCCAACTTCCTCAGAATGTTCAAATATCAAATCTTTTGAATTGGTAACAGAGAAGTTTGAATTTTAAGTTTGTAAAAAGAAGACTTTAAGAGCGTACAAGACTTGACATTTCTATAAAACTATGCTCGTAAAAATAATTATATAATAAGCCACATGTTACCTAGAGTTGTAACATTATATATTATGGTTTGATTATAAAATTAACTATAAAAATAATTAAATTAGTCAAAGTTATTAGTCAATATTAGTCGAAATTATTAAATATTAGATGAAACTAGAGGTGTCTAATGCCAGCCCGCCCGCTCGGCTCGTTACTGTAGCGGTCAGAGCCAAGCTCGACAGGCGGGCCGAGCCGAGCCTGAAATTGCGGGCTCGCGAGCCTGGCGAGCTGGCCCGGCGAGCCAGCCTGGCGAGCCCGCCCGCCCATGGCCACTGCAGCAGCTCGCGTCGAAGTTGGAACTCGGAAGTCCTCTGGTCGAAGACGTGCGTCCAACAGCTCGCGTCGACTGTCGAGGCGTCGAAGAACGAAGCTCATCGTCGTCTTCGTTGCAGTCGGCAGATCTCATGCTCGTCGTCGTCTTCGACGCCTCGGCACTCCACACTCCTCTGTGAGAGTCGAACTCGACTCTCACTCTCACAGTGTGAGAGTCGAGCCTCTCGGCAGACCGAGAGCCTCTCGACAGTCGAAGATTTCGACTCTCACACTTGAGAGTTTCGACTCTCACTGTGAGAGTCGAAATCTTCGACTCTCACACTTGAGAGTCGAACCTCTCGGTCTCCCAGACTGAGAGGATGTCTCGTCAGAGCCTCAGACGAGACTCGTTCAGTGCTCTGAGATCTGTGAGCTAAAATTTCGGACCGTTACCCAACGGTCCGAAATTTTACTTGCAGCTATCACAATTCACAAATGCAGTTCAACGGTTACAAATGCAACCCAACGGTTCTTTGTGGATTTTTTTTTTTTTTTTTCATTTAGCCGTTGGAGTTATTTTTTATTTAGCCGTTGAACTCCAACGGCTAAATCAAAATTTTTCCTATAAATATTCTTTATTTTCTTTCAATTTTTTCATCAAATCTTTCTCATTCTCTCAATCTCTTCTCCAATCATTTTCTTAACATCTCACTATTTTTCTCAATCTTTCAATTTCTCAATCTCTCAATTTCTCCTTGATCTCTATCAATTTTAAAAGGTATATATTATTTTGTTTTATTTCATTTTTTAGATTTAATGTATATTATGTAACTAACATTTTTTTTTCGATATTTGTAGGACTCGTCGTATTCGTGGAGGTGATCACAACAATCACATACTATTGTTGCGTAATTGGTGTGCGGTATCATTTTTATTAATAATTGTTTCGCATTAGTCAATTTTTTCAATTATGGATTCACGTGAATTATTGCTTGACACTTTCAATGACACTAACGATAATATTGAGGAAATTAGGAAAGATAATCTCAGAATTTCAATTGCTCAATCATCTACACATGCATCCACATCATCACCTAGAAAAAAGAGAAATAAAACGTCGAGTGTGTGGAATCATTTTGAAATAAAAGATGTTAAAATAGGTGGAAAAAAAAAAGTAGAGCACAATGCAAATATTGTATTAAAAATTTTGCATACGAATCCGGTAGTTGTACGAGCACAATTGGTAGACATTATGCTAGTTGTCACTTAAATGAGCAAGTGAATGACCCTAGACAAACACTCATAAATGCTAGTGGCAGTGGCAATTTTATGTATTCACATAATAAAATGAGAGAAGGTGTAGCAAAATATATATCACAGTCCGAGGTCCCTTTATCTATGTTTGATAGTAAGTTATTTGAAAAATTTATGAAAGAGTATGTTAATCCTAGTTTTAGACGAGTCCCTAGAACTACGACGCGAAGTGATAATATGAAAAATGACTTAATTGCTTTTTTTCAAATTCTCTGTCTATGTCTATATGTATTACTTCTGATTTATGGAGTGCACCTAATGCGTTAGGATATATTGTCGTAACTTCTCATTTTATTGACGACTCTTGGCAATTAAATAAAAGAATATTAGGATTTCGTAGTTGTGAATATCCACATAGTGGTGTTACCATTTATAGATATATTGTTGGAATTTTGCAAGAATATGGTATTAGAGATAGAATTTTCAGTATTACGCTTAATAATGCTTCTGCTAACGATGTTGCAATTGTTGAATTTAAAAAGTTATTTCAATTAGATACGGCTCATAAGTATTTTTCATATAAGATGTGTTTGTCATATTTTAAATTTAGTTGTTCGAGATGGCATGTCATTTATTTCGCGTCATATTGAATATATTCGATTTGCGATTTCTTATATTACTTCATCTAATACACGACAACAAGAATATAAACAATTTTGTATCGATGCTCAACTTAAACCAAGAAAATTAAAAACTGATGTAGATACAATATGGAATTCGACTTATTTAATGTTGGAAAATGCTAAGCTGTATTGGTTAGTTATTCGTGCTTTTATTAATGAAAAAATAAAATGTATTACTCTTGATCAAAGTAGTTGTAATATTGCTAATTTATTTCTTGATTTTCTAAAACCATTTTTTGAAGCTACAATGACATGTTCGGGAATTTATTATCCTACAACTCATCTTGTTCTACCAACTTTTATAACATTAACGGGCACTTTTAAACAATTTAGACAAATAAACGAACTTTCTCCCTTGATTGATAAAATGGAAAGAAAATTTAAAAAATATTGGCTTAATATACCTAATATTTTTTGTTTTGCATGCATAATGAATCTTAGATTTAGATTAAAAGGAGTGAGTATGATGATTGATAAAATTTCTTCTAATTTATGTATTTCTTCTTCAGATACTTTTGATAAATTAAAAATTGAACTTGATCATTTATATTATTCTTATGAACTTAAATATTCTAATGTTGATCGTTTCATGCAATCTTCACATGTTAATGCTAGCTCTAGTAGTGGTGCTCGTGGTGGAGCTCCACAAAATTTTATCGATAATATATTGGATGCAATGGATAACGATGTTTATTCTCATACTTAAGAAAAAAATGAACTTGATAATTATCTTACTACCAATTATTCAATTCCTCGTGCAAAAGAAATTGATGTTTTGGCTTGGTGGAAAACCAACTCTCTTACATTTCCTATTCTTTCAAAAATGGCACGTGATCTACTAACATCTCCGGTCTCTACAGTAGCCTCAGAGTCTGCTTTTAGTGCAGGTGGACGTGTGTACGATGATAAACGAGGAAGACTTGCACCTGACATCGTTGAAGCACTTATTTGCATGAAGGATTAGAATGACGCTGTGACGAGAGATCAACAACGAGAGGATGACATAGTTGAAGAATTCAAAAATTTAGATGACGAAGACTAAATTTTCATTTCAATTTCAAATTGTAATTTTTTTTTTCATATATTTGCTACTTGAACTTGAACGTTGAAAGTTGTGTTTTGAAATTGTATTTTTCATTTAAATTATTTCGCTTTTCATTTTTATTTCAAATTGTCATTTTTATTTTTATTTTAAACTATAATAAAAATATTTTTTTTAATTATATACGATATTATTATTTGGGTATATTTGGCTCGTTAGGCTCGGCTCGTTAAACTCGTTAGGCTCGTTAAGCTCGCTCGTTAGGCTCGGTAGGCTCGTTAGGCTCGGCTCGTTAAGCTCGGTTCGTTAGGCTCGGCTCGTTAGGCTCGATAGGCTCGTTAGGCTCGGCTCGTTAAGCTCGGCGGGCTCCACGAGCCTGACTTTTTCAGGCTCGGCTCGGCTCGTTAGACACCTCTAGATGAAACTAGAGTTAAATTATTCAACTAAATACAATTCCATTTAACATCTCTAATAATTCTAGCCCTAGGTAAGGGTAGGCAAGAACTGAACCAAACTGCGAACGAACTCTGAATCGAGATTATGTTTTGGTTCGGTCTCGGTTCTTAGTTCCCAAATTTACAAATGGGTAGGCATTGAGAATGGGGTCTCTGTTCTGGGTCGGTTCTCGGTTATTGGTTTATGGAATAGAGAATCGCACTCCATCTCTCTCTCTATTTTTAGTGTTTCATGGCTACTTCAAAGTTCCTATTTTTAAGAGTTGACTTTGTCTCTCCGGTGAGAATTCTCATACGAGGTAGCCTCCGAAATTAAAAACTTAGCTTTTACGAATCGAATCCTTTTATTAGATTTTTTATGGAAATTCTTGATCTCTTCAACTTCAAATAACCATAACTTTAGTTACGAGTGTCAGAATCGGTTCCATAAGATATCAAATCGAAGCTATCTCATAGATCTATGACATATCACGTGCTTTACTGGTGACCCACCTTTATCGGCCCAAAAATCACTCGTTTTGACCCTCAAATCTACAGTTGAACATTTTAGAATAGAAACCGGTTCTGAACTAGAACCGAACCGGAACTGACACTCGGGTCCGGTTCCAAATCCTGTTCCTTGCAGTTCCTGTTATGGTTCCTCACTTTGAGAACCGAGAATCGAATAGTTGATTCCAAGAGGTCCAGAACCAAAATCGAGAACCGAGAATCGAGAACCGATTTGCTCGCCCCTAGCCCTAGGTTAATTTTGTAATATTTTGCAATTATTATTACGGAAACACCCTTCCTCGCAAAGCTATCAGAAAAGATAAACCTGCACCTAATAGTCAGTCATCCTTAATCCACGATTAAAATAATAATCTTATGATTAAGGAGCAAATTGTGGTGGGGGACCTCGGATTTAAGCACAAATTAAAGGCGATTAATTACATTTCTTGTGTCCGGGTTGACTGCGATTTTATTGGTCGACAATATTAATCTTTTTGTTTCTTGACATAATCAAGGAGGAATTTTGACATTAATTTAATCTAAAAAAGACAAGTTGTCACAAGCTAAATTAGGCTCATCTGAATTAATTGAATTAAATACTATTTTATTCCAGTCTTTTAAAAACAATTTTAAAAAGGTGACGTGTACTCCAATTAGCTGAATATTTTAATTGAATTAATCACAATTAGAGAATTAAATATTCGATTATTTGCTTAAATTTGACTAAATCTAATCTTGTCCCATTGTTCTGTGAACACATTGTCCGAGACAATTTCGTTCCTAAACTTTACTAGTTAATAATTATCAAAACTTATTTAGGGTAATTAACAAAACATCTACTGTACTATGAGATCAGTGACCAGATAAACACTAAACAATTTTCGCTGACAAATAAAATACTGAACTATAAAAAATAAGCGAAGCAAATATCACTGTCACGTTTTTCATTAAATAAATTTTCACTCTACTAATTGGAGTGATGAAATTTTTACTAATAGATAAGAACTATTTTACCAAATTTTATTTATATGCATGTTTACGGATTAATGTATATGATTAGAGTATAAATCAAGAACTTTAACTATTTTGACGATGAGAGAAATCAAATTTGTTGACGGGCAAATGGTAAAGATTAAAATTATTTGTACCATCAATGACACCGACTTATAAAATAAAGTATTATACTGCATTTTATTTAAAAAAATTAAAATTTCACATGTTTTATGTGTGACAAATTTAACGTTTTTATTACAATAAAGATCAGTTTGCTAACTAATGAAAGATTGAAAACCAAATTTGACGAATTTTTCAACGACAAAGATTGATTTTGATGACAAGTGAAAGGTTAAAAGCTAAATTAAATTGTCTAGGTAGTACTTTATATTATATTTGACCCAAAAATTTACAGGGTGGTTATATAAAATATTGTGGGTAACTTATCATACATTAAGTTGTGAATTTAAAAACAAAATTAAAAAAAATATAGTTTTTTTTTTTAGAATTTAAAAACAAAATTTAAAAATTAGTTTTTATTTTTTTTAAAAATATAACTTTTTGAGAGAACTTTTGTGGAGAATCTAATTCTTGTACTGAAACCAAACAAGAAAAGAAGAAAGGAAGTTTGGAGGAGATTCTTAATCATGTGATTACATTAATTAAATCCTTAATTAAACTAAAAACATGGATAGTAATCTACTATTATAAGATTATTGAACTCATGGTCCCTAGTTTTTATTATTTTCTTAATAATTTTTTAGAATAATTCTATAAAATAAAATATAAATAAATAAAAAGCAGAACTTTGGTAATGGTTTACACCATATAATATGATTTTATTAGGAAATAATTTCAAATTGTGGGATGATCTCCATGCATCTCTCTCTCTCTCTCTCTCTCTCTCTCTCTCTCTCTCTCTCTCTCTTTATAGGAGTCAAAATGCCCCTTGGTCACCATGAACAGCACTTCGTAATAATATGTTTTTTGACATTATTGGATATTTGGTTATTTTAATAATACTTTACTATAAAAAAAAAACCCATTTATTTAAATTAAATATAGCTAAGTCATAATGTTTTTAATTAGGCTCTTAATCATGGGTCTTAAATCTTGTCTGATGATCACAGCAATAAATTGGATTTATGTTCCATGAAACCTAGTAAGTAATAATCAAAATTTATAGTCTTTGGTGGAGGGTGTCCACACATGTCACGTCCCCTACAATTTTATTTTTTAATTTTTTTTTTTTTTAAAACAGGGAAATTTTACAACTATTATAACAAAATACACTCCCGTAATTACTTAATCTTAAATCATCTTCGCGTTCACAGAACTTGTGTTACAGGAGAGATCAAGAACTCCTAGTAATTCAACAATGATTAAATTAAAAACTAAACTTATGGTTTTGTAGAAAAGATGTGACATGAATTCGGCAGAAATGTTTTTAAATCATTCGATATTTAACATAACATAATGGTGGTAAACCTAGGATTAATTTAAATATACAGAGTTAGCTAATAAAGAATCACCCTTATCTGAATATTTGAAGCTTACCTATATAACTGAAATCATATTATATATGCAAACGTACGTTATTCTCCAAAGTAATAAAATTGATTAAATTTGGTATCATTGAATAATGTCACCTTTTTTCATCCTACCTTTGTTTCATAAAACAATAATAAAATAGCATATAATATTCTGGTAACTTTAATTATAACTGCATAAATTATTGAAAAAACATTATAAATTCTTCTAAAGTTGGTTGCTTTGCTTTCATCTTGCCAGATACTGTTGCTTGCTTTCGGCTTTAATATATTAATCAGCCCTAATTAAAAAACACAACAGTGGAACAATACATTTATTATTGCATGAATAAATTAGAAATTTGATATGGTTTTGGGCTACCCATTTTGCCCTTTGTCTCCTTCGTTTTATTTTTTCTTTAGTTATATATATATATATATAGTAATTATAATATTTATTATGATACATCGAAAAATAGACTAGGATATGTGCTTATGTAGAATAAAAAAGTGATTTTCTATGCTTATAGGTAGTTAAAAACATATGAGTGTAATTATCCTACGCCTGATTGGAACTAGCAGATGTGATATTTGGTATTTGCACTTAAAATATAGAGACTATATATATAGTATTTTTAAAGTAAGCTACACATTCAACTTAATGAATTTAGAAGAATTAAATAAATTATAATGCAAGATAAAATGTTCCAAGGTTTTTCCATAATATTAGATGTACGGATGATTATTAATTTCTAATCTTACAGTAAAATGTGACGACGACTTATTATTCAACCTCGAATGTGAGTTAACTTATCAGAATAATTATATATATATATATAAGTGAATAAAATGTAAACAATGGGTTAATATATAAAATTACTGAGTAAAATTAGAGTATTCTTCTAGCACCACTCAATCCTTCACTATTAGAACTTGGAAGAATGTCTCTTCTCTTTGTCATTAACTAGTGAAATATTATATATTTTATAAATAAATGAATGAATGAAAATATAAGTAAATATTAAATTATAAAATTAGAATATACATTTGTCATATTCTTACTCTCTCTCTCTCTCTTTCATTTAATACTTGTCCTAGGGTTTGAATATGGGGCTCTCATTTCGACATGAAATATTAAACCAAGAAAAACTCCAAAGAACTGTTTCTTCTTTTATTATTATACATTATTTTTCTCTGTTCCTCTCCGTTGCTTCCTAAATTAAGCTTCTTCCTCTGTGTGTATGGCTGGTTTACACTTAGGCTCTGCTTCTCGTTTCGTTCATCAATCCCAGCAGCGCCTGGACCTTCATCTTCAACGACCACCCGCCGGCGATGATGCCTCCAACCGGAACCTCTTTGCTGGAGCCGACGATGACGACGACGACAATACCCGCCAAGGCCTCGACCTAATCACTCCCAACGCTGGACCCGGCGACATCGTTGGTCGCCGGCCCAGAGGTCGACCTCCCGGCTCCAAAAACAAGCCGAAACCGCCGGTGATTATTACAAGAGAGAGCGCAAACACTTTACGGGCTCATATACTAGAGGTCAGCTCCGGCTCCGATGTGTTTGAATCTGTGTCGACGTTTGCCCGGAAGCGTCAGAGAGGGATCTGTATATTAAGCGGAAGTGGAACTGTGACTAACGTCAGCTTACGTCAACCCTCTTCAGCCGGAGCTATCGTTACGCTTCACGGCCGGTTTGAGATACTATCTTTAACGGGCTCGTTTTTGCCCCCACCGGCGCCTCCGGGTGCTACCAGTTTGACGATATTCTTGGCCGGCGGACAAGGCCAAGTTGTCGGAGGGAATGTGATCGGTGCTTTGATCGCCGCCGGTCCGGTCATCGTTATCGCATCTTCGTTCACAAACGTGGCTTACGAGAGATTACCGTTGGACGAAGAAGAGCCCATTCAGCAGCCGTCAGGGGAAGGATCAGGCGCTGGTTCCGGCGGAAACAACCCGTTTCCCGACCCTTCTTCTGGTTTGCAGTTTTTCAATCTGCCAAATCAGAGTCAGCTTCCGGTCGACGGGTGGGCCGGAAATTCCGCCGGAAGGTCTGCTTATTAAGTGACAGCTGAATCTCTGGAACCAGATCAAAAGGTTAGAGAAATCAAACCCAGTTGGAATGATTGGTATACTTACATCCTCTTTCTCTCCATCCTCAAAATACTTTCTTCAATCTGTAACTTTCTGTAGCTTTTTCTTCTGATTTCTGACAGTGTATGCCTTCGCCGTCGATGATCTAATCAATTTCAAAACCCTTTTCTTAAAACTTATGATTTCTTGATTCTCTTAAAAAAAACACAATAATTATCATGTTTGATTTCTCTGTTCGTTTGTGCTTATCGGAATGCTACTTCTTTATGTAATAAATAAATAAATTATAATATATGAAAAGTCTTCAACACTGTGACATTCTAGGTTACTACAAAGTTTTATTTTAGAAATTTATTCAAAGAAAATTGTTGTCTAAAAAGAAATAGTCTTTGAAAAAGGGCGAAATATTGCAATAATGTGGATAATTGTTACCTAATCCAACGCTTCAATAAATAATTTAATATGCTTCTACTTGCCCTACTAAAGAACAGATCAAATTGTATTGGAAAAATCATGAGAATTCTTCTAAAAATGGAGCTCATTTTACTGTATAAAATGTTTCTAGTTCAATCATTCAATCCTTTTGTGTTGAAACAGAAGTAAAGGGTGTATGTTCGTCGCTCTTTCTTGAATTTAAACTCTCATAAAATGTGATTTTTTTTTTTATTGTTACATGTATTTTTCATTGTAGTTTCTTCATCATTAGATTAGTTTCTCTAGAAAATTTGGATTATTACTAAAAATTGGTTGGAATCAATTGTGGGAGGGCAAGAACAAAAAAGGTTAGAGAAGATAAATAGATAAGTATACTTATCTACTGTCACGACTCGCAAATAACCCGAGGCTGAACTGCCACAAATCTTGATGTTGATTAATTATTATAGCTGCGGAAGATTTATTAAAATTTAAAAAGCCAAGGCCCAAAAGAGTTGGGTTAAACTAAAAGTCCAAACGTGACTTCATAGATAAGATATAGTATATGTCTAGAATAACTGTGCCAATATAGAAATTAACTAGAAAGTTTAATCGAAAATAAAATAAGCTAACAAGTGTCTCATCTCACCAATAAAAGCTCTAAATGAAGGAAATAGCTAAATAAAAAGATGTTGATTAGTCATGTTTCGGCTGCTGGATATCCAACTGACTATAACCTGAAAGGAGTGTCATTGGGGTGAGTCGACTAAACGCAGTAAGAATAAAGCTTAAAACTCCACACTAAAGTTAAGAAAAAATGAGTGAGCATGCCAACTATAAAACATTTCATTTAACTGAGTAGAAAACATACATTAGGACAAGTGTTAAAGCATTCCACTATAGTGTGATACATGCATAAAATAAGTCTATTAAGAATAATATAAAAAATTTAGTGAAAATGAAGTTACTAACAGACTCTGGACACACTATATCATAGACATATAAAATAATAATGGCAATACTCAGCGATTGCAAAGTCACGAACAACCCAGATCAAGTTTTGTGTTTTGTACTCAGGAACATGTCACATACAACTATTTCATTCCTCTAGTTCACAAACAAATATATTCTTCAACGGTCGAATGTACTTAACAAAACAAGACCTCACATGGATCGATCAAACTCAGCTCACACTATTGAGTTGATTAGTAAAAAAAATGTGTGTGCATGCTCAATAAAAATGTCCAGCCAAAAATGTACATATAGTATAAAAAAAGACATCATAATAACAAAACATGACATGTGTTATGAGAAGACGTGTCAAAATAAGTGTTTATGAAAATAATGAAATGCTAGATATAAAAATATATTCATATCTCAGCCGAGTATACCACTGTTAAAGCCTAATGTTCAAGAAATCTAATAATCAAACCAAGTCTCACCACCTTTAATGATTTATAATCATGTTGTAGATTGCCTTCTTAATGACGCCAATCTACTACCTTGATCAGATTTTGATTTCATAATATTCTCGTCAGATTCTTAGATTCCAATTACTACTGAAATCACATAAATCACAACAAAGCCCCAAAATTTTTCTTTCAATGGCGGTTGTTTCTCTTGCGCAAATGACAAGAAAAAGTTAGGTTTGTCAATGGAAAATATGATTCTTATAATGTAACGGTTGCCACATTTTCAAAAAGGGAAAAGTTTTATTCTTTCCCATAATTACCTCATTAATTGTGTGAAAACGGCAAATTATATATATATATATATAAAATTTAAAATCCCTTTCTGGGAGTTGTTGCTGAAAACAAGGGTAGTCCCCTATTTCAGTGAAGTGGGGAGGGGTCGATCCCCACTCCCCTCTCTTTTTGCAATTTTCATTTTGCTTATGTAAGAGATAGTTTGGAATGGAGGAATTTCTCCTACGGGTTGGCAATCTCGTTCATCGACGAGGTGAATGTCAAATTTCTTGGGTTTTTTGTTCTTTTCCTTCTCAAGGAAGTGTCTAATGGACAAAATTGTTTTATTTGAGGATTAAGGGTTGGGTATCGACGTTAGAAAGTTTACGATGGCAAGACAAGCTTGATAGAGAAGTGAATTTCTTTAGTACGGAAAAAAGTTTAATTTTTTTTTAATAGAAAATTTTTTGTTCGTATTGGATTGTTGATTTTGGGAATAAATTTCAAGTATGAAATCACAATTTACTTGATGTTCTAGAAACCATTGTTGGTTTGATTGCATTTCAAATATTGATGATGGGTTGTTATCAGGGGAAAACTAGAGTTCCAACGGAAGTTTGGTTGGTCGATGACTTTGTCAAATTGCTAGGTCGCGACCAGATTATCATGAACTACGGCCCAAACCAACATAGTCTGGGAGCTATAAACTCTATTTTTATGGGCCGAATTTAGTTTTATTTCAAGTTTGACCCATTCGTTCTTGGGTCATTTTGGGAGCCATTTTGAACCATATTGGACTTTCAACTTTATCATACTTGGGTCGTCCTTCGTCTAGAATTCCAAATTTTAATTTTAGAGTTCAAATTCTGATTTTGGTAAAAATATTATTAATAGGTTTTAAGATTAAGAAATTGTTGGACTTATCTGCTATTGGGTTTCATTAGACCTTTTCTGTTGGACTTTGGCATTGGTAGACCCAATTTTGAGGTAGAGGATTTTTTATGTTCAACATACGTTGTTTTCTAAAATAGTATTTTTATACATATTCTCGTATTAAAGGACGTGTCCCTCTTTGGTACATTGGATTTCATATTATGTATAATTTTTCACTAAACATATTTAATTTAATATTTAGTTCAGTATTATTTACAATTACATTTATGCATTGTTGTCATTAACTATACTAATGAGACATTTGTATGTGTTGTGTCCCTGGGCACAAAACTCTAAACAAGATCAATGTCATTTTGACTGTTGTGATCGCCTGAGTATCGCCGCTATTTAATTTTGTTACATGTTGTGTTGGTTTTAAATAAATTTTTGGCATACACACATATTTTATTAATCTAAATGCTGAACATAAAATTTAATCTCTACTAAGTTAGTTGACTCACCCCAAATTTAACTCATTTAAGGAAATAATCAAAATGACTCTTATTTGCCACCGCAAGAGTAGATTTTGAAGAATTCCTTGAATAACTTAAACTTTTCATTTCTTGAGAGACTTAGAATTTTTTTTTTTGTGAGGTATGTACCTTAGAATTATTTTTATTTTTATATAGTTTTGGACCTTGTTGTTTTACATTATTTTAATGTCACTCATGGACATTTTCTTTGGGTCTAGCTTGTAAAGTAAATTTTTTTCAAGCCTTTCGCTGCTAATTATGGATTTAAGATGAGGGTCAGATGGTTTGACTCATTTCTAGCTGAGTCATTCCCCGTTTTGTCTTTGGTCCCTTGTGGGGCTTGACAAACTACAAAACCACGTTCTGAGTGATGTGGGGTAGATTTTCAACAGATTTTCGGGGAGTTTTCTTCCTTAAGTAAACCATCGAGCCCCATTTATTATCTGTTTAGAAACTCCTTGTGGTGACTGCCAAGAGTGGGTGAGATCTTTGGAAGAGGGAGAGTACTGCTGGAGAAATTTGGCTTCTTGGCAGAACGTTGGAGTAAGTTTTACCCCTCTTTTTGTGTTGATTATCATCATAAAAAATTCAAGTCCTAACTACATGTTTTGATTTAGATTTTGGTTCTATGAAAACGAGTTGGATTCACTGCGATCTGGGGGTGGAAAGTTTGATGTTTTCGAAGAGGTAAACACCATTTTCCCCATTGTTTTCGTTATTGTGTAGATTTGAATTTTTATCAATGAAAGTGGAAGTCAATTTCAGCTTAAAGATTGGTTTTTTTTAGGGCTAGGTTTTATAGTTAGAAATGGGGTTTTAAATTAATGTCGACATCTATGGAAGATCCGACAAGTTTTGAGGGAGAGCAATGGATTTGTCTTAGAGAAGATGTATTATATTTTATTTTATTTTATTTTTATATTCCCATTATACACGATATTATTAGTTATTTAAAAACAAAAATATTGAATGTAGTGTCACTTTAAAAAAGTTGAGGAGATTAATACATAAATAGAGTTCTCTATCTAAAATAATAATATACATTATGAGATAACACCCAAGAAGATATCACAGCCAACCACCAAACTTAAGCAATGTTTGATGCATAAAAAATGATTTCTATGTAATTTACTCACAGGAAATCTCAGTATGCATATTCCTTAAATAGGTGGTATCCATGAATGTTTCTTCATTAGCTTTTATGTCTTTTGACTTATCCTAGATTCTTGCTCTTCTTTGTACTCTTTTGTTATTTCATGATAGAAAATTTGTTAAAGTTCAGTGTTTTGGATTCGCTTTGAGTTAAGCAAAAAGTCTGTATTTTAGATCTCTCATGTGGAATTCATGTCAAGGCGGAGATTAGTAGAGTTCAGTGTGACCCGAATTGTAGTTGGCACAGGTGGGTCTGCATCCAATATTAAAGTTTTTAATTTGCTCTATATATTGATATTTAAGTCACAAACTCATTGTACCTTGATTTTTTTATTAGTAAATTTTTCTTTTGCCTATGATTTTTTCTCGAAAGAGTTTTCCTTTTCCACGTAAAACTTAGTGTCTCTATTTTCGCATGTTTTTCTTTTTCAGATTTTGCGTTTGATTCTCATTGATTGATATTAGAGCGCGGTTAAAAGTTTTTGTACTCGGATCAAACTATTTTTGGGGTATGCAATTTTGAAAAAAGTTGATTTTTTTTTAAAAAAGGAAAAAGAAATACATCCTTTTGTGTTGTTATACTCTTCCATAGAGGAAGAAGACAACATTTCCTTGTTGCTGACTGTCACTAAAGAAGAAGAAAGAGGTCTCCACCGCTGAGAAGAACACATGTCATCAACCAACTGATCTCACCATCCCTTTGTTAGACTCAGTCGATGCCAATCAGAGAAGAAGGAAACCCGGTCTTCTGAGTTCCATCATCCTTCTGCCTCCAAAAAAAACTGCTGACGAGGATCTGTTGTCCTACCGACGTCGCTAGTGTGACCCAAAATCATCCAACTTGTTGTTGATGATGAGCACACATAAGAAGTTGCCATTTTGAAGGGAGTCGCCATCTATTTTCATTGAACCCCAATCTACCATCTTCGTTAGACAAATTATCTGTTGTCAGAAGAAGGAATTTGTCACTTATCCGTTAGTCTTCCTGCCAAGCCACCAACCACCAATGCCTTTTTTATCTTTTTTTGGTCGTTCTGCACAACGCCATTTGTGAACACATATTTGTGGAATTTTTTGTGTTTGAATATTTGAGATATTTGTTTTTTAAATTATTTGGAGATCAAATTTTTGGATGGAATTTTTGGTTCCAAATATTTTGGGTGAAATTTTGAAAGTTTGGGGAGATGAGTTCGTTGAAATTTGATATTCCAATATTTGATCGGAATACAAGGTTTCAGTTATGGTAGATGAAAATGCAAGACGTGCTCGCACAAATGAATCTAGACGACGCGTTGTTAGGGCTCGATAAAATGCCCACATCATAGAATGAAGAGGAAAAATTCGCAAGGATAAAAAAACTCTATCTTTGATACTTCTGCATTTGTCAAATCAGACTTTCCAGTACGTTTTGAATGAGAAATTTGTTGTAGAATTATGAGTGAAATTAGAGCAGTTCTATGTGAAGAAAACTTTAACTAGAAAGTTGCATTTAAAGCAACAATTTTATTATCATGAGTTGGTGGAAGAAGTTTCTATTACAAAGCACTTAACTGCATTCAAAGAATTAGTTTCGAATTTGGAAAATATGGAATGCAAGTATGATGACGAGGATTTGGGATTTATTCTACTTTGCTCATTGTTTGGTTCATATGGTTCTTTCATATATACGATCTTATACATTAAGAAAAGTCTAACTTTAAAAGAAGTTTATGGGGCATTGTTATCAAATGAGAAGATAAAGTAGATTGTTGTTAGATTCAAGTTTTGAGGTGAGAGATTCGTCATTTGAGATAGAATAAAAGAGTAAAACAACAAAAGCAGTGATAAGATTCAAGGTTCGAATGACAGATTAAAATCAAAAAACCGTAATTGAACCTATTACTTCTGTCGAAAGAAGAGGCACATTAAATCTGAGTGTCAAAAATTATAGAATGAAATTAAGAGAACTGCTGAGAAATGAAAACAATTTATGACAACTTATGAAGTTATTGTCGTAAAAGAAGAAGACTATAGTAATGAAGATCTTTTAATTGTGGCACAGGGAAACTCAAAGTCAAACAATGATTGAATTATGGATTCAGCTTATTTGTTTCAACTGTGTTCCAACCAGAAGTGGTTTTTGACATATGAGACCATTTTAGAAGGTACTATAATGATGGGTAATAACACACCTTGTAAAGTAACTGATATTAGTACCTTTAAAATTAGAATATTTGATTTAGTTGTCAGGACACTGGGTAGTGTGCGACTTGTTCCCAATTTGAAGAAGAACCTGATCTCGTTGAGTATTCTGGATTTGAAAGAATACAAGTACAACGCTGTAGATAGAGCTATAAAGATCAGTAGGGGTGTTCTCGTCTAATTAAAGGGACATAAAGCTCTGCGAATTTGTATATGTTGCAATGTTCTATAGTAACTCGTAATAAGGATGCAAAATTTGTGAATTCACATTCTAAAAGATTTTTTGAGAAGATTCAGAAGAAATTAGGTTCTCAGGTGAAGTTCAAGTTAAGATCTGAATTATATTAGAGTTGATACGTCAGTTTATTACAAATTTTTAGAGTGATGTAGTCACCACATCGTCATCAATTTTATTTTCATATCAAAGTGATATCGTTAAAGGTAGAACCAAGAGGAAGGGTAAGGCTCTACGACGATATATTGAAACTACTTCAGTGGGTTATGCATTGAGTGTGTTAGAGGGAAATGACTCTAGTGGGGAGTCTTCAACATATTCAACTGCAATTCATTGCAACAACTCTAATAAATCAATGATACAATGGAGGAGATGTGATTTCTTATCGAGTGTGGCTCTCAAGTTTAAGCAATGCTTAAACTTGGTATTGGATATGAGTTGACCATATAGAGGCCTTTGTGGAAGAGGAAGTTATTTTTCGTGGAGTTTTACAGATTTTTATCTTGCATTGGAATTTCTTTGAAAATGGAGATTGTCAAAGTTCAGTGTTCTTGATTCATTTTGAGTTGAGCTGAAAAGCCTGCGTTTTGAATCTTTCACGTGAAATTCATGTCAAGGTAGATATTGTTACAGTTCAGTGTGACTCAAATTCTAGTTAGGACGAGTTGAGCCCCTGTCCAATATTAGTATTTTTAATTTACTCTATATATTGATGTTTAAGTTGTAAAACTCATTGTACATTGATTTTCTTATTAATGAATTTCTTCTGTGCCCGTTGTTTTTTCCCTAAAGAGTTTTCCACGTAAATCTTGGTGTTTATGTTTTTGTGTGTGTTTCTTTTTTTTTTTTAATTTCCGTTTCGATTCTCAACAAACCTTATACTAAAGCTAGAAAAATGATAAAAGTACACATTTGGCAACTACTTAGGCGGCAGGAATTGCTTTTTCTGTCAGAAAATTTGAACATATCTTTCTCTCTTTAGATCTATCAGTGTTTTTGGTTTCTATGTAAATTTCTATGCTCTTATCCATTTTGCTGCATTTCTCAATTTTATTGTCACACTATCTATAACCCTCGAAGTTTTCAACAACAAAAAATATTTAAGATTGTAAGTAAATTAGTAGCTAATCACATTGGGAGACTTCTTAAGAAAATCCAAGGTCTAGAAAGATTATCAAAATGAGAAAGAAGAACATCATTAAGGAAGAATGAGTTACAGAAGTTCATTTTTTTTAATTGAAGATATAAATCTACATAACAAAACAAGCATTTGGATTCTCATCACTGAAAATCTGAGGAGCATAGACATAGTGAATGAAGTATGGAGCATTGACATCTTTCGCTCTAACCTCCACAATCTTTATCTCTTCGAAAGCTTCTGTAGCTTTTATTAGTTCAGTAGGGCTCTCTTTCTCCTTCTCCTTCTCCACCTTTTCTTTCTTTTCTTCAATTTCTACTTTCTTCTCCTCTTTCTTCTCCTCTTTCTTCTCTTCTTTCTTCTCTTCTTTTTTCTCTTCTTTCTTCTCAGATTTCAAAGTTATAGTCTCTGCATGTTTGTGCAGCTTCTTCTTCAAATATGCTATTAATTTATCAGGTTCTAGGGTTCCATCCACGATTAGGGTTTGAGCTTTCATATCAGTTTTAACTCCATGTATACCTGTGCATCGAAAACTATTTTTATGGGCACATGATTTGTTGAGAATAAGAAGAAAAACTTGAGCAATTGTTAAGAATTATACCTTTATGCATGAGCAGAGTCTTCTTCAGGTCTTCCTCGCATTTTTTGCAGTGCATGTGAATCTTGACTTCAACTGTTTGTGAAACCAACTGAGGATGATCATCGTCATAAATTCTGCATGTTAGCTAGCTCTCTTTGATTTCTCAATACAGTTTTACAGATGAACAATTGGTAAATACAATCCTCTATTATCTCTACTTGATGTCTCTTGTACTATTTTTTTTTTTTTAATTAATCTTGGAGCTATCCAAGAACATGCAGCTAGCTATGTTGAGGACAAGGATTGTTGCGAGCTAGCACGACTGCACGAGAATTAGATAATTTCACATAACGAGAAAAACAGAAGAGATCACAGCATGAGTAAGACTACAAGATGGGTATGGTTTAAGAACAAATCTATTTGAGTCTCAGTTTAAAGTGGACAATAACTTGTTAATGAGAGTGAGACTCCTCAAATGATATCATATAACGTCCCCCAATGCTCCAAATACAATATTGTCCACTTTTGGCTGAAGTCCGCACAGTTTTGTTCTTGGAATTAGCTCAAAATGATTTGTACTAAGTAGAAAATGAACCCTACTTATAAACCATATATTTTCTACTCTCTCAAACGATGTGGGATTGTACACCCCCACTAATATAGGTCGGATCCACACCTGGGCCATTTTTGGACTTCACAGTATGGGCTGCCACAATGGACTCGACATCCTCATCGATCACACTTCCGGTTGAGATTTTGCTCAGATACCATTTGTAACATCTCAGTACAATATTGTTCGCTTTGGGTCGAAACCTGCACGGTTTTGTTATTGGGGTTATCCTAAAACGCGTTGTACTAGATAGGGAGGGGAACCCTACTTATAAACCATTCATTTTCTACTCCCCCAAGCGATATAAGATTGTACATCTCCACTGATATGGGTTGGACTCACACTTGTGTCATTTCTGGACTACACATCGCGAGTTGCCACATACCATATTTAATCCCAACCAGAAGTGTCATGACCCACAAAGGATCTGAGACATAACAGAAACAACCCGTCCCATAGGTTAACTGTATCGTTCAACCTTTGATGCCAAATTATTTGTTTCAATAATGGAAGACTTATAGGAGATTAAAAGATGGGGCCCAATAACATTAGACTAAAAAGAAAGTCCAAATGTGACATCAAGGACATTGCAATAATATTAGTCAAATATAAACTATGCAAAATAAGAAATAACTAAGTATCTAATTAGAAGGGAAAGACACTATCTAGAGTTATATCTCATCAAATAAAAGTACTATTTGCTTAATAAACAACTAAATGGATAAAATGTCAATTAGACATGCGTAAGTTGTTGAAGATATCCCTGACTAAAACATGAAAGGGATGAGTTGTTTGGTATTAGTTAACTAAACTCAGTATGAATAAAATTTTACATTCAAATGAGCATGCTAAGTATAAAACATTTTATTAAAACTGAGTAGAAAATATTGAATGAGTCAAGTTTTAAAGCATTCTACTATAGTATGGTATATACATAAAATAAGTCTTCACCGAATAATATGAAAAATATCAGTCAAAATTGAGTCACTCACGGACTTCAGATACACAATGTCATAGACAAATACAATGAAAATGGAGATACTCGACAATCGCAAAGTCGCAAATGACTTTGATCAGACATAGAGTTTTGTGTCTAGAGATGCGACATGTACAACTTTTTCATTACTCTACTTAACGAACAAATCCATCCTCCAACAGTCGAATGTACGTAACAACACAGGACTCCCACATGGGTTGATTAAACTTGATTTACACGACCATAATAATTAATAAAATTATATATATATATATATACACACACACACACACATGACACATAATTGTATATAAGAAGTCTGAAAATAAATTTTACATGATATGTTGAACATAAAAATAAATATATACATCAACTAATATACCACTGTCACAAACTCAAAATCCATGAAGTCCAACAAATGAGTCAATTATTGGTACCTAACACATATATCATCATCAATAAGCTTTAAGCTCTCAAAAAATTTGTTGGAACTCATAATCAGGATATGAACTAAATTGGAGATCTTATGAAAACAATCTCATGAGGATTCAACTTTGAAAATGGCCATAAAACAAATCTTGGTTGACCAAACTGGTCAACAAGATAACTTTCAATTTTCGATTTTAAATCGATTCCAAACATAATTTACTTCATCTTCGTGCAAAGATATTAAGACGTAATTCACCGGTTAGCCTCTACAAACCATAAATCACAAATATGAGATAATGCCTTAAACTTATGAAAATTTCTGAAAAATTATAAACTTCCAACTCTGTAAATCAAAGTTTTAGTGATGATAAGTCATTGCTCCTGACGGAAATCTAAACGTTTGTTTCCTTGAATTTATGTTTGATGATTAAAAAGCCGAGTTTTACAAAATTTCAAAAATAAACATCCAACATCACTCATACTATTCTTATATGCTATCTCACCAATATGGCCCCAAATCGGCAAATCATCGATGAAAAACTCAAACTAGTAACCAATTTCAATTGCATTTTTGAGCCGTTCAACCGTTGATTCACCAAAGAGAACTTGACAAATGTAGTCTTTTCCACATTTTCTTGTGATTAGAGTTGGAAGCAAGGATAGAAAGGAAAAAGAGGAGGAAGAAGGAAAGAAGAGAAATAACAAGGAGCGTGGAGGATATGAAGATAAAGGTAAGGGAGAAGCCAAGATATATTATGTGAGGGAAGAGTGATGATGACAAGGGATTTCTCCCCTCGACATCTCTCCTATTAGAATTCGAATTTCGACAAAAAATTACATAAACGGTAAGACAATTACTAGACCTAAATTTTCAATACCAAAATTTCCTTAATTTTTAATTATCTCCTTCAATAACCGAACTTCTCACTCACATGATGATTTCCTTTAAGTCGAATTTTTGAGCGACATAGGCTTAACCCTCAGCTTATACTTATAAAGAAACAATTTTGGCCACAGTATTCAAAAGCCCAACTTAATATCTTCTTTATTCATACAGTAATAACCTAAAACATTTACCTTAAAAATTTGTCAGGTTTTACAATAAGTATAGTCAATGAGGTCAATGAGAATATTAAACACAAAAGATTGTGGCAACCCATCCAATGAGGGCAAGAGTGGCTATAGGCCCAACCAATATTATGATAATTACACACTCTCACATCACTTAAGAAATATGGAGGAGATTCCCACGTAATTAAAGTTATCTCCCTAAACTGATAAAACGTATTTTGCAATAAAACTCAAGAACAAATATGTTCAAATCCAGAGCTGACAATATCATGTTGTGGAGAGCAAATCTGACATAAACACGTAATAGTAATGTTGTGCGTACGCTAGTACTAGGAAAGTTATGTCATGGGTAATTTCAAGATTTACTTAAATTTAATGGAGTATGAATATCGTAATTATACACATACCTACATACATATACACAAAAAAACCAAAAAGAATTGTGTCGAAACTATGAGCATGTCTCACCTGCGTCGACAAGTGTTAAGAATTATCGGAAACTAGCCAACGCATGATTACCAAAATCACGAATCTAATATTCTTTTTATCATAGTAAGAAGACTAATATAGATCACTACTACTTACTTCTTTAACTTCCTTCTTTGGCGGTGGGGGGATGTTCTCCTTCTCCTCTAACTTCACTTTGGGTGATATTAGCTCCACCTTTTTCTTGCTCAACTTCTCTATTTGCTTGTGTATTTTAATGGCGTCCACCTTCCCTTTCACCTTGATTTCGGATTTCTCCGTATCGACTTCAACCGTTTGGACCCCTACATCACAATCACAAACACCAGAAATTATTGAAAAATAAAATGATTAAAGCTAATACGATGCGTGACGGTCTAAGCGACATTTAGAAATGTAAGAAATCTTCGATTTAGACCATAAATTATGCCGTGGAGAAAACACGAAGAATTCGTACCCGTTTTCGAAGAAGAGAATTACCTTGTGTTCTCATAAGAGGTCCCTTGATTTTCCTTGCACATTGCTGGCAATGAAGGTTTACTTTGTAAACAGCAGTGATCACGTCCACTTTCTCCTTCGCCGCCATTTGAGGTGATAGAGAAAATCAGTGAAGAAATGTTTATCAGAAGATTAAAGCTATCGGGTGGTTGAGAACTGCTGAAGTTGTTCACCAGCTATTTGAAAATTGCTTCCGTCAAAGTTCTAGAATTTGCACCAAAGTTTTGGCCAACATTCTTATCTAAACTATAAAATAAGAGCAATATTCCGATATATCAATAATTTTTGCATGAAAATTAATTACGTATATAAATTAAAAACTCTAAATTCGAATACGACGAATGTTTGCCCGTATAATAATAGAAGTTTATGAACTGACAAATTTTTAATTTGATTTTTTTTCATGGAAAATATATATGCGAGATTTGTGTCGTTCTTTTTTCATACTTCGGGGTTTTAGTTGTTCACGAATTTTCTTCAAGATTTAGCGTATAACTGATATTAAAGTTTAAGGTTTATTTTGTTAATTTTTCTAAAATTTATGAGAAATTTCTTAATGGGGGTTAGTTGGATATAAATGAGTCCATCATAATTAGCACTCAATTTGATAGGAATGGGGCTTCTTTATCCCATCCCATCCCATCCCATCCCATCCCATCCCATCCCATCGTCAAAATGACATGCAGATAGCATCAGACCGAAGAAAACCTTGGAAACGTCTTGTCGGCTCGTTGGCAATGAGAAATCTTTCCTTTCAATATTCATGTTTTAATTACACTACACCGATGAGATTTAACAAAACATCATTTTTTTTGGATGCGACAAAATTACAGCAAGTTTTTGCCCGGAAGATTCCCGGCGGTGAAGCAAGGGTACGGCAACACGGCCCCATAATCATTACTTATAACGTCAATATTTGGCTCGAGCACTTGATTTGCATTCTCTTTCTCGTCCATCTTTTTTGCCTTTGCCTCGTGAAAATTTGGGGCAACGCTAGTTTTGAGTTTGACAACGTCTTTGTCAACCTATGCATACGATTAGTGGGATAGCTATTAGTGTGAAAGTTAGTGAATGAAATTTGAGAAAGGAATGCTTGTTGGTAGCTTCACCTTCTCCCCGACCTCGGGCTCGACCTTGGCGATGGCACCCATTTCGTGTAGCTTCTTCTTCATCGCTTGCATCCTTTCTTCGCTTTTGACGATCTTCTTTTCAGGTTTGATCCTTTAGAAGCAAATCCCTCGATTTATAGAGCATGAGAGAGAATGTTCTCTCTCTCTCTCATGGGTGTGTATTTGATTGACATTTGTAAGGCGTGCAAATCTGTGACAAAAATTTGTGGTTGAACCCACTTAATAAGCACTCACCTATAGAGCCAAAAATGGTGATCCAATAATCCCATTATCGCTCTAATTCTTCTGAGGTGAGCATTTCTCTTCTTTCCAATCTCCTACTCTTACCTGCAACTGTCCAAATATATCAACGGTAAAAAATATTCAACTCTTCTATTCTCAATCCACCTTTTATTTTCATATATTACTCAGGTCTTAGAACTATGCAGCTAATCAAAGTTTTGCTACATTTACAACCTCGAGCATTCTTCTACATTACTTAGCAAATTCAAAAGCAGTCTAAGAATTTGAGTTTACATACAGTCGACGAGGTGAAGCGGGGAATTTTTCTAGCTTCCGCGGTATGTAGTAAATGAGAATGGTGAAAGCAGAAGAGGGACGTGGAAGTGTTCCAACTTCTGTGATTCTGTAATTTGAAACACAATAGACACAAATGGAAAGAACCCAGATGGGCAATACTTGCCCGTGTCAAAACTTATCCTGTAAATCCCTGGATTCAATGCATCCACCATTTTCATCAGCTGCCCACTCCTTCCATCTTTATCTGTACTTGAAAACCCTTCCAAAACCCACCCTTGTGGGTAGGTCACGCCAAATGAGGGCCGAGACTGAGTTCCATTCCACCTTTCCAAACGGACGTCAATGCCCGCGGCCGGAGATCCTCTAGAAACATCCAAGACATGTGTTGTGATAGGTGGACGAGACCGAGTTGGAATTTGAGATGGTTTTCCAGGTGGTGCCTCAGAAGCAAGATGTGCTCCAATGACGCCTACCCGCTCTTCTAGAAAGAAGAACAAGCATCACAATTTACTTAGTCAAATCCAAGTAACTGAAATATCTAAGAGGTGTTTTTATATATTAATTTAAGGAAAAACAATAACATCTATAGTGAGTCATGCCGGGATCATTTCCTGTAAAAGCATAGTGAAAATATATCTAACGACCTATACTTAAAGCGAATGAAAGAAACACTAGTACACAGATTAATCTTGTCAGCTCCTGTTAGAGAGGCAATACACCAGAAAATCACTATAGATGATCTGAGATTATTTTTTGGGTAAACAAAAATAACAAACTGAGCCTTAAACTAATTTTGTTAACAAGTTAACCCTCCAACTATTCTCCATTAACACAATCGCCCATACCGTTAACATTTCCATCAAATTGAACATGTATCCAAAAAACATCGGGTTTATCTAGTATTGCCACCATCTCCACTGCCAGGAAGAAAATGTAAAGTGGCCTCCATTATCAGAGATTCAGAACAATAAGAGAGAAAAGGAGGAAATTTAATGTTGGAGGAAAGGAAAGTGAAGAAAAGATTGATTAAGGAGGAGAACTTTTCAATAGGTAAGAAATGAAAGGATGTTTTGGTGTAGAAAAAACTCCACTGAAGATTGGGCGAACACAGAAGCAGATTAGGACAATTCTCATGTTTTAAACTGGTTTAAAACATGAGAAACCCGGTCTTTTTTTGGACCATGTCCAATTTGACGGAAATGTTAATGGTAAGGGTGATTGTGTTAACAGAGAATAGTTGAAAAGTAAACTTGTTAACAAAATTAGTTTAAGAATCAGCTTGTCATCACCCCTATAATTCGAGAGTTGCTTTGATCTTTACCCTTAGAAACAATGGCATCAACGCCTTCAGTGATACCTCCTGGTTCGTACCAACAAAGTTCACCATGCTCTTTTCCTTTTGCCAAGTCCAAGTTTGATGGGACCTCAACTTGCTAGTTCCACTATATATCCGACATACTGGATGCTGAAGTGGAGCAAGAGTATATAAAGTTGTGCCCATATAGCAATTAAGTTCGGACTATGTTTTCTCCCTAGCATGGATATAAAGGTTTGATCAACTATAAGCACGTACTCTCTCATGGCCCTTAACACTGCTCCGAAGTCGGAATCCTCTCATAAAACATTAATAACATTTCAACAATGTTATCTAACTATGGGTGACCTGACTGTAGAGAAATAGATTGATCAATCCTGATTCTAGATTTCTACTTTTTCATGCACCTTTTGAACAAAGTAAATGCATGGTGACCAGTGTACTCAAGACACCTACTATAGAGGAATGATAATAGATACTTCCTCGTTAGCACTAGTTCTTGAATACATACACAGATAAGAGTGCTTTTCAACGAGGAAGAGTATTGAATCAGTGATGAATGACTTTCACTGAATAATTGTCAGGACCATAGTCTAAAAAAGTCCATAGCATAAAAGCTTTTGAACTTCTGACGCGCCGTTGCTCCAGCCCTTTGTCATCACAAGTAACCAACCCTTTGATACATCATACATCTGATCCAATTTCACGAACAACATCATCCAATTGTTCAACATACAGTATAGGGATGTGTTATTCATGATCACTCATAACCCGCCCACATCTTGAGAATGCATGACAAAATGAACCACCAAACTGTTTTAAATGCCAATCTACACTACATAGATCAAAAAGTATTCATTCCCATGTTCTGCATCCGGGTCTTTAATCCATTATTTTGTCTCCCAATTCATCTCAGCTCATTTTTTTCTTGTTACATTAAAATAGGTGCGTTTCTTGGCCATAGATTACCTATTAGTAATCATTAAGGGCATTGAGCTAACACCCTCCTCATTCTTCCAAATATATTCCTCCTGACGTATAACTTTGTGCTTCAAAGTTTGAGTATTAGAATGAATGATAAAATTGAACATTATGCAATTGAAGTTTAATATAAGAACCATGCAACTAAACAGGACACTATTTTGCAATGTTAGCTCACGAGATAACATAAACGTCAGGGTAAGAGAGATAAGCATTGTCCTTTGAGGGGAAGTGTGATTTTTATATTTAAAAGACTTCTCCTACCCTTTTTGTTGCAATTGGATGGATCCATTTTTTCTTTATTTTGAATAAAAAAATTATATTCCCAGTAATTGGTACACAATGGAAAATGCAAGTACCTTCTGCTTTCTTCACAATTACTGGATATGTATCACTTGTCAAAGAGATTTTTGGTTTAGCCAAAAACAGTTTGGCAAGGCGTAGTTCTATGATTTTCATTTGTTCTTGTGCAGCAATCTCAAATTCAACAATGGGCCTGTTTGGATAGCGCTTCTGCAACAAGCATATAATGAGTACTTCAGTTAAAATGACAATATTCAAACCCAAAAGAGCACATAAAAAACAAAAATACAACAAAATGGCAAATAAAAACCAAAATCAACAATACAATGAACAATTACAGTGAGGCTGATGATTGGTGCGTATGTATCAGCCAGAAACTTGCATTAAAGATATATCTGGAAAGTAAAAAATGCATTTCTTCTCGTCCAATTTAAGTAAGACATATCCATAGAAAATAAAATATACTTTTAATTGGATTAAATCCTAGGTTACGAAGATAAAAATTATTGGTATGTGAAAGTTAAATACAAATGCTGGAAGAAATGCTATTTATCATGGCAGAAATTATTGAGTAAAATAACTGGACTTGTTCCCTTGATTGATGTGGTATAACATTAAAAACATTTTTAGAGAAGAAAATGTCGAGATTTATAAAAAAATACCTTCACTTCATCTAGTATTTCATCAGCGCTTCTCCCTGTTGCGCATATAATAAATATGAAGCCAAACTTTTGCCTATACTGAGAATTCCATTGAGATAATTCCTGCAAAGTCAGAAAAACATATCATTAGCAGAAACTTTCAAACACATTGACCAATTATCGTTTACCTCAGAGTAAAGAAACTGCTCATTCAATCAACGAGAACTCAAACACGAAGGTACACTAAATTACACCGATGCAGAAAGTGAATTAGAAAATAGAATTCAAATACAATGGTTAAGTTCCTGTAGCATAATAACCTGACTAATAGAACTAGTGGCAGTTGCTGATGCAGTTGACTGTTCTCCCTTACTCCACCTACAAAAGTTTTATTTGACAAGTTGATTCAGTATAAGACCAAAACGTTGCAGATATAAAAACAAAGGTATGGCATCCATAGCTGCACATCCGAAGAGAATGAGAAGGAAAACAATTATCCTATCAATAATACAAAATTTGTATTCCAAAAATCAAAACATCACGTCAACATCATAATTTGCATTCTAAACTCGTATCATTTTCTTTATGAAGTATGCAAAACGAAAACGAAAGAACAAAACGGATGCATAACTGAGCACTTGTCTGGCTCTTAAATGTGGAAGATGGGGGAGCTTGTCCAATCTGAGGATGAGCTGCGAATGCTTCAAGCCAACCGTTTACATCCACCTTGTTAAAACCACAAACATAATAAAAAAAATCTTTCAACCACGATACGTCTAGAAAGAAATCCGAAGAAAAAAGAAAGAAAGAAAGAAGAAAAACCTCGTTGATCCAGATTCGTCTGGCAGCATCAACGGCTTCTTCCAAGGAGGAAAAAGGAGAAGCCATGGCCATTTCCTTAGCGAACTTGGTGCTTCCACAGCACGCCAAGAAATCGTCTTCGCCAAACTGGTAATCCGATTCCATCGTTCAATTCTTCGATTCCGTGTTCTCCCCAAACTTGAAGTACTACTACATATTGCATTCATACGAGTACCAGTAGCCACCGCTCGGTTCGGTTTTGAACTCGAACCGAACCAAATTGGCCAATCCAGGTGACAATAGTCAATAAACAGTGTTTGAGTAATGAGTACTCAATATTTAGAATAATTAACAAAAACACCCATAAACTATAAAAAATAAAGGAAACAAATATCATTATCATATTTTTGTTGAAAAATTCAATTTGTTTCTACAATAAATAGATCAAGAACTCACTTTCTGCAGCGGAAAATGAGTTTCTGCAACGGAAAAAATTGTTTCCGCTGCAAAAATGATATTTTTCACAACAAAAACGAGTTTTTCCATTGCGAAAATTACTCTTTCTGCTCTATTTGTTAAATACTTTGTCGTTCTTCAATGTAGCAAATAATGAATTTTTCGGAGAGTTTCCTCATTCTAAGTAGATCAGAAACATGTATAGTTGAAAGTATATTAACTTTTCAACAAACAGTTTAACTGAATCTTTCATTTTCATTGAATAACTTCATATTATTTAACTATTTGAGTCTATCGAGTAAAAACTATCTGAATTTATTATGGTGTAACTGATGAACTGCACAAACCTGTCGATAATTAAATTTAATAGGATTCAAATCTATTATTAATTCTACTTGTTGTAAGTATCAACATTTTCTTCAAGCTACAATAGTTGTACCAGTTTCATATCAATCTCAATTTCAAAGCTAAAATAAAACTGAAGATATTGAAATTAGAGTTTAACGAATTCGGTGGAGAGAACGCCAGAGAACTAGGAAAATTGGAAAGTCTTATCATTTTTAATATTTATTTCCATAGGTTAACAGAAAACGTGACATCAATATTTGTTTCATTCATTTCTCATAATTCAGTATTTTTTTTGTTAACAAAATTTTTTTAGTAGTTGGATTGTCACTGACACTATGATTTCATGTTTGTTTTGTTAATTACCATAATATTTAAGATAAAATGTCCCTCTAATCCTTCTACTTATTTCTCTTTGGTATACGCATTCTTGATTTCAATTAACTGAGATTCTCGAAATTTCAATTTAGGTTGTCAATAATCATCCACAGTTAAATTTAAAGAATAATAAAGTGATGTGTTTGTTACCTACATCATCTATCTATACTGATCAAAATTCTCCATTGAAATAAATTGATTTGTCATTTTTAAACTAAGTTAATAATTTTTTTTTGGATAAATTAATAAAGAAAAACCTTAAATTAAACTAATGTTGCTAATAATTAAAACCCTGAATTATGATAAATAAACGAGTCAAACATCGCAATTACGTTTTCTGTTAAAAAAAAATCTCCTAGACATTTTTCAACGTCGGAGTACGTCTATGGTTGGTTCTTGGACGTCAAATTATCATCCTTGGCGTTGGAGGACATCCTTTGTGTTGAAGGGACTTTCTTGGACTTATGATTGCCATAAGCAAACTGATCTTTGGTTGTCTCTTGGTGGTAAAAGATATTCAAGGCTGATTTTTGGACGTCCATTTTTGGTGTTAAAGAGCGACGTTCGTTAATAGGAAGGACGACCACGTCTACGCATTTACATAGATGCGAGTGTTTATACTAAAATGTATCCACATTTACTTCCTATAAAGGATGTTTATTAATCTAAGAATGCTATTAAAAATGACGTTTACGTCTTCACATTTGTATAGATACATGGGTCCGTTAATATGTGGACATTAATAAAATTGACGTGCTTCTTAAGAACAGCACTGCTTAGAGATATTTTTTAGCAAAAATGGCAACTATAAAATTTGTATATTCATTTCCTTTATTTTATAGATTTAATTATTAGTCAAATTTGTTTAAAGATATACGTGTCTTTTTTTAATTAGTTACTTTTTTTTACTTTAAAAAATGAGCTTTTGGATCTGATAAGACAAAATATCACCAAGAGCAGGGATCCTCTGTAGCCGAATCTATATCAGTACGTCTTACGATTGTGTATACAGATCCAAGCATTGACCTACGGGAGAGGTTCTTGCCTCGCTGTTATTGCATGTTGTATCATTTCTCTAGTAGAGGGGCAGGTAGACGATCATATCTCACTCGCCTATCTTTCTTGCAAAATCATGTGATTCTGTGAAGCAGCTGGGTTCCGCGTCGTTCTTCTGTAGCGTCGGCCATGGGACAGGTCTTGGAAAGAATTCAAGGTCTATCACTGATTCAGTCCATATTTCGTTTTATATCTGCTTAGTTTTCGCTAATGTTCACTTGTCTCGTTAGTTTTGCGGTTCAACTCTATGTTTGGAAGCAGAAATTATTTTGAAGAAATCGAGTTTTTTTTTTGTTTCTTTTAATGGAGGCAGTAGGCTTATGAAGGAGTATATAGTTCTGCCTCCTGCGATCGAGTGGAAAATTTTTAAGAATTTGTATTTGGTTATAATTAGAGGTTGTTTTTGCTTTAGACTGCCTAATGTTGTGCAGGCAAGCAATGGAGGCAGAGGCAAGTGAGGAAAATAACAGATAAGATTTTTAATCGTTTCAAGAACCAAGACGGGAAAGCGAATTTGAGTTTTGAAGATCTATATATTGCTGTCCTCCTTGTGTACAAGTATGAAGCTCGACTTTTTTTAACCTAAAACATGGGGTTCTTTCCAATTGATCGGTGATCATTATCCACTCTGAATTTCTTTAATCGTTATTACAGCGATATTAACAAGCGGTTGCCTGGGCCTCATTTCGATCCACCCTCAAAGGACCAAGTCAGAGCTTTGATTCTGGTACTTCTTAACCTCGAACAATTATTGATTGCTCACTTGATTGAATTCATATGATTTTGCATCTTAATGACTTAATATAAATGGATTACGTTTTTCAAAAAAAAAAAGATCTTATTTCTTGAGTTAAACTTAAACCACCTTGAAGGATGTGGTTGTGTTTATATTACATAATAAGCGGATGAAGGCAACAAGAGATTTGGACGTGGTTTTCATATGTTCTTTAGTGCTGAATTTCCTTTTTTACTTTCAGCATCTCCTTTATCAGTAATATATGATTGTATCAAAAAAAAAAAAAATTCTTCAATGATGCTGGGGATGGTTGGAGTTAGGAAGAAATTGAACAATATGGAAAAAGAAACAGGAATAGGTCTATTAACAACTTGCCTTGGTGGAAGAGAAGTTAAGACTATAAGTGATCTTTTGTGAACTTTCTTTCTGTAGAAGTGTTTTTTTTAGCCCTGACCTTTTGTGCCCTCTCTTTTTTGTATAAACAATTTTATTAGCATAAAAAAAAATTAACATTGAAAATTAGAGAGAATTTGGAACCAAAACTCAATTTCCTTTAGCAACAATATTAAGTTTGTAATGCAATCTTAAACTCTATTTATATATTTCAAAAATACTGAACTAATTAGAATATTCGTAAATTTGATCCGTGTCATATCTGATCCTATTGAACATCATAATAAATTCTGGAATATATTCCAAAATAACCACCACACATCACTTGTAATGGGGAAAAAAGCAAAAGCGTGTAAAGCAATCATATAATCACTTGAAGCAAACTTCATAGACAAAAACATTAATTACTTGTATAGGGCCAAATCTTCATAGACAAAAACACTATTTATGTGATCTATCAGCATTCCAATAGACAGCTCGATGTATGTTAAAACAGACATCCTTTTATAGTTTAATGTTTTCAAAAACCTTTATTTTGAACACGTGGAACCCAATTACAAGGAGTTAAAGTAGATGTTGTTTGGCTATATCATTTTCATGTTTATTACTTATACATTTAGGACTTTATGGAAATTCAAATGAACTAGGGATTGGATGAGACAATTTGTAGGCAGTAGAGATAGCACTGCCAGAGAGGGGGCGAGAAAAAATGGCCTATCTGACAAAAAATTGTGCAAATTTTTTAATCATTTCTTTTTTGTTGCATTTGAAACACAAAATAAGATGAGTTTTTACGACAATTGAAAACTAGAAATCATCAAAATTTTTGTTGGGGCATAGCTATTGGTTTGATTACAAATACACTCTGTAAAGAAAGACGGGATGTACAAGGTTGTTTTTCTTGCTGACCTTTTTTTGTTTATATTTCTTGCTCAATGCAATGGTTGACATATGGTGTTGATCTTTGAAAGTTTTGATGCCCACGCATGCAGGAATGTGATATCAACCTTGATGGGGAAATTGATGCGGAAGAATTTGTGACTTTTATTCAGAAATTGACATCAGATACTTTCATAGTCGTTAGTCAGGGACTGATTCTGGCTCTGGTTGTAGCACCAACTGTCGCAGTTGCCACAAAGAAGGCAACAGAAGGAGTCCCTGGTGTTGGGAAGGTGGTTCAAAGACTCCCAAATTCTGTTTATGCCTCTCTTATCACCCTCGCTGTCGTTGTGTTCCAAAAGTCATGCATTGAGCGTGATATCGAATAGCGCTTTTTGAACCTTTCTACCTCGTAAGTGTGATCAACTTTATTTATGTGCTTTGATCATGTAGAAAATATTTACAATTTGCGGGCTCAACAGAGTTGGCGTTAATGAAAATATTTATATGTTTATGTATTATTTGGGTTAGGCCTGCTGATGATGTTTTATGTTGGTTGATTTATAGAATTTCTTGGGGTTGTTTATGTAGGTGACCTCTCTTTTCATCTATCAGCTTAGCTTTAGAAAATATATGTTCCTTCTATGTTTGGTATCAAAACTTGATACTCCTTACCTTTCACCGACCGATGCTTTTCCTTGTTGGATGAAAGGCTCGATGGTTGGGATGACGCTGAAATTTATCGACTTATTAACCGGAAATTTTCATTATTTCTGAAGTCGAAAACCATAACTTTGTCTGGGTTCAAACTCCATTGGCAGTATGAATTGTTTGGCTATTAATTAGCTAAGGTTTAGTTTATGTTCTTTTCCCCAAAACTAGTTCCCCAACTTTGGTAGTAAAAATTGCATAAAATTTTATATGTTTTCGCCTGCTAGTCTTTCTCCTTCATGTACACTTTTCTTGGTTGCAAATCTCAGGAGTAGCGTAGTTTTAGTTTTTTGTAACGTCCCATTGCTATCCCATTGCTACTAGCACAAAATTGTCTCCTTTGGCCCGTAATCTGTACGGTTTTGTTATTGGAGTTAGCAAAAAACGTATTGTAGTAAGTAGAGAGAGAAATTCTGTTTATAAATCATGCATTTTTTATTCTCTCAAACGATATGAGATTGTACACTTTCACTGATATGGGTTTGACTCACACTTAGGGTCTTTCTTGACATTCCCAGGGTGAGCTGCCTTAGTTTTCCTCTTCGAACTATAGGTCTTTTTGTTGTGTTGTTTTAAGCATTGATATCTTGCCCCATGTTACTAGCTGTTTTAATCTTTTATTTTTACAACCATTAAATTGGCTCCTTAAGATGTCCAACGAGACATACTCGAGTCAATCAACCGAAATTTTAACAATAGAGTTTAAATTACGAGCGAGAGTTGAAGGTTTGTATCGTAAAAAAGAATATAAATTATAGTATCAATCATTCATACTTACTAAATTCAAAATGCTCTTTTGTACTTTTATTATCAACAAATTGTTGGCAAAATACTTTACAGTTAATTTCTCAAAACACTTCTACCCCAAAACTTACAAAAAAAAAGAACAAATGGTAAATGACAAATCAACCATCGTGGTTTGAGATCAATGACAAGTCAACCACTATATAATTTTTTAAACAAGTTAACCGCTCACGTATGTTAAAATGACAAATCCAACATCACATAGACGTTTACCGTTAAAAAGCTAAGAGCCAACGTCTGAACGCCGGAACGACCTGCTCCGGCGTTCTGAATTCCTGAATTCTTCAGAACGCCCAACGCTGGGCGTTCTAAATTCTTCAGAATGCCGAACGGCGTTCTGATTTTCTGAAGAATTCAGAACGCCCAAAGCGGGACGTTCTGAATTCTTTGAATCTTCAGAACGCCCCAAGCTCGAAGACACCGCGATTTTCGCTGTGTCTGCGCAAGACACCTCGAAAATCACGGTGTCTCACAAGGCAACTGAAGACGAGCTCGACGATCGAAACTTCCAAATTCTCAGTTACCATTTCATTGGCACTACGGCGAGCTCGACGATCGAAACTTCCAGATTCGAGGGCGGATACTCTTCTTCTTCGTGGTTCTCTTCACCATCATTCTTCTTATTTCGCTTCTCTTCTTCTACGCTAGATGGGTGTGTCGTATCCACCGTCTTACTTCGTCTTCAGTTGCCTTGTGAGACACCATGAAAATCGCGGTGTCTTCGTGTGTTCGCGGTGTCTTTTTTGTGAGGCACAGTGAAAATTGCGGTGTCTTTCTTGTGAGACACCGCGATGTTGGTTTTGTCAATTTTTCCATACGTCAGTGATTAAATTGTTAGAAAAAATACCATAGTGGTTGACTTATCATTGATCACAAACCACGATGGTTGATTTGTCATTTACCCAAAAAAAAAACATACATAAAATTTTAATAATAGTTAAAATAAAATATGTAAAAAATAATGATTTTATTTTTTAAAAACCTTGTATGGATGAATTAAAACGGGGTAAAGTATAAATTAAAATTTGAAAACTAGAATTTATATAACTTAAATCTTGATTTTTTTTAACAAAATGAATCTTGAAATTTGAATTTCGTTCAATTTAAACTTTGAACTTTTCTTAATATAAAATATGCCTTGAACTTTGGACCATTAACAAAATGAATTTCAGACCGACTTTTTTAGTTTTACTTGATTTGATTTTGATTCGGTTTGATTTCTGTTTAGATTTTTTCGGTTTGGACCCAATTTTGAGTCATTTTAGGCTAGTTTGATTCTTCTTCTTTTTTTTTTTTAATAATTTAGTACTGGAATAAAACCGATTATGGTCAAATTTTAATAGCATGATCTAATTTATTAATGGTGCAAAGTTCGAACTTTAATTTTTTCAAAAAAATGTCATGGTTTAAATTGAAGGATAAGCTTGAATTTCATTTTGTTAAAAAAAAAAAGAAATTTTAATTTAACTTAAACAAATTCTCAAAATTTAAGACTTAATTTATATTTGGGAAATTAACAAAATAATTACTGAACTATGAGATCAATGATAAAGTCAACCACTAAACAATTTTTTCTAACAAATAAAACACTCAACTATGGAAAATGAATGATACAAACATCATCGTTAACTTATTGAAAGAAATATTACCGCGAAGACGATGCTGAAACATTACTCTCTATAATTCTAATTCTACTTCAATTTTTATGTTAAAATTGCAATAATTAAAACAATGTTACTGCAAAGACAATGTCAAGAAACTTTAACATGGTTTTCTCATTGTTGAAAACAATTCCCACGTTTTCAATTTTTCGAACATCTTCTAGTGGCTCATCCATGCTCTCTATTTCACTCGTCTAGTTTTCATCGTCATCATCTTCTCTTTCCTCCTCCTTCTTCGTTGTCCAGTTCTCATTGTCTTTCCGCAGTAGAAAATAATATTTTCGCTTGTGAAAAATAATCTTTCCGTCTGCGAAAAGTAATATTTTAAATCTATTTAATGGAAATATAACATTTCGCGGTAGAATGACAACGTTCCGCTATGGAAAGACAATGTTTTTTTAATGAAAAACGAAATCACGATGTTTGCTCCGTTATTTTCTTATAAATAAATATTTTATTTATTAGTTAAAATTATTTAGTGATTGATTTTGATTAATTTCATAATTTAACCATTAAAATATTAGACCCCCCTCCACTATTTACCTGGATCTCTTTAGCCCCAGCCCATATAATATAAACAAGGTGGGCACTAAGATCAGCAATATATAAAATAATATAAAAAAGGAAAAATGACAAATCAACCATCGTTGTTTTAGATTAATGACAAGTCAACCACCGTGGTTTAAGTCTTAACAAGTTAACCACTAACATATGAGAAAATGACAAATTTAACATCACAGTGATGTTTGCCGTTAAAAATTAGTCAGGACGTCGCAGTGGTGTCGTGTGTTGCGAAGGAAAACACAAAGTTTTGTCTGGACGCCGTAGGGGTGTAGTGAGGACGCCCCTGCGATGTCTCGGGATGCCCTTGCGGTCTCTTTCAAAATCAATGTTTTTATTAGATTTTCGACTTCTTCAACTTCAAACGACCATAACTTTCGCTACAAGTGTCAGAATTGGACGCAGAAGGTATCAAATCGAAGCTTTCTTAGAGATCTACATTTGTCATATGGTTTATCCCATGACCCCCCTGTTTCGACCCCTAAATCTATCGTCTAAGCCCTCAAATCTGCAATTTAATATGTTTAACCCTAAACTATGTAAGACGCTGTGGCGGCGTCCCGGGACACCGCGGCGACTTCCCAACTACGTTTTAACGGTGAACGTAACTGCGATGGTTGATTTGTCATGTACACGTACGTTAGTGGTTAACTTGTTAAAACCTATACCTAGTTGACTTGTGATTGACTTGAAATCACTAAAAATTATAATATTGATATTGGTGGAAGTGTAACCACAATTTGCTGATGAAATAGTTAACTCCCTCGAATTCTCGTGTGTTCTCTTACAGAGAAATTCATAGTTTTGGGCACAGGTTTCCTCCCTTGGATCCTTTCTTTCGGCTCCAGGAAGAGACGCGAGGTTCAGAATAATTTGGAGGTAATGTAGTTTCGGATTGTTGTCATCGTGTTGTTTGGTTTAATGGATTTTCTGAGCATTTAGAGCGTGGTTGGAATTGAATAGATTGCTGTTATAGTTAACCTAGGAGAGAAAATGAGAGATCAAGTTCAAACGGAAGAAGCGTCAATTTTAGGCCTAAGTAGGGCATTTGGTATTCCAACAAATTTCCCGATTGGAATGCTGGAATTTACTCAGAATATTAATTTGGAATTGTTTCAGGGGATTCCTGAAAGGATCAGCCATCTATTTCAGCGGGAAACTGCAAACTTCGTCAATTTATGCTTATCAGATTCTAATTATTCCCCATATTTTTATCTGCAGATATCAGTAAAAGTGGAATTATCGTCAGTCTACGATCTGTGCATTCAATTTGAGGGAGGAAGAAGTTAATAGATGCCGAGTTCATGAAAGTCACCTAAAATTCAGATCCTTGTCCCAAAATCATGATCTGTGCATCCTATGGGATTGGGCTGAAACGGTCCATCCAGGCCCGCTTATTTTATATATCTACTGTATAGTGCCCAAAATCGGAACCCGACTGAGAATTCACTTGCACGTTAATAAATTGTGATCCGGTGAACCCGGTTCATTTGCAGGAGCCAGATCCGGCGACTTCCTTCGTTCTGCCTTCCTCTACTTTTTTCCAACGGGAAATTGATTCCGATCTGCTCAATTCTCCGCCGGAGTTGTTGAGCTTGTATCTTAGAAAGGAGCCTTAATCTTCCAGTAGTCAAGAAACGCAACTTCGGAGATATGGCTGCCGGAGGTTTTGTTAGCCGAGCATTCGAGTCTATGCTCAAAGAATGCTCTGGTGGCAAAAAGTACCCCGACCTTCACAAAGCTGTTCAGGAATATATAGGTACTTAACGCAATTTCGATTCATCTTGTTTATTTTTTCAAGATAACATTTGAGATCTCTTTTTTCGTTTTTTCCCCTGTAATTCATGGTCGGTTTTCTCTCCTTTAGGATGCAGTTTCCTATGTTTCTAAATTAATGGCTGTCGTATTGTATCTTCAGTCTGTTGATCGAATAGTTTTATATTTTAGATTTTATATGTTTTTTTATTTGTTCAAAGAGAGAAGGAAATGTTCATAGTGCAAATTCATGTGCATTCACCTTTGTTTTGCTTTGTCTTTTTAGTGACTGACAGTGAAAACTGAGTTTCTTTAGTGACTTTTGTGTTCTGTATTAACAAATAGTTACCAAGTAAACATTACACAAGTAAATATATTTGGTGTTGATTTGAGCCACTGAGTTTGTCCCATTGGAAAGCAAATTGGAAAGCAAATAAAGTTAGGTTTAATGCCAAAAAATTCATTTGCTTGTCTTTTTGGCATAAATGTCTCATTGAAGTTTTGGTTATTTGTGTTAAGTGAACACTCTTTTGTTCCCTTATTTTTATGATCAGGTGTTAAGTAAAGACTTTAACCAATCTAACGTGCTTGTTTTTATGTTCCTTTCAGATTGCACGAAAGAGGGCAGCAGAACTCAGGCTTCATCAAACAATACAAATCAAGCATCAAATTCCACGGGAGATGTAAGGTCTGTTTTTTTTTTCGTAGTTTACTTTATTTTCTGTTTGGTTCATTTTTTGTTCATTTTGTCATTTTAATTAGTTGCAACATGGAACTTATTACTTGAGTGATAACCATGTTAATAAGCCCAGGTTTCTTTACATTGTATATTGTACCAGGGATAAATTGTAAATAGTTTTATGGCTAGTGGTACTTTTTCTTGGTTCTTACTTTGATAACTCATGTGAATTATAATTTTTCTTTCTTACATTTCTCGTTAATGGATCTGTATCTTAAGTGACAAAGTGTTGTTGGATAGGCTTCTTATAATTCTATTATCTTTGAGTTGTACCACCTATAATTCAACACTAACTTCTCACGTTATTTTTATCTTTGGTCTGAAGTTCAATTGAAACAGAAAAAGGTGTTGCAGAAATTGAAATAGAGCCAGATCACTCTGGCACAGACGCCCAAAATGTTGAGAAGGATGAGAATGTTGGTAGTAAAGTTAGTCCAGGCGAATCTATTACAACTATTTTGGCAAATGCTGGTCAAGCCTTAGAAGGACCTTCTGCAGAGATAGTTTTGAATCCTCTTCGAATTGCATTTGGGACCAAGAATTTGAAAGTTATAGAGCTTGCTTTGGATTGTCTTCATGTACGTCATTTCATTTTTGGTTAAATTGGACTTGATAAAACTTGGTGGAGGCATTGGAGATTCTGCATAAGGAGAAGATGACAGATTAAATGTCTTTTATCTTTTGACCATCTTATCATTTGATGTTATATTAAATAAATACTTTTTATACTTGCAAAGCACAGAAACTCATTGCATATGATCATTTAGAGGGAGACCCTGGTCTGGATGGAGGTAAAAATGAAATGCTTTTTGCAGACATTCTAAACATGGTTTGCAGTTGTATAGACAACTCATCACCAGACAGGTACAAGCTTGTATATTGGTCATTTCTTCTCAATGTTTGTGGCTTTCTATTATTAACAGTATAGAAGGGACGATGTCCAGTACTATTCTACAGGTGTTAAAGGTACTTCTTACTGCTGTAGCATCCACAAAGTTCCGAGGTATGTTAAGGAGTTATGCCCTTCTTTGGTTCCATTTTCCTTGTTAAATTAAGCTTGATATGCATGTTTGCTGTCTGTATAGAAAGCTAACTATACGTAAACTGTTGTTGAAGCTTGAAGTGCACATATTGTGAACTTTACCTGTAATGTGTATCCCTTTGGATTCGGGTGGATTATGGCTTCTTAGTAGTGTTCTAATAGCATAGTTTCCTCATTCTATATATGCTCATTTTCCTTTAGTGTTTTCTATCATTTTTCAATGGTACAACTTTTTATTGTATGTTACTGTTGGTGTCCTAGCACAGTTTCCTCATTCCATATATGCTCATTTTCCTATTGAGTTTTCTATTATTTTTCAATGATACAACTTTTTTTTGTTTGTTACTTTCTGCAAGGAGATGTAGTCAGAACTATTTGTTTAAGTACCCTCTTAAGGGATGATATCGTGGATTTTTGTATCATATCTTTAACGGAGAAAATGTGTCCATTTTTCCGTTGTGATGAGTGTGATAAGCCTATAGTTAGGTTTACATATTCTAGAAGGCGGTTTAAATGAGCTGTCATTTTACAGTTTTTTCAGTTAGAAGAATGATTGTATTTTAGGAAGTACGAGGGGTGGAAAAGGAGGGAGGAGGAGTTACCAGAAACTCAAAAATCTAGATTTCTTGTAAACTGAGAGGAGGTGCTTGGGTGAGTAGGTGTGTGATTAGTTCTACAGAATCTGTAAAGCTGTAATTCCAAAGTAATAAAGCAGTTCGTACTTGATTCCTATCAATTTAGTATCAGAGCCAGTTCCGGTGAAAGGATGATGACTCGTTCTGAAACTCAAAAGGAAGGAATGGCGGAATGACATAAAGATTTGTCTAACATGAAGGAGGAATTAAAAAAAAATGGAACGAATTCTTGTGATGGATCAAAATTTGTTGTTGCTACAAGAACAAATGGCAAAAATTCTGGAAAAATTGGATGGAAAACAGAATGCGATGGAGGCACAGGAAGGTGTCCGAAGTTTAGGCGCAAAAAGAGGAGTATGTTGATAGGTTAGGAGGGTAGAATAGGAAATTTACTAGTTAGTCAAGTCTATATAAAGACTTGGGGTAGTGAGAATTGATATATTGGATAATGAGAGGAGTATTGTGGGGAGTTGCTAGGGACTCGAATGCCTAGATTGTAAGGAAGTGTCCTACGTTCTATGTGTAGATTGATATTCAAGAATAAAGATTTGAGTTCGTATCAATTTGGTATCAGAGCAGTTTCTTTTCTGGAGAGTAGGTAGAGGGGCCGGGGGATATGAAAATAGTGAGAATTGTGTGGTTGTAGAAATTAGTCTACAGTGTAATTGTTTTCTTGAAAGGAATACAAGAAAGAGGTGTTTCGTATCAATTTGGTATCAGAGCAGTTTCTTTTCTAGAGAGAAGATGTTTACACAATCGAAAATTTTTCAGAAACAAGAATTTTTTTTGCGGAGAATGGGGTTACCCATTTTCGGTGGAATGGATCCTGAAAGATGGGTGTCTAGGGCAAAACGTTGCTTCAATGTCAATCGGCTTTCGGAAGAGGAAAAAATTGAATCGGTGTTGATTTCTTTTGAAGGCTCGGCTCTTGCATGGTTTCAGTGGGAACACAAAAGGCATCCGTTTCTGAATTGGAAGGTTTTAAAGCAAGGTATTTTGGAAAAATTTGCCTTTTCAAAAATGGGTTTTGGCTGTGAAAGATTACTATCCCTAAGACAAGAAGGCTCAGTAGAAAATTATCGAAGAGAATTTGAGTCAGTTGCTTCAGAATTATTTGGTGTTTCAGATAAAGATTTGTTCGATGCTTTCTACAATGACTTAAAAAATGAAATCAAAAGGGAAGTGCGGTTAATCAGATCGATGGGTTTGTATGATCTGATGCAATCATCGCAGGTTGTTGAAGACCGGAATGAGTTGTTGCAAACTGGAGGACAGGAAAGGAATATGGTGGAGGAAAGACTGAACAGGGAAAGAAAACTAAATTCTGACCTGGGCAAGCAAGAAACAGAGATTGTGGTAAGTTGCAAAAACTGGATTATAGAAGAATCTGTAGTTTTTCAAAAACCAGACCTTGGCCGGTACTTGAAGAAAAATGGTCCCCAAACCATGGCGACGCAACTCGAAGAATCGGAAACGTTTTCCGACCAAGTGCAGAAGGCAACGGAAGTAGAATCAACTGAAGGAGAAGACGAATTAGAGGCAGAAGAGTTGACTTGCGAGCTAACAGTCGTGCTAGGAATGAACAGCGACGATGAAGAAGAACGGACAAGCGATGATGAGAATGGCGGAACCGGCGACGCTAGAGAGGGAGTAACTGTCGACAATGAAGATGGAGTAACCGACGTCGGAAGTTACGGTGAAAACTGCGGGATGGAAACTGGAGGAAACGTCGATGAAGAGTTGGCAGTGGTAACTGCACAGAAGAAAGGACCAAAAAACCCCTCTTTCTTTCTAGAAGCCCAGATCTTTTGTGCTGGAGTTCATGGGCCAATCTTTCCATTTCCAGGAGCCCTAACAACGTGGTGGAAGTGGGTAATTGTTGGGCCAACTTCAAATTTAGCCCATCTAGATAAGAATTTGGGTTTAACAAAATATAACCTTTTAATCAAGGTTATTTGACTAAGAAATTTGATGGATTCTACAAAGAAGGAGAAAGAAGAGGAAATTTTTAGGCTTAATTCTAGTTTATTTTCTCTTAAGAATATTGAAGATATAATTATAAAATATATTTTTCATTTTTTTCCACCTTGAGGACAAGGTGTATTTTTAGGGCGGGAGTAGTGATAGGTTAGGAGGATATAATAGGAAATTTACTAGTTAGTCAAGTCTATATAAAGACTTGGGGTAGTGGGAATTGATATATTGGATAATGAGAGGAGTATTGTGGGGAGTTGCTAGGGACTCGAATGCTTAGATTGTAAGGAAGTATCCTACGTTCTATGTGTAGATTGATATTCAAGAATAAAGATTTGAGTTCGTATCAATGATAGGTTAGGGGAGTTATGAAAGAGAAGTGAGAGCGGTTACAAATAGTCTATTATATAAAGACAAGAGAGTAGGTAGAGGGGGATATGAAAATAGTGAGAATTGTGTGGTTGTAGAAATTAGTCTACAGTGTAATTGTTTTCTTGAAAGGAATACAAGAAAGAGGTGTTTCGTATCATTTTGGTATCAGAGCCCTTTCCTTCCTGAGGTTAGGTCGTCGTGAGGGGAGACGATGATGACACGATCGGAAGCGCAGAAGGAGAACGCTGCAGAGATCCAGAAAGAGGTCGCCGGTTTTAAAGAATCTGTTAGTCAGGAAATTGCGCAGCTTCGAGAGCAGTTGGTGAGAGTTCTCAGACGGTTGGATGAGAATCAGGTTTCGGCAGAGTCGGTGGAGGCTCCAAGAAATGCGACGGTGGAAATTCCAAGAAATGCGTCGGCCGAGCGTAACGCTGGGGGAGGTGATCGAAGACAGCTGCGAAATCAAGATTTGTTTCCACGAAGGTTAGAACTGCCCGTGTTTAACGGAACGGACCCGGAGGGTTGGTTGTTTAGGGTTGAGCGCTATTTCAACATCAATCGACTCACGGAGGAAGAGAAGATTGAATCGGCGTTGGTGTGTTTTGAAGGGTCAGCTCTGGCGTGGTTCCAGTGGGAAAACGGTAAGCGACCTTTCTTGAGTTGGATTGTTCTGAAACAGAGTTTGATGGAAAGATTTGCTCATTCACGTATGGGCTATGGTTGTGAAAAACTACTATCTCTGAAACAGTTGGGTACCGTCGAGGAATACAGAACAGAGTTTGAAGCCATTGCTTCAAATTTATTGGGAGTCTCGGATGAGGTGTTGTTCAACGCCTTCTATAATGGTTTAAAGAACGAAATTAAAGGCGAGGTGAGAATGATGAGGCCAACTGGGTTATTTGATCTTATGTATTCGTCTCAGGTGATAGAGGACCGAAATGAGCAGATAAAGCATGGAGAGCAGAGAAGAAATATGATGGTGGACAGAATGAACACAGAAAGGAGAATGTTTTTTGGTTTGGGTTTGCAAGAAAAGAAAGTTGCGATAGAACCGTTGAAAAACGGCATCTCGACCTCGGCAGAGCAGTTCAAAGAATCGGACATAATTTCCGATCAATTGCAGAAAGTGGCAGAAGAAGAAGTATCAACCGAGGAAGGTGAAGGTGAATCGGCGGCCGATGAAGTTTTTCGTGAACAAACAGTCCAGCGCGAAGAATGGTTACGAAAAAATTCAAGATAAGTTGCGATTGCAGGAGAGGAGAAGCAGGCGATGATGGGTATGGAGAGGCCGGCGACGAGGAGAGTGGAAGGTCTGACGACAGTGGAAACGGAGACTTCGACAGTAGTGAAGAAAACTGCATTTCTGAAGAAAGTAAAGGTATCAATAGTGATGTAAAGCAGTTTCCAGATGTCCTAATCTTGGCTGAACAGCAAATGGTATATCCACGTGCAGAAGGTAAAGAGTCCATTTTTTTTTTCAGAATCCAACAGACCTGGCAAATGATGCATGGTGGGCCAAATTCAGGTAGGGCTCATTTACAGAAGCAAATGGGTTTAAAAAATAGCATATTCATCCAGATTTTTGGATTAAAAAAATTACTAGACTTTGCAAAGCACAAAGATTTCCTAATGGTTGAGGAGAAAACAGAAGCCCTAGATTGGTGCAAGAGAGTAATTGTTGGACTATCTCCAACTTTAATCCATTTAGATTGGAGTTTACTAAAATACAACCTTTTAATCAAGGTTATTGGGCTACAAAGTTCAACGGAGGATGCAGAAAAAATTTTTGGACTTAATTTTGGCATACTTCTTCTGGAGAATCTTGATGGTCTCTTGGTTGAGAAAAAGTTTTACGATTTTATATTCATTTAGGGAATAAAATTGTGAAACAGTAGATATAAAATGTATTTTTCATTTTTTTCCACCTTGACGACAAAGTGATTTTTTGAAGGCGGGAGTAATGATAGGTTAGGGGAGTTATGAAAGAGAAGTGAGAGCGGTTACAAATAGTCTATTATATAAAGACAAGAGAGTAGGTAGAGGGGGGATATGAAAATAGTGAGAATTGTGTGGTTGTAGAAATTAGTCTACAGTGTAATTGTTTTCTTGAAAGGAATACAAGAAAGAGGTGTTTCGTATCATATGTTCTGGGGAAGATAGACAAAAGTTTTCAAAGGAATTCCTACCTAGAAGATTGGAATTACTAGTTTTTAATGGTACTGATCCAGGAAGTTGGATTTTCCGAGCTGAACAATATTTTAATGTTAATCGATTGGCAGATTCGGAAAAATTGGAGTCGGCGATGGTTTGTTTTGAAGGATCAACTTTGTCTTGGTTCCAATGGGAAAGCAGTACGCGACCCATTCGCTCTTGGATGGTTTTAAAAAAAAGAATGTTGGATAGATTTGGTCATCATCGCTCCGGAATGGGCTGTGATCGTCTTTTTTCCCTTAAACAAGAAGGATTGTTAAAAGAATATCGCACTCAATTTGAGGCGGTAGTATCTTCTTTGATCATAATTTTAGACGAAATTCTGTTTAGTGCGTTTTTTATTGGACTAAAGAATGAGATTCGTGGAGATGTAAGAATTATGAGGCCAACGGATTTACAAGACTTAATGGAGTCAGCTCAAGTTATAGAAGATGGAAATGAGTTGGTTAAACCTGAAAAATTAGTATCTACTAGAGGAATTTATCGGTCCAACTGGCCAGTAACTGTGACAAAGAATTTTCCGGCCGAACATCCACAACAACCAACAGTCCTTTCTAAGCCAAAAATTATAGAGATTAACAGACGAAATTTACCAGAAGCATAAATTAGAATGAGAAAGGAGAAAAGTTTATGTTTCCGTTGTGATGAAAAGTTTTCTATTGGACATCAATGCAAAAAGAAGATGCTTTAAGTTTTATATGTACCGGATGAAGAAGAAGAGATATATTCTCCAGAACAACCCTTATATTCAATTGAAGAGGAAATAGAGGCACCAGTAGAGGACAATGTGGAAGTCTCTTAACTCTGTGGTAGGACTTACTACCCCAAGAACTTTGAGATTATGGGGTACTATTAAAGGAAAAAAGGTAGTTGTCTTGATTGATAGTGGAGCTACCCATAATTTTGTAGCTAAACGGCCGGTAGAAGAATTGAATTTGCCTATTTCCTCTTTTGTTAATTACAACATTCAACTTGGAAACGGGGAATTCTTTACAGGGAGAAAGCATTTGTAAGAACATATTATTGTTGTTGCCGGAGGTGGAAATTCTAGAAGAATTTTTACCCATTGAATTGGGTAGTTCTGAAGTTATTTTGGGAAACTCTTGGTAATGAAATTTGTTGTGAACAACAAAGCAGTACGCATAAGGGGAGATGTGAGCCTAAACAAAACAAAGATTTCTTTAAAAGCAATAATGAAGGCGGTACAGAAAGAAAAACAAGGTATTCTTATTGAAATTATCAAAGAAGAATTACAGATAGTTTTTTCAGAAGAGGTACTTTCTGCAGATATGGAGAAACTATTACGTCAATATGAGCATGTTATGAACATCCCATAAGGATTACCTCCTGTGAGACAATTTGATCATGCTATTGTTTTAAAAGAGGGTACCGTTCCAATCAACATTAAACCTTATAGATACCCGGTTATTCAAAAAGATGAAATAAAAAGGTTGGTGCAAGAAATGTTATTGGCGGAAGTTATACAATTGAGTACCAGTCCTTTTTCTAGTCTTGTTATTTTGGTTAGAAAGAATGAAAAAAGCTGGAGGTTCTATATTGATTATAGAGCTCTTAACAGGACAATAGTGAATGATTGCTTTCCGATTCCAGTGATAGATGAGCTAATTGACAAGTTATATGGTGCAAAAATTTTTACAAAGCTTGATCTTAAGTTTGGCTATCACCAGATTCGGATGAAAAAAGAAGATATTGCTAAAACAACATTTCGAACCCACGATAGTTTTTACGAATTTCTTGTAATGTCATTTGGATTATCAAACATGCCATCTACCTTTCAAGCATTGATGAATGAGATATTTCGACCATTTTTGAGGAGATTTGTATTAGTTTTTTTTTATGATATTCTTGTTTTTAGTTGCACAAAAGACGAACATATTTGACATCTTCAACAGGTTTTACAAATTCTATCGGAGCAAAAATTGTTTGTGAATAAGAAAAAATGTCTGTTTGCCAAACGCAAAATAGGATATTTGGGCTACGTCATTTCTAAAGAGGGAGTAATTGCAGTTCCTAGTAAAATAGGGGCAGTAAAGAGTTGGCAATCTCCAAAGAATATTAAACAGTTAAGAGGTTTTTTGGATTTGACAGGGTATTACTGGAAATTCGTCTGTGNTTAAACAGTTAAGAGGTTTTTTGGATTTGACAGGGTATTACTGGAAATTCGTCTGTGGATATGGAACCATTGCTCTACTCTTAATTGAACAATTAAAGAAAGATCATTTCTGTTGGTCCGAAGAAGTTGAATTGGCTTTTCAGAAGTTTAAGATGGCCATGTGTTCGTTACTGGTTTTGGCATTACCTGACTTCAACAAGCCTTTTGTTGTCGAAACAGATGCTTTGGGTTCGGGGATAGGTGCTGTTTTAATGCAACAATAGAAATCTATAGCTTTCTTCAGTCAACAATTGTCGAAGCAAAAACAATTGAAGTTTGTTTACGAAAGAGAATTAATGACTATTGTTCTAGCTATACAGAAGTGGAGACCATATTTGTTGGGACACCATTTCATTGTCAGAACAGATCAAAAGAGTTTAAAATTTCTTCTGGAACAGCGCATGGTGGCTGTGGAACACCAGTGTTGGCTTACAAAGTTGTTAGGATTCGATTTTGAAGTTCAGTATAAACCTAGAGTTGAAAATTTAGTGGCCGATGCTTTGTCTAGAATAATGGGCTGTGTCACAAATGGGGAACTCAAGGATATTCTGTGTACTAGTATTATTGATCCGCAACAATTAAAAACAATGGTGGATGCAGATTTCAAACTTCGAACTATCAAGGATGATTTGATTATGAATAAATGCCAATATTTTGGATTTTGTATTTTTCATGACCTTTTGTTTTTTAATAACAGGAAGGTCATTTCTAGCTCTTCCAAGTTTATTCCTTAGATTCTACAGATGTTTCATGATAGTCCTATTAGTGGTCACTCGGGCATCACTAAAACCATTAAGCATATTGCAGCCCAACTTTTTTGGTTTGGGTTAAGGAAGTCAGTTAAGTGTTTTATCAAAGCTTGTGTTGTTTGCCAACAAAATAAATATAAAGCATTACGTCTAGCTGGGTTATTACAACTATTACCAATTTCTAATGACATTCGGAAAGATGTTACAATGGATTTTATCGAAAAATTGCCGAAGTCGGAAGGTGTGAACACTATTCTAGTAGTAATGGATAAACTGAGTAAGTTCACTCAATTTATACCACTACGCCACCCATTTTCAGCTCAGACAGTGGCAGAGTTGTTTTTTAATAATGTTTTTCACCTTCATGGGATGCCGAAATCCATTATCACTGATAGAGACAAGATTTTTGTTAGCCGATTTTGGTGACAATTGTTTCTCTTACACGGTACGATTCAAGCTTAGCTCAGCTCGCAAACAGATGGTCAATCGGAGGTGGTAAACAAGATGATTGAAACTTATTTGCGTTGTTTCAGTGGCAATAAACCTACGGCTTGGTGTAAATGGTTGGCTTGAGCAGAGTTTTGTTATAATTCTTCTTTTAATTCAGCTATAGAAATGAGTCTGTTTAAAGCAGTATATAAAAGGGATTCTCCGTCGATTTTACGATTCAACACTCCTCCAAAATCATTGATTATTGATGTCGATATTCAATTAAGTGACAGAGATGAGATTTTATCTTTATTAAAATCTCATCTTTTGAGAGCCCAAAGCCGAATGGTTTCCTCGACAAATAGTAAGAGACGTAATGTGGAGTTTCAAGTAGGCGATCAAGTCTGGCTTCGTCTTCAACCTTATCGACAGAAAACAGTTAGTAAACACTTGCATGTGAAGTTATCTCAATTCTTCGAACCATTCAAAGTTCTTCAAAAAATTGGTGCTTTGGCCTACAAGTTGGAACTACCAGAGAATGCTATGATTCACCCGGTCTTTCATGTTTCACTATTAAAAAAGGTGGTAGGCGAAGTTTCTAAATGTTTGCCTTTACCAGATTTGTTGGGAAAAGTTTCTTGGATAATTCAACCAGAGTCTTTACTTGATGTGCAAACACAATCTGGTGATTCGTCGGGAATTATAATTCTAATTAAATGGAAGCATCTATAGCCTTCTGAAGCAACATGGGAGGATTGTGACCAAATTTGTTTTCAATTTCCAAATTTTAACTTTGAGGACAAGGTTGCTTTTTTGAGGGAGTATTGATAAGCTTATAGTTAGGTTTACGTATTCTAGAAGACGGTTTAAATGAGCTGTCATTTTACAGTTTTTCCAATTAGAAGAATGATTGTATTTTAGGAAGTACAGGGGGTGGAAAAGGAGGGAGGAGGAGTTACCAGAAACTCGAAAGTCTGGATTTCTTGTAATCCGAGAGGAGGTGCTCAAATGAGTAGGTGTGAGATTAGTTCTACAGAATCTGTAAAGCTGTAATTCCAAAGTAATAAAGCAGTTCGTTCTTGATTCCTATTAGAGTGATAACGTGATGTTGAAGATATTGTTTGTTACTGTCTCGGAGGAAATGTTGTCATGATTACAAGTGTTAGCACCATCCTAAGGGATGATATCATAAAATTTTATATCGTAATTTGAATGGAGAAAATGTGTCAATTTAATGTTGTGTTGAGTGATTACTTAATGTCGATGATATGTTACTATTGAGAATGTATTAAAAGAGTAATTTAGGTATTAATATTAACATTAGTCTATTATAAATAGAGGGAAAGAGAGTGAGTTAAGATTATTGAATATTGTCTAGGGAAATTACTCTCAAAAGTAGTTTATTTTCCGATTGAGTCATGAGTGGTGTTTTCTAGGCCTGTGTTTTGCCGGATTTGTGGCGTTTTTATTTTCCGTTCGTCTGTTATTTAGTTGTTTTTATTTCAATGAAGTTGTTTTATTCTCATCAATTGTATTAGAGTCATGTCGATTCTTAACGAGAAAGGATGGTGAAGCTTACAAGAGATATGAACGAGGAGCTTGTTGTGATGAACAACTACACATCTATCTGGCCTAGAAGAGAAAAAAAGCTCAAACTCTTGCTAAAGGTTGAGTACCAACAACAATACGAAGGATTGTCAGGCAAACCTTCATCAGGCGACAAGCAAAGGGGAAATATTGCTCCACTGTTCAATGGCGAGGAAGAGTTGTTCATAGCTTCCCCAACCAACCATAAACTCCAAACAGTTGATATGAGATGCTTGGAAAATGGAGGTAAAGAAGACATTGATATGAGACAACAAACAAATTCATTCATTTAGGAAAAAACCAATCAACGGTCACCGCCAAAGGAACACAGTCCACAGCTGTAGCTTGTCGGAAATCAAGCTTGGAGGAGACAATAGTCAATTTTTCTCCTCAGCTAGCTATGCATCCAGATTGGGCGGAGTTAGAACAAAATCGCACTGAGCAACCCTCTCTTCGTCTAGATGGAACACGCAGAGCTGCATTCGCTTTCAGATCCTTCCATAGCTAAGGGTTGAACGCAAGAGGATCTTCAAATGTGTTGGTGTCCGATCATCCTGCTGATGAGTTCTGGCGATCAGAGGAATGGCGGCGCAGGGTGGTCCAAAGCGGAGTGACGACCATCGTGAATGGCGGCCACCATGGGGAACAAAGGATTGTCGTTTTGCTCCTTGTTACAATCGAGAAAAGTGGCATGTGGAGGAGGGACTGAGGCCTAGCTTATACCGAGCTTTCCCCCCATCAAGATGATGCCATCGTAGTGGTGTTTAAGAGGTTGAACTCTGGGAGGTTTATAACCATCTTCGTGTTCAGAGGTTCTATCATAATACTTGCCCTTCAGGCTGGGAAAACAATTTAAACTCAGTGCTAGAACTAGAAGAGCTTCCAAGGGGTAAATAAGGGAAATGCCCCTGTTTCCTTGTTGGCGTGGAAGGCAGTTAAAGAAACGAAATGGTATAAAAAGGAAGAGACAAAGGAACCAAGTATATGAAAAGTGTGAACCTTCTTTTTTTTGTATTCCTTTTTCTTTTCGTTTTTCTCTGTAAATCGCCATACCTCTGGCTTTTGCATGCAAAATAACCTTCTACACCATTTCCATTTGTTCTGAAGAATAGCATCCATAACAAATTGGTGTAAGAGCCACTACAGTCAAGCATGGCAGAAACTCGGGCAAAGACAAATGAGGAAATGCTTAGAAGAATAGAGGCAGAGATTGAAAGACATGGGTACAACCATTTCTACTATTGTTGGTCGATTGGAAGACTCTGACTAGAAATTCCAACAATTGGCCTTGCGCCAGGACCGCGTGGATCCTACAATGCTCAATCTAGCCCAAGAAACTTCGATTAAACACTAGGCAATCATGATTGCCCTTAATCAACTGCTTCCGAATAGGTCAGAAATTAAGCAGAAACAGATTTTCTTGTCTGATCATGGCCAACCATCCAACATTCCACTAACCATTCCAGCTCGGCAAACAGAATGCTCTCGTTTCGATATCCCTCAGTCACCATGAGTACCTCATTTATACTTCCCTATTTTTTCTAGAGGAGGGGCCACGAGATTAGATCAGGAAGTCACTCAAAAATTTTAACTGTGTCACACTCCTGAAAATCTTTGTCTAAGCATTGCTGAAATGCACATGCAGGATCAGTTCGGCATTTTGTTTGATGGATTCATATCTAGCAATCCGCAAGCTACATGGGAATTGTTGAATATTAAGTCAAAAACTAGGAAAACAACTTATCATTTTCTGAAAGCGTGGTATTTTCTAGATTGTTTTTTCATTTTTTCTTGATATGTGAGAAACAATTGAACTGAAAAAAATGTAAAATAGACTTAAGATAGGAGAAGTAATTTTGACTACCAAAGAAAATATTTTAAGAGTTCGTTGGTCCATCCAATTGGAAGTGACAAATGAAAAGAAATTTTCTAAAATGCTTAGTTGATTAAGTTCATTTGAAATGAGGAATCTAAAATTCTTCTATGAACAATTATTTATTGCCAAATCGTCAAAGAAAATAGCATTTTGATGGAGCCAAATAATGTTAAAAGTCACTAGAATTACATTTTTGGCTCAAAATCATAATAAAAAATGTAGCCGCACAATGGTTTTCTAAAGTTTTACTAGCCAGTAAAAAATACCATCATCAAGCACAAACTATTTGTATGCGTATACAGAATTTGAGTTCAAAAAAAATGTTTTGGATCCTATGATGGATAGTACCTTATATACCCCTGGAACTTTAGATTCTTAATTTGGATCCATGACTCTTTTTCTCTCTACGGAGACACTCTCCTTAGTCACCACTGGAAACACACATTTTATCTTTTATGATTTGCACTGCAAGTTTCTGATTCTATTTTTATTGCTTACTTTGGTGTTGCCTGTATTGTTATCTTTGTTTTGAAATCGCTAACAATGTTTGAAATTGTTTTAAGTTAATATCTTTTCTATTCTGTGTTTAATTGTAGTACACGGGGAGCCTTTGCTGGGAGTTATTAGAGTTTGCTACAACATTGCTCTTAATAGGTACTTTTAATATCTTGTTGATGACAGCAGATGCCAAATTCTATTATCTATGATTATTTCTTTGACTTTGCAGTAAAAGTCCAATCAATCAAGCAACATCAAAAGCAATGTTGACCCAAATGATCAGCATCATATTCAGAAGAATGGAAACTGTCAGGGTATGAAATTCAAGTTATCATAATGTTTGGCTTATTATCTAGCGTAAGGGAATGAAAATGTAGTTGCTTTCAATAAGTAAGAAGTTATTGAGAGCAGACATCACAATTGTTTCAGGTTAGTTCATCTGGTCCAATAGGACATAAAGAAATCACTTTTGAAAATTCGGTGGCGAAAGTTGAAGATGATTCTTCAGTGGATCCAAATTTGAAAGAAATGACTTTAGGAGATGTGCTTAACCAGGTCAAAGGCAGTTCTCTTGCATCCGTTGAGGAACTTGATAATCTTGCAGGGGGTGCTGATATAAAGGTGATAATGTCTTGTTTGTTACTATTTTTATTATTAGTTTTTCTTGATTCACTTCTCATCCATACTTTTAGAATGTAATGGCATATATGTGATAAGAAAATCGTCTTTTTTCATTTATTTTTATTAACTTTCAAGAGATTTGAAATGTCACGGTTGAGCAAAAATTATGTTTTGTAGGGTTTAGAAGCAGTCCTTGAAAAAGCTGTGCAGGTTGAAGATGGTAAAAAGATGACAAGGTAGGGACTCAGCAATACATTTTTAACATATCATTTTATCATATCATTGTTTAGTAGAGTGCATTTTATTCATTTCTATTTAGAACAAATTATGATCTCTTACACTTGTTTTCAAAGGGGTATTGATCTGGAGACTATGAGCATAGTTCAACGTGATGCTTTGCTTGTATTTCGCACTCTTTGTAAGGTTAGTTATCTAAGAATTCTCTCAAAGATATTGGAATTTTCAAAGGCTTTAAATGATTTTGTTTGATGTTGATAGATGGGTTTGAAGGAAGATAATGATGAAGTCACTACAAAGACTCGAATTTTGTCTCTTGAGCTACTGCAGGTTAGATACATACATTATGACACTTTGATGTGATAAATTTTTATAAATTTCAAAATTTGAAGTTGTTGGGTTGAAATTATGACAATGATTAGTTTTTTTTTCAGAGAATTTGACATTCTCAATTACACAATCTAAAATTGAGAACTTATGATTTTACTGGCCTGATGGACTCCATACCTGAGGCCATGTGCACACTGGAGTTTTGAGGAGAAAACTTCCAATTTATTCATATTGAAAATAATGTTTACAATCTAATATATATAGAGTATTCATAGAAAGGTAAAAATATAATTTACGAAAAATAGGCAAATATCTTAAAATCTAGGAAAATCCTAATTTTTGTATAGAAAGTTTATATAACTTCCGGTTGTTAAGTAGATTTTTAGCATAACTTTTTTTCCTCTTTTTTTTTTTTGAGATTTGTTGACACTCCCCCTTAAGTTGGTATGAATATATTCTTAATGCCAAGCTTGGATATTAGTTTGTTAACTATTTCCTTTTTAACCCGTTGGTAAAGATATTTGTCATTTGATTACCATTAGATTCTTAATATCAAGTTTGATAGTTATACTATTTGTTCTTTAACCTTTGGTAAAGATATTCAACATTTGATCTTAGAGATTCGACATCAAGCTTGGATATTAGATAGACTATTTATTCTTTAACCCTTCGTTAAAGATATTTGTCACTTGATCATCAATAGAAGCATAAGATATGCAAATGGAACTTGAACAGAACTGAGCTTTTCTTTTATAAATGTCTATCTACTTCTTGTTTTTTTAAAAAGAAACATTTTGTATTAAGAAAGAAAATATACAAAAGAGTGAGAGGAAAAATTCATCCCGAGCAAAGGTCCAGATGTTATACTTATTCCACAACAATTTTTCTTGTCTTTTTCTTTTTTTTTTCTCCTGATTGGAAAGAACCAAATTAAAATGTCTATCTACTTCAACATGCTTAGTTTCGTTATGGATTATGAGAAATATATATATATTTTAAATTAATTTTATTAGAAAGAAAAAGAACGTGCAATTGGAGTACTAAGTTGCCTTACTGTTGCAGTAAAATTTTATGGATAATATTATACCAACCCAGAGATCATTAAGTATATTCTCTATGCATAAAGTTATTTTTATTATAAAGAAAAAGACTGTACCATTGGAGCATAAAGTTGCCTTACTGTTACAGTAAAATTTTATGTGTAATATTATACCAACCCATAGATCATTAAGTATATTCTTTATCCATAAAGTTAATTTTATTAGAAAGAAAAAGACTGTACAATTTGAGTATAAAGTTGCCTTACTGTTGCAGTAAAATTTTATGGGTAATATTATACCAACCCTAAGATCATTAAGTATCTTCTTTATGCATAAAGTTAATTTTCTTAGAAAGAAAAAGACTTTATAATTGGAGTATAAAGTTGCTTTGCTGTTGCAGTAAAATTTTTTAACTAATACTATACCAACCCAATGATCATTAAGTATCTTCTTTATGCATGTGATCTCACGTATTCTGCGTTCAACAACTTGAAACTCTGCTTTTGTACTACTACAAGGGACCGCATCTTATTTTTTTTCCTTCTTCAAGTTACTGAGTCACCTTGAAGTTATGAACGACAGGTGAATGTAGATTTTTGTCAATTGTGCTTTCTTGTCAATCTGCACAGTGTACACCTTTGTCCATGTCTTATTAGAGCCTTTATTGATGTACCTTTTAGGTTCTTAAGAATGCGATTCACAAAGTCAAAGTGTTATTTACCCTAATAGTGGATAAATTGAGTTGCTATGCTCAGCAAAGGCAATGTCGGGTCTGGTGTTTGATAAGTAGACCATCTTCCTAACTGGCTTATGAAATTTCTGTGTGTTTGCCTTCTTCCTTAGTATATCAAGAGCCAATTTGGTTTTTGTATTAATAGCAGTGCAATTGGCTTGCACCTGAGTTTTCTAATCTCTTTTAATTGATCGAGGACATGTTTACACTTGGAGACAAAAAACTCATTTTTTTCTCAAGCAAACTCCATTCCCTGAAAGTATCTATGCTCTCTGTAGTTTTTATTTCAAAATCAAACTTTAGAAATGGCTTCAAGCTTCCAAATCAGGGAAGTTATTTCCTATTAATTTCATTTCATTTACACAAAGAAGTATAGCTACTTTACCATCAACCAGGGGCTTAAAGAATAGGTTATGATTTGCTTGACTAGGCTAGAATGATTTCCAGAACCTCTGTGACTTTGATATCATGTGCAAAGCAGAGTTTTGAATTGAAAACTTCCTATTCATTCATGCCGAAAATAATCGTAACAATCTTGTATATATACACTACTAATTTTATCTTAGAAAAGTAAAATATAAGTTGCAATGTAATGAGTAAATATCCTGAGATCTAGAAAAATTGCAAGTTGAATAGAAAGTTCTAAACTTTATGTTATTGAGTAATTTTTAGAATTAAAAAAACTTTTTCTTTTTGTTTTTCGTTTGCTTAGATTTTTGATATTTTCAAAGTTGTCCTCTCCGGTTTAGAGTCATTATTCATGACTTTTATTTTTGGATTAATAAGAGATTTGAACTCAAGATCTCATGTTTATATACTTTACTTTATGTTTGTATACTTTACTAAATTACCTCAAATTTCAAAAGGTTAAGTTGTTTGGTTAGAAATAATTTGATCATTTATATCATTTTTTAATGGTGCATGTTGCCAATGTCTATTGACTAACCTTGTCTATTTATTATTATTTTTCTCTTTCATTCATTTAGCAAGCTTTGGAGTAATTTTTCCATGAAAAAGAATATTTTGAATGTTTGAATACTTGGGATTGTTTTATGATATATCTGAACATAAAGGGTTTATACACATCCTAGTCATTTCCTTGCAATGGGTACGGATATTTAAGTGTTTTTTTTCCTAAGAAGGCAATAAATGAAAAACAAGTGCTCTAAGCTGGCATGCAAATTTGACTTCTTCCTAAACAAAAGTAAATTTACAATGTTCATTCAAGTAGGTCGTTCAGGTTGGTGTTGAAAAACTCAATTATTTTCAGGTCTGTAATGTCAAGAAAAGCTTGTGTGCCTTAAATGATCTGATTTTCCTCATGTGCCTCAATAAAAGATCCGATCATTTTTTCATGATTGTTTATTTATTTTTTGATGTCGTCATTATGATATGTCAATTATTGTATGCAGGGTCTGTTGGAAGGGGTTAGCCATTCATTTACAAAAGATTTCCATTTTATTGACTCAGTGAAAGCATATCTCTCATACGCCTTATTGCGAGCTTCAGTATCACAATCTCTAATCATATTTCAGGTTAGTCCATCAGGCAATGTAATTTACTAAATTTTTGTGAAAATCATTCGAGCTTTTGTTTCTGATCATGAATCTCATGTGGCAGTATGCGACTGGAATTTTCTCCGTGCTCTTGTTCCGATTCAGGGAAAGTCTAAAAGTATGGCTTTTGATCTTGATGCTGAACAATCTTAAACTTTTTCATTTCCTCTTTATTAAGATTTCCTTTTTCTGATTTTAATATGACAGAAACCCTAAAATTAAGTCAGCGAAAATAATTTCTGTTATTTTATAATTCCAATTACAACCATTTAAATAGCTTATAGAGCAAATCACATATTCTATGGAATATCTAATTACCTATAATCTTAGGAATTAGAATATTACCACATTTCTTAGTTAATACTAGTAAACCAGAATAAATAGAATATTTCCAAGTAAATGGAATTTATTTTCCATCAGTCTCCCTCAAGCTGGTGTATAAGTAACTTTTATTCTTAGCTTGGGGTATTCCTAGCTTGGATGTGAATTTCTGAAACACATACCAATTGATCCTTTTGGTCATACATCTGTGAATATCTCCTATGTAGAGATAAGAAGTGTATATATTAGGCCAATTTCCAACTTCTCCATAATAAAATGTCTATCAATTTTGATGTGTTTTCTTTGATCATGTTGATTTTTTTTTTTCACTATATCGTCTCATTGAGTGATCCCACTTAATCTTCAAATTCTCAAGGTAATTTCAAGCATAGTAGTTCATATAAACTCGGAGCTATTGGTTGGAGATTCAGCATCTTCACCGTAACGAGATATTTTTCATATTCCTTACTTCTCCGAGTCGCAAGATTTCCACTAAAAAAGGTGTTGTATTCAGAGTTTGATCTTCTAATCAACAATTGACCTAGCATAACTGACATTGGTGTATTCCTCAAGTAATGAAGCTGCTAACAAAATATACCTTTTCTTGGAATTCATTTAAGGTGTTTTAACACCTAATGACTGCTTGTAAATAATTAACTTTTAGATTATGCATGAACAGACTAATCACACTCATTGTTTATGCTATATCCGGACATGTATGACTAAATACTTTTCTCTGTTCATTCTTGTATCTTTTTTGTATTTTTCGAGTCTAAGGTTATGATCTAACGAAGCGTTAACTGACTTGCATGCTGGCTTACCATTTTTGAGAAAGCCTGTGACAATAATTTTGTTGAGATATAAAATTTTCCTATTTAGAGTTTGCCATGAGGATTCTAAGAACATATTTTAATCTCCTTGTTTAGTTGCTTCCTCAAACTTTGTTGCTCTTTGTCATTGCCCTATATCATTAATGTATACTAAAAGAGTTATGACTTCTCCTTGCCTAGGTGCTTCCTCAAACTTTGTTGCTCATTGGCATTGCTCTTTGTTACTATTATATTATTAATGTATACTAAGAGAGTTATGACTTCCCCTTAACATAAGTGTTTAATGAATAGTGTATTCCCCTAGTGAATTTTTTTTTAAATTTTCATATTAACTCCATAGCAATCATAACTTTTGCTAACTTTCCATATTACCTTTGTGAAGATTGTTTGAGTCCCTATAAGGCATTCTTCAATTTATAAACAATATTAGTTTCAAAATTATTTCCATAGCTTGGGGAACTCACATAAATTTCTTTTAACTTTCCATGGAGAATACTGATAGGCATCTTATAGAGTTTCAATGAAGTGCACTTATTTTAATGAACTTATTCTAATTATTTTTTATGATTCTTAGATAATATTTTAATTATATCTTTTGATGTTATTTATTTATAGGAAAGATTGTAGTTCGAGTGAATATCGATATTTTGGGGGAAAATATTATAAGGGGAGAGATAAAAGACATTTCAAATGTGTGCTTGCTTTGTAATTTTGTTACGTTGTTTTATTAAAATTATATGAGGTACGTAACAATAGTATTAGAGCACGGATTAGTTCAAGTTTGTGAGGAAGTCAGACAAATCCGTGAGAAGTTTTGGTAGGAAATCAGGTCGTTTCTGGAGGAAATTTCGCACGAGATGACGGTTGTGTTGGAACTCATTCCTGTCTAGTTGTCATCGACAATTGGTGAAAAAAAATCGAGAGAGAATGACAGAGAAAGGTTGAGCGTAAGGAAGATCAACAGGTCTAGGTTCGTAGTTACAAACCCTGACAACTAGACAGTGGATGGCTCGATGAAGGGTGGATGGCTTCGAACTGAGGTGGTGGTAGCTTCTCTTGTTGGTGTTCTTGAGTAAGCCAAGGAAGGAAGAAGGCGGCTGAAAGGAAGCATGGGGCATGGCTCGGTAAGAGGTGGTCGGTGCCGATCCGAGGTGGCTGTAGCTTCCCTTGTTGGCGTTCATGAGCAAGCACCGGAAGGAAGGAGGCAGTTGGATTTTTTCCCTAGCCTGCATAACAAAAAAATTAGGGTTGGATGACCTATCCAACCTTTTGGGCTAGGCTGCCCACAACAAAAAATTAGGCTTGGATAGAATATCCAATCTTTTGAATTAGGCTGCATTAATCCAAATTAATACAACTTTATCCAACAATCTTACTTTTTCTCAATCCAGTTTTCTTCTGTGGCTACAAATTTTTGAACAAAGTTCAATACCGACGATATAGTAAACTCTTTAAACATTTATTCTACAATAAAATGAAGGGATATAAAAGAGAGAAAGTAATACAAGACTAAGGGATAAAAAAAAGAGTAATACAAGATTAAGCACCTCGAGAACAAAGTTTTCATTGAGTGGCGAGTAATGATAGATTTCTAATGAAGTGCATTTATTCTAGTTATTTTTTAAGATTTCTAGATAATACTTTCATTATATCTTTTAGTATTCTCTAGTTGTTATTTATTTAAAGGTGAGAGTGTAGTATGAAGGGGAATGAATATTTTTTACGAAAAATATTCAAAAGGGAGAGTTAACAGACCTCTCGAATGTCTATGTTGTTTTATAATTTCATTTCGTCATTTATTAAATTATATAAAAATCGTAATGGTATCCGGCAAAATTAATTGTTCTTAGAGAAGAATAATAACATAATTCATAATAATTAAACTATTAATTATTTAATAATAATTATGAAAAGGAGTATGATAGTCGCTTCTTGTTATTTTTCTTCTTGCTCCTTGTTATTTTTCTTCTTGCATCTAGAATAAGTGAATGAGATTGGGGTCTATCAAATGCATTTGTGACGTCAAATTGTTATAGATCCCAACTAAAATTTGGTGCTAAAGATATCAATATTCTAACTGTGTTTATTTTTGTGATTGGAACAAAGGTCTTAACATAAGAGATCTGATAGATTTGAGCATAATCCTTGAGAACTAACCTTGTTTTTACAACCCATCAGTTTCTTCCTTTCTAGCAACCTTACCAAGTCTCAATTTTCATTATTTTTCAATGCCCAATTTCCACGGTCATAGCTTGTTTCTACTCCTATTTGGATAAGGCCTCAGTTTAAGTTGCAAGGATATGAGTGGTGTTTAAGCTAACAAGGAACAATTTTATGGGGTGGTGCAAATTTTTGGAATGATAAGTAATTTGACATAAGGAAGAGATGTTGTTTAGTGCATTCTCGAATTACTTTACGAAGAGCATTGGGTAGGTCATTTTCTTAGTCAATGTTATGAGCATTAACCTTAGTTTCGCTATAGTAAAGAATTGGAAACTTGTACCTCATTTTTGGTGACTAGATTGGATGATTAAACTTGTGTAGATTTAGGTATGGCCGTCTTCATTCTTGAATACACTCTTCTAAATCTTTTGCTCTTAAGAATTGAGCGGACGGTTGGAAACGATTTTTTGGGTAGAGGTGGTGATGGATGGTAAGTCTAGTAAGGATAATAAATCAAGTTGTGCACTCCCCTATGTCCTTATTCCCGACTTGGAGGCTTGTTATGAAGCATTCAACATTTTTCACATGTGGTTCTTGGATTTTTGCAATGCATGTCCCAAAGATTACGCTTGTGGTCACAATTTTGAGGCCTTGATTGATTAAATTGGTCGGTCATTGTTGTGTGCTCATTCACCAATGGGTGAGCCATTGTTATTATTAGCAACCATAGTAAAACTTTTAGAGGTTGGTGGCTTAAGCATTAAGCTTCTTTGAATGTCATCTCCTCGAATTAAGATCACCACTTCATTAAAGTGATTTTTTTTGTTTTTAAGAATTTGGATCTTTATTTGATCAAATTTTGATCTGGGCTAAAAGAAAATTGTGAACCCTGCCTTACTCAATAAACCATCTCAACATCAATTGGGTACTTGGTCTATGCCATACTTAATGATTGAGTTTTTTCTGTGGAGATTTTAATTGGTCAGCTTACTCAATAACAGATTTGTTGTCTTGTTTGGCACTCATAATCTCTAATCTAACCTCACACTTTACTTACATTTCGGGCTTTGGAATATTTCTATAGAACATCTACTTTGCAACGAAAAAAACATGCACGTACACAAATTTCAAGACTCATAGAATACCACATCCATGCTATAATTGTAACGTCCCTGATCCTCTCGGTATAATATTGTCCACTTTGGGCTCACGGTTTTGTTCTTAGGGTTAACATAAAACACGTTGTACTAAGTAAGGAAGAGAATTTTATTTATAAATCATGCGCTTTTCACTCTCCCAAGCAATGTGAGATTATGCATCTTCACTGGTATGGACTGGACCCTCAACTAGATTATTTTTGCTGTCACAGGGCGGACTACTACATTCTCCCCTCCTTTGGGGGTCTAACGTCCTCGTTGGCTATAGTTCCGGTTAGGTTTTAGCTCTGATACCATTTGTAATGTCCCTATTCTTCTCTATACAATATTGTCCACTTGGCACTGAAACCCGCACGGTTTTGTTCTTGGAGTTAGCCCAGCATGTGTTATACTAGATAAGGAAGATAACTCTACTTATAAACTATGTGTGTTCCACTTTTCTAACCGATGTGAGATTGTGCACCTCCACATGTATTAGTTGAAATCTCACCTGTGTCATTTTTACCTTCTTAATCATGGAGTCTTTGTCATCCCTTGTGTTAAAATTGCGGTATCTGAAATGGGCACCAATATAATATGAACTAATTGTGATTATTCGAGATAATTTTTTCCATCTAATACATATGTTGCTGTGAATACTCTGTAAATCCCTGGTGGTTGTGATCAACTACCTTACAGTTTGTTTCAGTATCCATTGATTAACATAAAAAAAGTGAATAACTCCCTTTTTTTATGAGGCTACATGGTGGATGGATGGATCTGGCTTAGAGAAAAAAATTAACCAGAGATGGGCCTTCGGAAACCTAGCAGAAAATTCCTTCCAAAAAACATACAATGAAAAAAGTAACGTTCTTAGGCCTCTGCTGTTTTTCTAGCAGAAAGGGTAGTCCAAAAATTCCTTTGTATAGGAAATACACTCTAAAGATTTCCTAAGCCAGGGAAGGGGAAGAAATCCTAAAGTAAACAAGCTCCTGATACTGTGACAGATACCCTAAACATAAAATAGAAATATAATTTTTGTTATTTCATAGTACAACCTTTTAAATAAGTTTATAAAACAATCTCATATTTTATGGAATATCTAATCAATCACAATCTACCTTTCTAATTAATAAATATACTAATAAGTAAGAATGGATAGAATATATTTCCAAATAACTGGATTATATTTTCCAATGTACATTTTCTTTTTGTAGGGTGAAATTGGCATATTCTTTCCCTTGATAGTTTTGAGATCATTGGACGGCACGGATTTTCCCATCAACCAAAAAATCAGTGTTCTACGGTATAATATTTTTTATGATTGGTTGGTTATTGCACTACCTTTGCACATGTTTCAATTGTTGAATTGGTTGCGATTGAGCTCTGTTGAACTTTTTTTTTTTCTTTTCATTTAACTTTTTGAGACATTGTGTTTACAGGATGCTAGAAAAAGTTTGTAGGGATCCCCAGATACTTGTGGACATCTTTGTGAACTATGATTGTGATCTTGAGGCTCCAAATTTGTTTGAACGAATGGTATATTGTCAGTAGTTTCAATCTGGTAATAATGTATAATATCTACTGTACTTATGGTTGGGGTTTCCTTTTAATTTCCTTAGGTGACCACTCTTTCTAAAATTTCTCAAGGAATCCAAAATGCTGATCCCAATACACTTGCTAATTCCCAAACAACATCAGTTAAAGGTTCATCACTGCAAGTAGGTATCTTGATCGTCCTCAGCATTTCCCTTATTACCAATAAATGTTGGTGACCCTTTCTTGAATTTTCTAGTGTCTAGTGAATGTGCTTAAATCACTGGTAGACTGGGAAAAGTCACATCATGAATCAGAAAATCAGGATAAAAATTCTCATTCCGTTGAAGAAGAATTTTTGTCTAAAGAAACTCTTGAGACAAAAAGCAGGGAAAGTAGTGGCAATACCTTCGAGAAGGCAAAAGCTCACAAATCTACAATGGAAGCTGCTATCTCTGAGGCAAGTGGTCAGGCTTTATTCAGTGTTTATTTGTCAGTACAGCAGTTATAAAGTTGGTGGCATTTGTTCCTGTCATTTTATCCATGTGCCTGATTTGTAGTTTTATCACATTGCAGTTCAACAGGAAACCATTTAAGGGTGTGGAGTATTTGATTTCTAATAAGTTAGTAGAGAATACACCACTTTCCGTTGCTCAATTTTTGAAAAACACGCCCAATTTGGATAAGGTGAAATTTATTTCTCCCTTAATATTGCTTCATATTGTTGTTAATCAATAACTGTTTTGTTTTTTAGGCTATGATTGGTGATTACCTGGGTCAGCATGAAGAGTTTCCTCTATCTGTGATGCATGCTTTTGTAGATTCCATTAAGTTTTCAGGCATGAAGTTTGACACTGCAATCCGTGAATTTCTTAAAGGATTTCGTCTTCCAGGAGAAGCTCAGAAGATAGATCGCATAATGGAAAAATTTGCAGAACGGTACTGGGATGTCTATTTTGTATTTGCTAGTGCACAAATAAAACTGAGAGCATGTTTGTATGCTCTATCTGCCTTCTTTGGTGCCTCTATTTGCCTTTTTTAAAGCTAGAAATCAGATTGCCAACTCATCTTGATCACAAACTGGATGATTTGGTTAGTTCTCTTGCGCACAGGAAGTTTATTGGCTCATGAACTTTGTATGCATGCTTTGAAGTGGCAATGGCATCTGATGGATTTAATAATAATATATAATAGAATGAGTTAGCTGACTCTTTGTTAACTACCATGTAAAAGTAGAATTTACTCTAAGTCCCATCATCTATCATAGTTGTTTTGTTTTTTGTTTTATGCTCAGGAAGTAACACGTGTGTTGTCTATTGGGTCCTTGACAGGTATTGTGCAGATAACCCAGGACTTTTCAAAAATGCCGACACTGCTTATGTTCTTGCTTATGCAGTTATAATGTTGAATACTGATGCTCATAATCCAATAGTGTGGCCTAAAATGTCCAAGTCAGATTTTATACGCATGAATGCCACAAATGATCCTGAGGAAAGTGCCCCTATTGAACTCCTAGAAGAGATTTATGATTCCATTGTTAGCGAAGAGATTAAAATGAAAAATGATGCTGGTGGTGAAGAAAAACACAGCAAACAAAGTGAGGAAAAAGGCCTTGTTGGTATTCTTAAGCTGGCGTTTCCTAAAAGCAATTCATCAACCGATACCAAATCTGAGAGTGCAGCTATTGTAAAGCAAACACAAGCTATATTTCGTAGTCAGGGAGCAAAGAGAGGAGTTTTCCATACCTCGCAACAAATTGACCTTGTCAAGCCAATGGTTGAGGCTGTGGGGTGGCCACTCCTTGCTACTTTTTCTGTGACCATGGAGGAACGAGACAATAAGCCAAGGGTTGTTCAGTGCATGGAAGGGTTTAGAGCTGGAATTCATATTACATATGTTCTTGGAATGGATACTATGCGCTATGCTTTCCTGACATCTCTTGTCAGGTGGTACAATTTGTCATATTTTTTATTGCTCCTTGTTCATGTGATTCTTGTTAACTCTTAATTTCTTGTTAATAACCATTGTGATTGCCATTGGTTTGTATGTCAGATTTACTTTCTTGCATGCCCCCAAAGAAATGGGTAGTAAAAATGTGGAAGCTTTACGAACTCTACTGACTCTTACTGACTTAGAAATTGACTCCCTTCAAGACACATGGAATGCAGTTTTGGAATGTGTTTCACGGCTGGAATTCATCACATCAACTCCATCAATTGCTGCAACTGTTATGCATGGATCAAATCAGATTTCTAGGGATGCTGTCCTTCAATCCCTGAGAGAGTTGAATGGAAAACCTGCAGAACAAGTTTTTGTGAATAGTGTCAAACTTCCCAGTGATTCTGTTGTGGAATTCTTTACTGCTCTCTGTGGTGTCTCTGCAGAAGAACTAAAACAAACTCCAGCACGGGTTTTCAGCTTGCAAAAGCTTGTTGAGATCAGCTACTACAATATGGCTCGCATACGGATGGTATTCTCTTATTAACATTCTCCTTGCAGACCAAATTATTTCCTCATTCATATTCATAAGTTCTCAGAGTAAAGTGTTATATTTCTTGTTAAAGGGGTGTCTTTTCCCCCGTGTTAGTTTCATTGACATGCAAAAAGGATGATCTACTTCCAAAAATTTCAATAATAATGAGTGAAATGTGCAAAATTGGCAGAATGAGATTAGTTTATTTCCTTGCTATCGATTAAAGGTCGTTTAAAATAATCAAAGATGACTTTTAGCTTGTATATAAATAGTTGTGGAGATAAATTTTGAATTGCTTGTTTATGTTGAAGACATTGAATGGTTTGATGTGATCGGGAAATATCACTCTTCTGTTAAGAAAGATGTATGCCAATTGCCTCATAGTCTATTTTGGTGTAACGGTTAGTTACAGATAAGGTGGATGTGGCCAATCTTATAATTCTTTATTTGGAAATATCTTTTTCTGGGGTAGAGATCTAGGCTTGATTGTGAATAGTGTTAGGACAACGGTGTTTTAGCATTTTTCTTCTATCACCTTCTTGTACATACGTATATTTTACTACTGATAAAACAACATGCTGGACTAGGAGCTTCTTTTGATCTATATAGCTAGAATGAAGACTTGATTAAACAGCATAAATTTTGCGTAATAATTCTAATAGAAATACTTTTTACAACCATGCTTTGCTGCATGATTTTTCTTCAAACTTGATAAAAGGGTTTTCTTATTTAATGTGAGATAGGGTTTTTTTTGTTCCTTTTCCCCAAAATACTTCTTACAACCAATCTGTGCTTTAGGTTACTTTTCCAAACTTGATAAAAACATTTTTTTATTTAATGTGGAAAAGGGGGTTTAATTTTTTCCTCCTTTCCACCTTGTTCACATTTATTTTAGTGACACAAAATTAATTTTTTTTACAGATAAAACGTGGGTGACTGTGAGCTTCTTTTGATCTATATACCAAGAATGAAGGCTTGATCAAACATGTTGTGCACATTCATTATAATAAAAATAAATTTTAAAACCACGCTGTGCTGTATGCTCTTTTTTTTCCAAACTTGATAAAAGTATTTTCTTATTTAATGTGATACTGGGTTTTTATTTAGTTTTTCTTTACCCCCCAGAATTCACAACTTTTTTGTAATATCTTCCAGGTTTGGGCTAGAATATGGTCTGTGTTGGCAAATCATTTTATTTCTGCTGGGAGCCATCAAGATGAAAAAATTGCAATGTATGCCATAGATTCTTTGAAGCAACTTGGTATGAAGTATTTGGAGCGAGCCGAGCTTGCCAACTTCACATTTCAAAATGACATTCTAAAACCATTTGTTATTCTGCTCCGGAACAGTCGAAATGAATCTATTAGAAGGTTAATAGTCGACTGTATTGTTCAAGTATGTTTACCTTATCAACTTTGCTGCTAGTCTATAATTTATTTTATTTTGAATAATACTTAGTTTGAAAAATATACCTTAATTGTTTGTTGTTAATTTATTTTGCAGATGATAAAATCTAAAGTAGGAAACATAAAATCGGGATGGCACAGTGTTTTCATGATTTTCACAGCGGCTGCAGAGGATGATTGTGAATCAATTGTGGAAAGTGCATTTGAAAACGTCGAGCAGGGTAATGACTATTGATTCCTTTTCTTTAATGATGTTTGCTTGTGTGGCATGGATTTTTTTTTTCCTCTTCTTATATAATTTTGCTATTTCTTTATTTTGTTGATAAAAAAATTGCACTTCTAACAATAAAGAACGTTGCAGTCATACTGGAACACTTTGATCAAGTTATTGGTGATTGTTTTATGGACTGCGTCAACTGCCTCATTCGATTTGCCAACAACAAAAATTCACCTCGAATAAGTTTGAAAGCTATTGCTCTCCTACGTATATGTGAAGATCGTTTGGCTGAGGTTTGTTGTTACATTAGTTTTCTAATGTTGCACGATATAGGTGGTCTTTCTCTTGTTGAAATTGTTGGAAAGACATTAGATAGATAAGATGAATGTCTTGAATCCTTGTTTTTATACATCACAAATTTTTTTTCATGCATATTGATAGGAAGAGACTTTGTAGTTGCAGACCCAGGACTAGTTCCTTCCAGATTGTGTTATAATTGTGTCTATGCTTTTCTTTAGTTCTTTTGATACTGCAGATTTTTAGAATGTATCAATGAATAGAAGTTAAATAACACAAGTCGTGTTTGAATTTGTCAACTTTATGCCAAGTAATCATTTGGCTTAATCATTTATGAATATCTATATGTTTGGGTGTTATTGTTTCCTGTTTGCCAAATAATTGTTTGGACATATACCGCAATGTAAAACAATGTCCACACAATGAAAGAAATAAATTTATAATTTATGTGCTTGGCGAATTGAAAACATATATAACTTGCAAAAGTGCTTTTAATAATAAAAAATTGTGTAAATATTTTTCCTTGCATCGAATAAAGGAAACTAGCACTATCCCAAAGAAATGGAGGAGACATGTATCTATGGCCCTAAAAGAACAAATGCAAAGGAAAGGAAAGTTTTGAAAAAGTACAGTTAATCATAAACCAAGAGACTAGTACAAAAATAACAAAAAAAAAGACGTGAAGGATTTGACTCAACATTTCCATTAGCTTCTATAATTTGAAGTTTGCTTTCTCATATATGGATATAGTATTAGAAAAAGAACCGTGTGGGTCTTGAAAGAGGTTAATCAGTTAGAATATTTAGTGGTAGCCATTTGTTTGCTGTCATGTAATTGACATGGTTTGTTTGGCATGCAATATCTGCTTCTGTAATTTTGTAATTTTTTCTATCACTAAATCTGAGCTTGTTAGACAAGTAGATTTAATTATTTGGTATCATTGCCTTTTCTTTTGTTTTAATTGTCATCTTTCATACCTTTTCTGCTCTAATCCCTCCACATTATGTTCGAATGCTAGGGTCTTATTCCTGGTGGCACTTCAAAGCCCATTGATGATAATTTGGATGGATCAAGTGACATGACTGAGCATTATTGGTTCCCAATGCTTGCTGGTTTATCTGATCTGACTGCAGATTCAAGGCCAGAGGTTAGAAGCTGTGCTCTTGAAGTTTTGTTTGATTTGCTGAATGAAAGAGGTAGCAAGTTCACGCCATCTTTTTGGGAGAGCATATTCTATCGTGTCTTGTTTCCCATTTTTGATCATTTGAGACAAGTTGGAAAAGAAAGTTTGATTTCTTCTGGAGATGAGTGGCTTCGTGAAACCAGCATTCATTCACTTCAATTGCTCTGCAACCTTTTTAATACTTTTTACAAGGTATGGATGCTCTTGTTTTCTTGTTAATTTTGAGTTCTAATTGCTCCTCTAATGAATCAACCTTCAGGTCTATCGTCAAATTTTTTATTTTTTTGGCTTTGATTAGTTGTAACAAAAAACATTGTACAAAAAGAAATAATTAGGAATTGGAAAGCTTGGATAAAAGCTTTAATCAAACAACCTTTGCATAAATCTCTTGTATAACGGATGACTTTACCTACTTATGTAAGGATTGATAAAAATCATCTATGGAAACAGTATTTCATAAAAAAATAACTTTATTATCATTGATACAAATGCACCAAAAATGCAATGAGTCATCAAGCTACAAACTTTTTTGTTGCCACTTCCAAGGTGTCATCTCTCCAACATTAAATTCTTCGCAGCTCTCAGCATCACCCAGATCAATCCATCTTCACACCCACAATTTACTGAATAAGAAAACTGACCATGAAGACGGAAATGTCGTTCATCCATAAGTAGACATACTACCAAATGGAATCCTCTTTGTTTAAGTTTGTATATGACAAAAAAAGCCCTCTGCAAGTTGTCCACGCGAAGAAAATAGTCCTTGGGAAAGTACTGAATAATTTCTAATAAAAAGATTTAACCTCTAGAAAACATCTTTTGCATGGTGGAATGGTTAACCTTTTGAGGATTAATTTGACCATGTTACCAAACCTTTTGCATTGGCACAGTGAATATGATCTGCTGAAGTTTATTTTTTTCGTAGAATTGGTATCTTCTTTTCTTTTTCATGTAAGGGTAGTTTATGGGCTTGTTATCATAGCTATTAATTGTCTTTTAAAAATGTTTTGCTTGCAAGAATTTTTTGAAACTGTTTGAGTGTAATACTAAAAGTAAATTTGATTTTTAAATGCTCGTTTAGGAGACGTAAAGCCTACCTTGTTTCTCTTGGAAGAGCTGTTAAATTCACTGGAAGTCTTTGTTCAGTTTTATTAAAACTTTTTGTTTACATTATTATCCTTATATTGATGAAGATAATGATGGATTTCTACTCATGTGCTTTTTTTTTTTTAATAAAAGTCGCCAAAAGATATCTCGCTAAGTTTAAGTTTGGGCCCTATACTTCCCTTGTAAAATTTGCTGGCCAATTGGATGTAGCTTCTACAGCACTAATTAAATTTGAACCTTTTGACTTCCTTGCTTTGTTTTTCAGGAGGTTTGTTTTATGCTACCACCACTGCTGAGTTTGCTATTAGATTGTGCAAAGCAGACTGAACAGTCAGTGGTCTCGTTGTCTCTCGGTGCACTGGTGCATCTCATAGAAGTCGGAGGACACCAGTTCAGTGAGAAGGATTGGGATATGTTGTTGACAAGCATCAGGTGCTTAATCTATATATATAATATTAAAATTGTTTGTTTATGAGAAAAGAATTTCATTTAAAAAAGGATGTAATATTAAAATATATAATATATAATATTAAAATTGTGAGGCGCGTAGTCTAAATAAATGTATTGTTTTTACTTTATCTTGTATTTATCAGTTCTTTTTGACTTCCAGAGATGCTTCGTACACTACTCAACCACTGGAGCTACTTAATGCTTTAGGTTTTGAAAACCCAGGCAATGGAGTGCTAAAGAAAGACTTGGAGGTATCTACGGGTGATGGTGTCTCTCGGCAGACAGTTGATTATGAGGGAGTTAAAGATCAGCAGTTTAGCATCACGGACTATGCAAAGGCATCTCCAAATACTGATGGTGATGGCATTGCGCGGAATCCCAACGCATTGGTCTTGGTAAATCAACATCAAGAGCTCAGGATAAAAACCACTTCAAATGGATCTGAAGGTTTTTTTTTTCTTTTTTAACAGAACAATGAGCATCATTGAATTTTAGTCTTTATTTATTGGAAATGATTCTGATCAAACTCCAATAAAATTTTCTTTAGCTCCATTTTTTTTGAGCTTTGCATATTGGCTTTCAATTCATGTCCAGTTGGGATTAAAAAGAGATTCCTATGTTATAGGCCTTCCATCTCCGTCTTTGACGATTGAAAAATCTTCTGAAGCTGGAGGCCTGCGCCGGAATCAAACTATAGGCCAGAGAATTATGGGAAATATGATGGATAATCTCTTCCTTCGAAGTTTTACTTCTAGGCCAAAGGGTAGTGCTTCAGACGTTTCAATTCCATCTTCTCCCATGAAGGTAATATTCTCGTGGTTTTGTTTTTCTTCATTAGTAATATGTAGAGTTGTTATCAACATTCTGTTAATTTAAGAATTGTATTTTATTATATAGCAATGTTAATTATATTATATATATATATATATATATATACTTTGTCCTATACTATAAAGATTTTTTAGTTTCGCAAGTTAAACCTTTCATAGATGAGTTTGTTTAGTTCATAGTTATAAATTGGATTTAAGATGTAAATGTTTAGTATCTATCAGGTAATGAGAATTTGTGCACGGACACACATGCGCATAAATGTAATCCTTTTTCCCTGTTCGGAATATCTACTGAAACTTAGGCTTTTCCATACAATTTAGTGTGAATACGATGAAGATACTCTTTTGTAATTGCACAATGCATGGAAACTCTCTTTTTTAAAAATTGTGTTGTATTCAAGTATATATAATTAATATTGGTGATTGGAAAGGAGAACATCTGACGGCTTGAAAACTATGTAAGAGTCAAAAATATGAAGTGAGACAACATTTGTTTTTATGTTTAAGGTGATATTCAGTGATGAAAAGTTCTGTTTAGAATTTTACATAAATTCTACTCATAAATATCCACCATTTTTTTTATTTTCTAGAGAAACAAACAAAAATAATAAATTATTTATATCTTTGTGCTGGTTTCATGTTCCAGATGATGTTGGGACACGAAAAGTTATTTGGTGGATCATCCACTATTGCAGTTGTTGGAAAAGAAATTGTGTTTGCTGTATGTTTCAATTTTTTTAAGGGGATACTAGTTCTGCTAACTTGGCATATAAAATGCTCGCTAGTGCTAGGAGGCTTTGTGCAGCATTCAAATCCCAAACAATTTTTACCTCACTTAATTTTAACTTAGGAGTAGTTAGTTACTCATAACACTCTCAAGGATTTTAGGCATAGGGATCGGTCATAGAGAGTTTACTACAGGATTATCTTCTATTATTACGCATGTTGCAGCTTAACCAGATGATGTACTATATTTGCATATCCATGCAAAACAATATATGCCATCAGATGAAAGCACACAAGCTTTTCTCTTTATTTTGTCTATAATGTTTTGAGCACATTTTTACTGAATAAAATGAAAATCCAATATTGAAAAGAGAATAAACTCAATGACATGCAAACTATATTGGGTTTATTTTTCTAAGCTTTGTTGCGCTTGGTGATTTTTTTTTCTTTTCACTTTTGATGGAGAATTAAGGTGTACTGCATCATTTTTTTTTCTTTCTAAAAAAGGGTAAGATTAAGGTAAATGTTGAAAACATTGTATTCGTGAGTAACAAAGGTGGATGCTCATCTTCTGTTGCTAACAGCTTTGAGTCCTTCAAAATGTGTTTTGTGAAACTAAGTCTCTATGCAGTTTTCCTGTTTGAAAATCTGCATACATGAGATATTTTGCACTATGGACAATATAAAACCAAAGTAGAAATCAAAGATTTTTTAATTTTGTCGTACTGTTAAATTTATAGTCTCTTGTTTATTCACTAGGCTTCTTTCCTAATTTAATTCTTTATAGGTTCCTGATCCTGTGGATCCTGATGTCGGAGATGAGGTGGAGAGTCCGTTGTTTGGGATTGTTCGGGGGAAGTGCATCACGCAATTATTGCTTCTTGGTGTTGTCGACAGTATTCAGGTTTGAAATTGTGTTTATTGTCTCGTTATGGTTATGCACTATGTATATACATTCTATTCTTGAAAATTTTATTCTGTACATTAAATTTCATCTTTTAGTCAAGCGATGAATTATTTTAGGGCCTTTACTGCCTCAATCTTACTTCCATTGCATTTTTCGATTTCTTGTTATGTGGTAGTGAATGAGATGTTCTTATGAAAATTGCGTGACTTGTAAGTGTAAAGCGTGACAGTATTTAGAACTTGAAATGCACGAGGGCAGGTTGGCAGTAGGGGAGGGAGGTTACTATGTTTTCTGGAAAACCTATGCACTCTTAGTAAATGTCCATTATGTTTGTATTTTGCAGAAGAAATACTGGAGCAAGTTGAATGCCTCTCAAAAAGTTGCTATAATGGACATTTTATTGTCGTTTTTGGAGTTTGCTGCTGCCTATAACTCATACACCAATCTCAGATTGCGGATGCAACACGTCCCTGATGGAAGGTCTATTATTTAGCCCGAGATTATATTTAAATAAGAAAATAAATTCAATTGCAGAGAATGACAAATTCTTCGAGGATAAAAGAAGAAAAAAGAAACATCAAGCAGCTATTATTCTCTTTCCCAGAAATTTGTGTATCAAAAAATTGTTACATCCATGTATCTCGACAGCTGAAAATCTCTTTTTCCTTGACAATCCGTTTATTTTGCAGGCCACCTCTGAATCTTTTTCGCCAGGAATTAGCAGGAACAACCATATATCTTGACATCTTGCAGAAAACAACTTCAGGATTCAATACTCTTGAAGACAAACAATCCAAGCCTCTTGATTCTGTAGATGTTGATGCTACAACAACTGATGATGATTCGATTTCAACCCAGAATTTCAATGCAGATGAAAAACTTGAAAAAGTAGCAGAAGACAGGCTAGTGTCTTTCTGTGAGCAGGCACTCAAGGAAGCATCTGAACTTCAATTTTGTGAAGGAGAAGGTTCTAATATGGATGTTCATAGAGTTTTGGAACTACGTTCTCCTATCATTGTTAAGGTACTAATCAGTTCCTCAACATACTAGGATTTATGACTTCTTTTTTGTCACATATATAACAATTAAGCTTTTGTTGATAGTGTATTGTGAAGGGCTTTGGTTGGATACTTCGTTCATCTCATTCTCGCATGGAAACTTAATCTGTTTTTTTTTTCGTTAATCTTTGCTGTTCTCCAGGTACTCAAGGGCATGTGCTTCATGAACAATCAGATATTTAGAAAACACCTGAGAGATTTTTATCCATTCCTTACTAAACTTGTCTGCTGCGATCAGGTATTTCACTCTTCCAAATATTACTTTATTCGCAATATTTATTTTTCTAAATATTTGGCTCGAGGATTACAAGTCTCCGTATAAACACGGCTTAAAATTAATTTCAATGAAGATCTTTTTCCGTCTGAGCAGTTCTCTCTGAACGATGCTTTCCTTGATTAGTTTTACTGAATTTTTTTCAGATGGATGTTCGAGGAGCTCTGGGTGATCTCTTCAAGATGCAACTGAAAGCTCTTTTGCCGTAAGAAATCTACTCTTCCCTCTTTTTCGACTCCCTACATTTTCAAGGAGACTTCAAGCTGATTTCATATTCATGGCTTCATTTTTGGAGAAATGTTTTTCCTAGAAAGCGAGTTCGTTTTATCGTACATCATCACTTTCTCGAGAAAAACTATGAATCTTGACAGATAGAAGCTAGCTATATGGCAACATTCATGGCATAATTGTCAAATTTAGCTGTAGTTAACTCTGACAATAGGTACTGCATTTGTGCTATAAACGTCAAGCAGTCTACTAAGATTTTCAGGCATGTAATTTTCAGGGAATTTGTTGTGCTGAATTTATTTATTTGTCTCGAGTTTTGATCTTTTATTTTATGTCATTTTTTAAAGCGTACACGAAAATATATGACTGTTATAGTATGATTTAAAGTTTACGGCACTCGATCAAAATTACGGAAGGAAATTGTCCGATCTTAATACAAATTTCAATGGCATTACATTTTTCTTTTCATCAAGCTTGCTAAGTTTATGACGTTTCTTGGCCATAAACTGAGTTGGCATGCAATTGATCAAGTTTTGGAGGAGAGTATTTGAGTACCCTCGAAGTGGGCCTGCCGTTGCTCTTTCACTTTTATTTTGACATGTACTTTACACCTTTCTTACACCACTACACTTTGAGGGTGGACCTAACGATTTAGAGTTTAAGGTTTAGGGTTGTAGTTTGGTTTGATTTTGATGTAATAATTGGTGGTTCTAGATTTGAGTTGGGAAGGAATTTGTGGCTGGTATTCTAGTCTGAAGGTGAACTCGGACAAAATTGAATTGAATCAGTCTATCAAAATTTTAGCTAACATATAGTCCAAACTTGTCTCAAACTTGTATATTTTAATAAAAAATATATTTTTTTTTCGCTTTTAATGGAGCAGAAATAAATTCTACGGTTCGATTTGGTTTTGTTCATTCCTGAACATGGTTCGATGATGGTTTCATTTTAATGAAATATGAGTCTAAAAATCATACTCAAACTTGTACAGGAATCTTAAATATGATTTGTACTTCCACACGCTGCATAAGACAAGCTTTTCATTTTGAGTTTTGGCCCCAAATGAACGTTCTTTATATTGATGTTGAAATAAGCTCAACTTTAAATAAATAAATAATATTGATTTTCAGCCGAAAGAATCATCTCATTTTGTCCAAAATTGTACGTGAAAATCAACAAACTCCCAAAACTAGGACTCGGATCGAACTGGCCCAAGAATTTAAAATCTAGCTAGGGAGCTTTAGTACATTTGGCCGACTATTAGACCAGATGCATATCTTCAAGTAATGCTAGGTTTATTATTTAATTTTACACTGTAATATTATCTCATAAAGTAGTAATTAATATTTTAATTATTATACTAATGTATAAATTACACAAAAAATATTATCTAAAAATTAAAGATTAGAATTAGAAATTATATCTAAAATTGCTTAGTTTATAAACGTTATTTTAATAATTATTTGATTGAATACGAGGGTAGCCCCAATCATGTATTAGATGAGTGGTTGAGTAAGAAAATAGAGAATTTTGTATTTATATTTGGATGTTTTTCTTTGGGAAAATTACAAATCAACCATGGTGGTTTTAAATCAATGATAAGTCAACTATTGTGGTTTAAGTTTTAACAAGATAACTACTAACGTACGTCTAAATAACAAATCAACCATCGCAGTTACGGTCGCCTTTAACTAGCGCGCCACCGCGGTGTCCCACCGCGCCCCGACGGCAGCCCGTGTTGCGAAGGATAACAGGCACAAGTGTTGCCTGGACACCGCGACTAGTCGCCACGCCATCGCGGTGTCTCGGGAGGCCCCGACGGCTCCCCGGGACAACTCGGCGGCCCGCGACGCCGCGACGACTCCCCTGGACGCCCCAGCGGCTCCCCAGGACGGCCCGGCGACTCCCCGGGATGCCCCAGCGACTCCCCGGGACGCCCCAGCGCCTTAGAGGTGGCTAACGAGCCGAGCCGAGCCGGCCGAGCCTGAAAAAGTCTGGCTCGTTGAGCCTGCCGAGCTTAACGAGCCGAGCCTAAGGAGCCTGCCGAGCCTAACGAGCCGAGCTTAACGAGCCGAGCCTAACGAGCCGAGCCTAACGAGCCTGCCGAGCCTAACGAGCCGAGCCTTAACGAGCCGAGCGAGCCTAACGAGCCTTAACGAGCCGAGCCTAACGAGCCAAATATACATAAATAATAATATCTTATATAATGTTTCGTAATTGATAAATACTATTGTTGCATACTATTGCATACTATTGTTTCGTAATTGGTGTGCGGTATCATTTATTATTATAATGTAAAAATACTATAATTAATAATTTAATTGAATAAATATTTTTATTGAATTGAATAAATATTTTTATTACAATTTCAAAATGAAAATGAAAATTACAATTTCAAATATAAATTACAATTTCAAATCACAACTTACAAGATAAAGAAAATATATGAAAATGAAAATTACAATTTCAAATTTAAATAAAAATTTAGTCTTCGACATCCAAATTTTTGAATTCTTCAACTATGTCATCTTCTCGTTGTTGATCTCTCGTCACAGCGTCGTTCCAATCCTTCATGCAAATGAGTGCCTCAACGATTTCTGGTGCAAGTCTTCCTCGTTTATCATCGTACACACGTCCACCTGCACTAAAAGCAGAGTCCGATGCTACTGTAGAGACCGGAGGTGTTAGTAGATCACGTGCCATTCTAGAAAGAATAGGAAATGAAATAGAGTTGACTTCCCACCAAGCCAAAATATCAAAATCCTCGGGGCAAGAAATGTTATGGTAGGTGTTAAGATAAATATCGAGTTCATTTCTTTGTGAATTATAAGAATGAACATTGCTATCTATTTGCTTAAATATATCATACATAAAATCTTGTGGATCTCCACCACAAGCACCACTACTAGAACTAGCATGCATATCATATGAAGGAATTGAACGATTATTAGAATATTTAATTTCATAAGAAGAAAATAAATTATCAATTTCATTTCTTAATTGAGCACCATTAATTGAAGAAGAAATACCTAAATTAGAAGAAATTCTATCAAGCATTATACGCACTCCATCTAATTTAAATCTAGGATGCATTATGCATGCAAAACAAAAAATATGAGGTATGTTAAGCCAATATTTTTTAAAAAAATTTCCATTTTTTCAATTAATGCACAAAATTCGTTTCTTTGTTTAAATATTTGAAAAGTACCCGTTAATTTTATAAAAATTGGGAGAACAAGATGAGTAGTGGGATAATAAATTCCCGAACATTTATTTGTAGCTTCATAAAATGGTTTTAAAAAATCAAGAAATAAATTAGCAATATCGCAACTATTATGATCAAGAGTAATACATTTTGTTTTTTCACTAATATAAGCACAAATAACTAACCAATATGGCTTAGCATTTTCTAACATTAAATAAGTCGAATTCCACCTTGTATCTACATCGGTTTTTAATTTTCTTGGTTTAAGTTGAGCAATTTTACAATATTCTTTATATTCTTGTTGTCGCGTATTAGATGAAGTAATAAAAGAAATTGCAGATCGAATAGATTCAATATGTAGCGAAATATGTGACATGCCATCTCGAACAACTAAATTTAAAATATGACAAACACATCTCATATGAAAAAGAGTATTATGAGCCGTATATAATTGAAATAACCTTTTAAATTCAAAAATTGCAACATCGTTAGCAGCAGCATTATCTAGCGTAATACTAAAAATTCTATCTCTAATAGCATATTCTTGCAAAATTCCAACAATATATCTATAAATGGTAACACCACTATGTGGATATTCACAACTACGAAATCCTAATATTCTTTTATTTAATTGCCAAGAGTCATCAATAAAATGAGAAGTTACGACAATATATCCTAAAGCATTAGGTGCACTCCATAAATCAGAAGTAATACAAATAGACATAGACGGAGCATTTGAAAAAAACTCAATTAATTCATTTTTCATATGATTATACATTTTAATAATATCACTTCGCGTCGTACTTCTAGGGACTCGTCTAAAACTAGGATTAATATACTCTTTCATAAAATTTTCAAATAACTCGCTATCAAACATAGATAAAGGTGCTTCAGATTGTGATATATATTTTGCTACTCCTTCTCTCATTTTATTATGTGAATACATAAAATCGCCACTGCCACTAGCATTTATGAGTGTTTGTGTAGGGTCTTTCACTTGCTTGTTAGCGTGACATTTTTCATAATGCCTACCAAATGTGCTAGTAGAACTACCGGATACGTATGCATAATGTTTAATACAATATTTACATTGTGCTCTACTTTCTATTTTTCCACCAATTTTAATATCTTTTATTTCAAAATTATTCCATACCTCCGATGTTTTACTTCTTTTTTTTCTAGGTGACGATGTGGATGCATGTGCCGATGATTGATCAATTGCAATTGTGAGATTATCTTCCCTAATTTCTTCAATATCATCGTTAGTGTCATTAAAAGTGTCAATAAAAAAATCACGAGGATCCATAATTAAAAAAATTGACTACTACGAAACAATTAATAAATAAAATGATACCGCACACCAATTACGCAACAATAGTATGCAATTGTTGTGAATTGTGATCACCTCCTCCCCGAATACGAGTCCTACAAAAATTGCAAAAAAAAAAATTAGTTGTTTTGTAATACACATTAAATTAAAAAAATTAAAATTATAAAAATAAAATATACCTTTGAAATTGGGAGAATGATGGAGAGATTAAGCAATTGAGAAGGAGATATTGAGAGAAAAAGAGAAAAATTTGTGAAAAGATTGAGAGAATGTGAGAAAGTTGGGATGAAAAATTTGAGAGATAATGAGGAGTATATATAGAAAAAAATTTTCCAACCGTTGGAAAATTTTCCAACCGTTGGCATTTGGCAGTGAGGGAGCTCGCCTCAGGGAGGGAGCTCACCTCCAGTGCGCTCCAGGCAACGGTCTAGAGACCGTTGCCATCGCCCCTCGCCAACGGTCTTCAGACCGTTGCAAGAAACGGTCTGAAGACCGTTGCTTCTCTGTGAGAAATCTCACAGAGAAGCGGCGAAGGCTTCTCTGCGTCGGGACAGAGTCGCGACGTCGGGAGTTCGCGACGTCGGGACAGAGTCGGCGAGCTCTGTCTTGCCGGCGATCGCCATTGACGCAGTCCTCGTCGTCCCGACTCTGTCCTCGTCGTCGCGAGCCCGGTCCTTCACGCGAGCTCTGTCCCCGTCGTCGCGAGCTCTGTCCCCGTCGTTGCGAGCTCCGTCCCCGTCGTCGCGACTCGTCAGCTCAGGCCAGAGGTCTCCCGTCTCCCCGTCGTCGTGGTGACTCGTGAGCTCGTGCTCACAGTGAAGATCTGTCGGGCTGGCTCGCCTGCTGGCTAGCCGGGCCAGCCCGCCAGGCTCGCGAGCCCGGGTGCTCGGGCTCGGCTCGGCCCATCTACCGGGCCCGAGCTGAGCCAGCTTGGTACTGTAGCGATCCGAGCCGAGCTCGGATCGCTACAGTACCGAGCCGAGTGGGCGGGCTGGCGAGCCAGCCCGCCCATTAGACACCACTACAGCGCCTCCCACAATGCCGCTGAGGCGTCCAGGGCCGCCATCACGACGTCCAGGGTCGCCAGCACAGGGCGTCTCGGGACGCCCTGGCGGTGCACTGGGACTCCCCACAACGCCGCTGAGGCGTCCCAGGAAGCCGCCGAGGCAACCGCATCGGCGTTCTGGGAAAAAAAGGAAAAGTGGGAGTTTAAATTGAATTCGTCGAGGCGGCGTCCTAGGGCACCGCTCCGGTGTCCTAAGATGCTGCAGCGGCGTCCCTACACTGTCGCCGCGGTGTCCTAGAAGGCCGAGACGGCGTCCTAGGAAACCGAGACAGCGTCCTAGGAAACCGCGGCGGTTTCCCGGACCGTAAATTTATATAAACAGAGAGCTAACTCCTCTCGACAGTAAGATGACAAATTACCAACAATCCCAAAAGCTTAAGCTTGTGGGTTGAAGTATAATTTAATCATTTATTCTTTTCTTAACATTCCCCCTCACATGTAGGCCAATTTCTTTTATTGGTCCTTACATGTGGATATTTTTTAATGGGGTTAATTTTTTGACTTTGCTGAGATTCGAACTTGGGATCTCTAGCTCTGATACCATGACAAATTACCAACAATCCCAAAAGCTTAAGCTTGTGGGTTGAAGTATAATTTAATCATTTATTCTTTTCTTAACATAAGAGGCATTTTATCAGCGATTAGCGAACCCTAGAGAAGTGCGAGAGCTGAAGAGAAAGGAATTTTGGCCAAGTTGAAGAATTTTTTAACAAGCAAACGGAGTCATGGACTGAGGAAGAATCTGTTATTAACCGTTAATATGACGTGGGGCCCACAGAGACATTGTTGGCCAATCAGAACGAAGTACATGGAATTAGACATGAAGTTGCAATTGTCTTGCATTCTGACTCAACAAATTTAAACGATGAGGATTATGAGGACCTCCGATCAGCATGCCAATGCAGTAGCGATGAAGACATGGACATGGCTGAGAGTAGGCTCCCACGCCAACCAGAAGCACAATGCACATTTGTTGGTATGGGCCTTGGCAAAAAATACAATTCGTTCAATAAAATTAGAGAAGAAATTGTCGATCATGCTTTGAAAAATGGGTACGGGATCAAATTCACCCACAACGATGAGACTCGGTTGAGGGCCAAATGTGTAGAAGGGTGCACGTGGCGGCTGCACGCCTCAAAAATGCAAAATGAAATGACGTTTCAAATAAAGTCCTGCAATGACGTTCACACTTGCTCTAGAAAGATGGAAAGTCGTCATGCCACTGCGAAATTGGTGGCAATGCATTACTTAGATAGATTTAAAAGTCAGCTCGACTGGGACATATCTTCCATAATTGAGACCGTCATGAAGGACATCAACGTTATCATAACAGCCAGCCTTGCTAGAAGGGCAAGAAATGCCGCCAAGAAAATGAACGAAGGGGATGGCAATGAGCAATACAAGCTCGTATGGTCCTATGCTGAGGAGATTCGGAGGTCGAATCCTAGAAGTTCACTGCGTGTTGACCTTGATATGAGTGTATTTAAAAGGATGTACATGTGCTTGGATGCATGCAAGAGGGCTGTGTTGAACTGTGGTAGACCGGTGATTTGTTTAGATGGTTGCCACTTGAAGGGAGAGACTCCGGACAGCTGCTGACCGCTGTGACCATCGACGGGAACGATGGTATGTTTCCGATTGCTGTAGCAGTCGTTGCAGCAGAAAATAGAGCTTCATGGAAATGGTTTCTAGAATTGTTGGTGGACGATCTAAACACCCCATCTGGCAATGGATGGACAATCATTTCGGATCGACAAAAGGTGCGGTTCATTTCTTGTTTCATTATGTGTGTATGTTATGCATTTTTTACCAATGTCCCTCTCATATTATGAATCTTTGCAGGGACTAGTGTCAGCGGTCAGAGAGGTGGCATGGTAAACAGACCATCAGTTTTGCATGCGACACCTGTATGCCAATTTTCAAAAACAATTTAAAGGCAGGTTGTTCAAGGATGCAATGTGGGCTGCATCAAGAGCCACAACAAGGAGGCAATTTGCCAAGGAGATGGCCAAATTATTTGTCCTTGACCCGGCGGCCCACGACTATTTAGGAGCAATAGATGTAAGATATTGGGCCAAACATGCTTTCTCTTCCATCCCAAAGTACGACATAAGACTCAACAACCTCAGCGAGTCCTTCAATGCCTGCATCCTACCCGCCTGGGACAAACCAATTCTAAGTATGTTCGAGATTATTCGAAAGGGCATCATGGGTAGGATCGTTAAAAAAAATGAAAAGATGGCTCGCTTGACCGAACGGTTGTGTCCAATGATTAGCAGCCGCCTCGCCAAAGTACAACATGCCAGTAGAAATTGGAGCCCCCAGTTTGCAGGCCTTGCCCAGTTTGAGGTCAGCAACAGTACCAACATGTACTCTGTCGATTTGGACAAGTGTAGGTGTACATGTTACCGGTGGGACTTGACCGACATCCCCTGTGTCAATGCAATCCCGTGCATTCAGTTCATGAGGAGATCTCCGGAAGAATTTGTGGATGCGTGCTATCATCGGGAAACATACATGGCAATGTACTCCCACTTCCTCTGCCCCCTCAATGGGTCAATCCAGTGGCCTCCTGTGACGAATCTTGATCCAATTACCCCACCACCATTTAAAAGGCTTCCAGGAAGGCCACGCGTACGTAGAGTACGAGATGTGGACGAGGCCCCAAGTCGGATGGTGCTAACTAGAAGACAGCTGAATGTCACTTGTGGGCGGTGTGGTCATGTGGGGCACAATTCCCGCACTTGCGATGGGGCAGGAGAGTCAAGTGCTGGGCCATGCAGGGGGAGCGCCCAAGGCAGCGGTAGAGGCAGAGGCGGCAGAGGCAGAGGAAGGTTGGAGGGCACTTTTATGGGGTTCAGAGTCCCCGAGTTAGCCCCCTCCCTAGTCCCCGAGACAGAGCCTGACAGAATCCCTACGACACAGGTGAGCCCCTGATACCGTTCACGTTTTCAAGTGTTATTTGAAAATTGCTAATTTCATTTGCAATTTGTTTTGCAGGAGTCAGTTGTGCAAGGTCCACAAACACAAACGTACCGGACGGTGGACCTTAACCTTCCGTGATACAAGTGTTTGCTACATATTGTTGTAATTGTGACTAAATTTAAATATCTAACTTGTTGTATCAAGTTCACTGCAATTGTAAAATGGAAAAATGTTTTGGTTTTGTGTATCAATCAATTTATATCCAGTGTGCACGGCTAAGGAAAAGAGGCGACTAAGTATAAGCGAAATCTTGCATACATACGGCGTCCCGGGAAGCCGTCGCAGCGTCCCAGGAAGCCGCAGCGGCGTCCCAAGCAACCGCTGAGGCGTGCCAGTAAGCCTATGCGGTGTCCTGGAACACCGCCTTGGCGTGCCAGGAAGCCCATGAGGCGTCCTGGGACACCGTCGCGGCGTCCCGAGACGCCGTCGCGGCGTCCCAATTTTAATCGGCTCTATACATAACGTGCAAAGGCTAGGGCTCGCCATTTGCACCCGTCTTCTATGCTCAAAAACCCCGAAACCACTCGGCGACCAATTTTCACAGCGATCAATTGTCACGGCGATCAAAGACAGAAAATGAAACAGTACCAACGAGCAAGGAAATTGGCAGCCAAGTGCGGGAAGGCAACGGCCGACCAACCCGCGGCGGCGTCCTACACTGAGCAACCGGCGGCGTCCTACATTGATCAACCCGCGGCGGCATACTCTGAGCAACCGGCGACAGCGTACGCTGAGCAATCGGCGGCGTCCAACGTTGAGCACACCGCAGCGGCGTCCCAGCATGAGCAACCCGGAGCACCATGGGAATTTCAACATGAACCCCCGGTAGAACAAAGCGAAGAAGAAACCGAACGCTCAATTGTCCGGGTTGAACCTATCACCGCTGGGCAGAGGGTCAAATTATTCAGGTCTAGACAATGCAAATCACGGTACGAGGATGATATTCAGAACCGTACAATTATTGTCTCCAAAATTGTGGACCTGAACTCATTGGCTGCCATGGGGATTAAAGATCTTATGAATTGTTCTATGCAAATTTGAGACTGTCGCGGGAGCCAATGGAGCTAACGACGTTGGTGTTTGGACGGGAGTTGAGGCTGACTCCCCAGGTCCTAAATATCTTGCTTGAATGTGAAATGGATGGCCCAAGCGAGGAATACTATCATGTGTCTTGAGAGCCACCATTTGTCAGCTGAGGAGAAGGGCTACACGTGCTAAGATTGCTGCACCGCGATCCAGAGGTTGAAGAGTACCACAAGCTGAAGGGCAAGGACCTTAATGTCATAGCCCGATTGGTCCACCTGATCATGACGTACACCATTTTGCCGCGGGATGGGCATCGAGACCATGTCAGTTGCATGGATCTTTACATACTGGAAAAGGTGTTCACCGGGAAAAATGTGGACATTGGATATATCATCCTCAGCCACATGAATGAGGTGTTGAACATACCTTCGAAGAACCTCCCGTACAATTGGTCGATACAGAGCATATGTGACCAATTCGAAGTGCCCATCCCTGAGTACGAGCCGAGAATTGAGGAGTCGCCATTACACGTTTACAATCAAACAAAGGTGGACCGCATGCGGTTCACAAACGTTGGAGGGGAATGGCGGCACAAGTACATCAGCCAGGCAGCACCTCGACCTCGACCTCCACCCCCCTCAGAGCCTCAGCAGGCAGCCCCCGGGTATGAACAACAGCGTCCTCCTCAGTCATCGCACTTCACTTCGATGCCTGAGGAGACGACCGACTGGAGGATCAGAATGGATATGAGAATGCAAATGATGGAGGAGCACCTCCAAATGCAACAAATCCAACTGCGCAGAATGGAAGACCTCGCAGCCGATAGACATCAAATGGCCCAAGATTGGAATTTGCAAGCAGCAGCCCTCGCTGAAGAGAGGCACCGAATGCAACAAGAATGGAATATGCAAGCAGCAGCTCTTGCGGAAGAGAGGCATCGCATTGCACAAGAGAGCCATTTGCAAGGAACAGATTGACACCGTGATATGATGGCAGCACTTGAGCGACGTGAGAGGCGATCAACTCGTGTGTCATCGTCGTCATCAACGGCGGCATCAACCTCACATCACACGTAAGGGATTGACTTCATACGCAAGGTCGAGTATCTACTTTATTAATGTTTGACGGAATGTCATGGGGTTCATTTGTAGCACCGGTGCTAGAAGCGGCCAACATGCTGAGAACGAAGAGGATGATGAGAATCAGCCGCTTAGAAGGGTGCACGCGATACGTCTGTGAGTTGGTTATATGTGTGTGTTGGTTCATGTTAATGTTTTGTTATTCTAACGACATTTGACATTTTTCTTGTAGGCTCATAATTTGATGACCGTGTTCGAGACGTATGTGCAAAGAAATACTCGAATGAACAGAGAGACGTGCGCAGTTCTCGGGGGAAGGCGGACGAGGGATCATTACGAAGTCACTAATCTCATCTTCCCCGAGCAACACGAGACGCCAAATATGGTGAGAAGCGTTCTTTGTATGTTAATTTATAAGATTTGATCGTAGTACTCATCTGAACGTATATGCAGTGTTGTGCTAAAAACGAGGCAGCCATATTGGCGTATCATCACGAGCACAATCTAATCTCATTAGGGTGGATTCATGTAAGTAATCATCTCGTTTCTCCGGGTTGTTGTTCAGGTTAACTGGGATCATCTAATGCGTTGTTTTCCTTACAGACACACCCAAAGCAGCGATGTTTTATGTCGTCCGTTGACCTCCACACTCAGCATGGTTACCAGCAATTGTTGCCGGAATCTATCTCAATGATCTGTGCTCCCACTGACAAAGACACGTATGTATTTTCCCTTATGTAAATTCTTAATATTGGTTACTGCATATTCTCGCTTATTTTCCCTTTGTATTGCAGCCCGTACACCAGCTTCAGGTGTACGAGTCTGGGGATGAGCGTGCTGCGTAAATGCAAAATTGACCAACAATTTCACGAGCACGACCCAGCTATCTTTGAGTATGAGGGACCTTTGTGGGAGAAAGCACAACATGTAGTCATGGACCCGAACTTATCTTTTACGGGCAAAGATCTGCGGCCCGGCAAGACAAAGAAGTTGTAAAAGTTGTAAAATGTTTATGTACATTTCATGTAATTTGTTTACATTTCAAAGTTGTAATGGATGTTAACTTGAATGTGTGTTGTATAAAGTTCATGTTTTATTCAGATTTCGTGTCATTTGTTTATACTTCGAAGTTGTATGAGTTTGGTTGTCTGGTGTTGTTTATGTACTGTGGATGATTCTGGAACTACTTGAAATTTATGTGCAAGATGTATGAGATTAGCTTTGGAGGAGTAAAGCAACAAGAACAACTATGGCAAATTTTTTTTTCAATTCGGGAGTTAAAGTACGTGGTTTAAACTTAGGACGCCGCCTGTGCGTCCTACATCGTCGTGGCGGCGTCCATACGGCATCTTAGGACTCCGGCGCGGCGCTCTAGGACGCCGCCTGGGCGTCCCAGGGAGCTGCTGGGGCATCCCGGGGAGCCACTTTTCCTTTTTTTCCCAGAATGCCGATGCGGTTGCCTCGGGGGCTTCCTGGGACGCCTCAGCGGCGTTGTGGGGAGTCCCAGTGCGCCATCGGGGTGTCTCGGGAGGTCGTGCTGGCAGCCCTGGACGTCCTGATGGCGGCTTGGACGCCGTGATGGCAGCCCTGGACACTTCAGCGGCGTTGTGGGAGCCGTTGGGGCGTCTCTGGGAGCCGTCGGGGAGCCGCGGGGTGTCCTGGGGCGCCGTAGGGGCGTCCCGGGACACCGCGGCGGCATGACGACTAGCCGCGGCGTCCAGACAACACTTGTGCCTATTATCCTTCGCAACACGGGCCGCCGCCGGGGCGCGGTGGGACACCGCGGCTGCGCGCTAGTTAACGGCGACCGTAAGTACGATGATTGATTTGTCATTTAGACATACGTTAGTGGTTACCTTGTTAAAACTTAAACCATAATGGTTGACTTGAAACCACGATGGTTGATTTGTCATCAACCATTGTGGTATAGGTTTTAACAAGTTAACTACTAACGTACGTGTAAATGACAAATCAACCATCGCAGTTACATTCGCTGTTAAAACATAGTCGGGAAGCCACCGGGGTTTCCCGAGACGCCGCCGCGGTGTCCTAGGACGCCTCGGAGGTGTCTGACATAGTTTAAGCTTAAAAATGTTAAATTGCAAATTTGAGGGCTTAGAAGATGGATTCAGGGGTCGAAACAGGGGGTCATGGGGTAAATTATAAATGAATGTAGATCTCTGAGAGAGCTTCAATTTGACACCTTCTGCGTCCAATTCCGACACTCGTAGCGAAAGTTATGGTCGTTTGAAATTGAATAGGTCGAAAATCTAATAAAAACATTAATTTTGAAAGAGACCGCAGGAGTGTCGTGAGGACACCGCAGGGGCATCCCGAGACACCGCAGGGGCGTCCTCACTACACCACTGCGGCGTCCAGATAAAACTTTGTGTTTTCCTGTTGCGACACTGTTGCGGTGTCGGTGTCCTAACTAATTTTTAACGACAAACGTCACTGCGATGTTAAATTTATTATTTTCTCATACGTTAGTGGTTAAGTTATTAAGATTTAAACTACAGTGTTTAATTTGTTATTGACTTAAAACCACGATGATTGATTTGCCATTTTTCCTTTTCTTTTTTTAACCAAAATTGAAGCGTAGCATCAGCCGTACGTAAAAGTGTCGAAGAAAGCGAAACAGAGCTAAAAGCTACTGCTGCTACTGAAAATTAGCCTCTTCCCTTACTTCTGGCGTGGATCTTCTTCGTCCATCAGAAGAAGCTCACACATGGCGCATCTTTCAACTTAGCCCTAAAACCTTCCATCTCCCTCTCCCTCTCCCTCATGGTCTTCCGCTCTATTCTGCGGAACAAATCCCAGTCCGAACGGAGTCGGTCTCGCTCTACTTGAGTGCTGAGAGAAGGTCGAGAAATGTATAAGAGAAATAATGTCACTGCCAGGATTTTCGAGCGCCAAATCTCAACTCCTCGTCCTGGAACTAGTGTGAGAAATCGCTTCACTTCGTTTTTTGGTTTGAAGAGTTTCTTGATTGAATTTCAGTGGAAGTGGTTTCTTTCTTCCTCTTTTTAATTTCAGGTTCATTATGCTCGGCGTTTTTACGAGAACGTGGTTCCAAATTACACTATCTACGAGCTTGAATGTCCTGACCATTCGTTCCGGAAGTTCACTGACGACGGTCAATACCTCGTTAGCTTCAGTAGGAATTACAGGGATCTGATTGTGTACAGACCGACATGGCTTTCGTTCTCGTGTGAAGGAAATGAATGCAATTCTGGCCAAGGCGTTCCTTCCAAGGCTAGGAAGTTCGAGAGCTACTTCACTCAGTTGTATTGCGTCTCACTCGCCTCCATTAACGAGCTCATATGCAAGGATTTCTTCCTTTACATGGAAAGCAACCAATTTGGGATTTTCGCTACTTCTACTGCACAAGTTTATGACAGTCCGGCCCACGATGGTGCTGTTCCAGGAGTCCCTTCCATAAACAAGATAACATTTCACCTCATGAGGTGTGTCGTATGCGCACCTTGCATTTTTATTGTTATTGGAGCTAATATACTGTAATTTGGAAAATCTTTTTTTTTTTTGGTAATCTTTTCTCTGCTTGATTTTTGTTCTTGACAAGTGATTAGAATGCAGTTTGCAAGATGGAGATGTTCCTGCTATTTTGTAAATTTTAATGTATTTATTTCTGATATATGGTTAGAATGGTAGATGGAGTAATGCTAGATGAGAAGGTGTTCCACAACGATTTTGTTAATTTGGCTTACAATACGGGCGTCTTTCTCTATGATGATTTGTTGGCAATTGTGTCCCTTCGCTACCAAACTGTTCACATTCTCCAAATTAGGGACTCTGGTAACTTGGTTGATGTGAGAGCCATTGGAAAGTTCTGTCGAGAAGATGATGAACTTTTTCTAAGTTCTAACTCCCACGCAAATGGAATTCACTGCAAAAATGATGAACTTCTCAAGAGTTCTAATGCTCGAGGCATCAGCTGCGACGATGGTGATCAATCTATAAGTTCTAATTCTCAGGCAAGTAGAATTAAAATGTTCTTTTCCATGGTCTGGTATTCTGATTTAGGTAACATTAACTTGGTGACCAGTTTATCTTGCTTTTTGTTATCGACGTATTTGTCAGTAAAAGTAAGCTGGCAGAAACTTTGATGAAACTCTATGTTCATTCTTCTTTGTGCATTCCATTTTCTTCCAATTATGGTATGGCAATCTGTTCTATTTGCCTAAAATAAAAATTAATGTTGCTTTGTGCGCAAAATCTACATTCGAATTTTGTTACATTTGTTTTGTAGTTAAAGAAACTTTTATTGATATTTGTGAGATAAGTAAACATCATAATGTATATGTGTATGACTATAATAAAGATCCTTCATTATTATTATTGATTGGAGAAATGTTTCTATCATTTTCCTATGCAAAGTTCTCCTGCAGAGAAAGATAGTTAACTACTTAATAGTTTGGTGTTTAAAATGCATAATCTTTGTACAGAAACACGGAGTAGTTTGGTTCACCTTTTGTAGTATAAGGCTTGGCTGTTTAAGGCCCCTCCCTGGTATTCTTCACTTGGCTCACTTGTCAGGGAGCCTTCCTTTCTTTGGACAATTTGCAAAGAAGAGGTTTTTGCATTTCCCAACAAATGTTTTATTTTATGTGCAAGGCCAAAGAAGATGTTATTCATCTCCTCATTTATGATATGGGTATGGTCTTGGTTTTTGAAGTGGTCAGGCATCTCCCGGGAGGTTTAATTAGGAGTCTTTTGTTGGTCTGTGGGGAGGAGGGAGTGGCAGAGAAGAATTATGTTGCTAGACGTGTTCTTTGTTGTATCATTTGGTGTATTTGTAACAAGAAAAATAGAGTGGTTGTTCCGATGATGTTCAAAGTCTAGTCTTTTTGACGTTTTTGTTATGATTTTTTCAATTAGGAAACTCAAATAGCTTTTCAACTTGTACATCTTTTGGAGTTTTTGAGCTTTTCTGTTGCTTCTACGTAGCTTGCCTTCAATATTACACTGCTCTTACCAATAAAAAGAATAAATGCAAAAGGAGAAGAGTTCCTTTTCTCAATTTGTATATTTTTTTTGCTAAAATAAGCTGTCATCAGTGCTTGCGTAGTTTTTCTCATTTCTATAGATTTTCTTCTAGATTGAATTTTCTTTTTGTGATAATAGATTGTGTTATTTCATTGTGAAAATTATATGTAAATGTAGTTTTTTAGGGAACTCGCACTGCAATTCATAAGGTTGTGTTTGTTTCATTTGCATTATTTCTCCTCTCTAATGAACTTATTTGTTGGCTTTGTTGAAGCATACTTACTGTATTTGTATAGAAACTACTTCTTTTGTATACTCTATAGATCTCAGTCCACAGTTTGACTTCTGATGCAGTTGACGGTGGTTCGTGGTAGAAGGAACACGGAGCCAGGGAATCAGACTGAATTATTATTTGGGAATGGTTCACATCATAGGCAGCCTAACCCAGAAAACATTTTTCTGAGCGGCATCAAACAACGATTGCTTTCATTCATCTTCCGGGGAATATGGAGCGAAGAAAATAATCATAGCTCGGTTGGTTTATACTGCCTTTTCCATTATGTATTATGCCTCTGGTGTTGCTTTTTCCATTTCATCTCATGGTGCGTGTTTCCTAAATTATCAAAAGACAGTGATCAAATAAAATAGAAAAACAAGACTGCATAACCATTAACGTTTTCAATATTTGAGTTGTGTATGTTAGTGGTTATCAATGAACTGGGTTGCAATTTTTTTGTCTTTAACTGATTGAGCTTTAATGAGATCGTTTAAAGTTTCAAATCGGGTGGAATTAATATATTTCCTTTTCCTTATTCAGAGGGTCCAATGCCTGAAGAAGAAGTTTTATGTCCATTTTCAAGATTATGTTGACTTGATTATATGGAAGGTATAATGTTTTGCCTTCCGTTATGCATTTTCAATTCTATGAAGAATCTGAACCTGCTTCATACATCAAGCAATCGTTTGGTTTTGTAGTTCAATTATGCCCGTTTCAAACATGATGTCTATCATACTGTTAATAGAACTCATTGCCAGGTACAATTCCTTGACCGCCACCACCTGCTGATCAAGTTTGGTAGTGTAGATGGAGGGGTAAGTTCGCTTTATTCTGTATTTTTTTATTTGATAAAATATTTGACCTCTCTTGATTTTGAGCACCCATGATCTTCATCTCCAAAGAGGTGTAAAATAAAGAAACCAGTTGCTTCACTGTGGAAAAGTGAAAATCATTTGCTTCACTATGACTACCTCTGTTGCCCTCCTTCCATCAGTAAGTCACAAGTTTACACAAAAGGACTGAGAACACAAATAGGGTTTGTGTTACTATGTGATTGAATTTCAAAAGAAAGTCTCCAATGACGATTAGCAAATTTGGATGGACGAGTATTGGCATATCCAAAACGACACCAATACTGAAAATCAATGGGAAAACCTTTCCAAACACTAATACGGGTTTTCCAAGCTTCAGTTGTTATACTTTTTCACTTTATCTAAATGAACCAGAGTAAAATATGGGAATAAATTCCAGATTCTAACACCTAATTCCGTAGGAAAATAGTCTTTAAGCAAAACGTCATTCAGTTTAATCCAGAAATGAGACTTATGCGACAGCAAAAACTCCTAATTCCTAAGTAACATAACCTTCCAGCAAATCATCGTTCAGTTAAATCCAGAAACGAAACTATGGAACCACAAAACAGAGTGAAGGCACTGCCCCAGAACTAGGGATTGTTTGACATCTCCTCATTAGCTTTTGTATCGCCGCAATGCTTTCAATCTGTAAAATTATGTTGAATTTACTGCTTGACAGTCTACTAGTCCATAGGAGTCTTGAATTTTTCTGTTCTTTTGTTCTTTTTTACATATGTGAATTATAATTATCTTAAAGAATTTTAAAATTGTAGGTATCAAGAAATGCTGATAACCATCGGGCCTTTTTCGCAGTATATAATATGGAGACAACTGAAATTGTTGCTTTTTATCAGGTTCACTTGACGTTCCATGTTTTGCATATGTAGTTTGGAAAGTGTGGCATATTCTTAATCTCTATTGATTTCTGCAGAATTCTGCTGACGACCTTTATCTCTTATTTGAGCGATTCTGTGACCACTTCCATTCAACATCAAGAAATTCATTATACATGAATTTCATTTCATCTTACTCCAATAACATTCATGCACAAGAACTACTAAGAAGCATTAAAAGTAAATCAAGTAACTCATCACAGGTAACATTTCAATTTTGCTGTGTTGAAATATGTAATTGTTATACCTGTGGATTGATTGCCGATGTGATTTGTTAAAAAAAAAAAGGTCTCAAAGTGAGAAAATATATACCAGAGGGTGATCTCAAAAAAAAAATAGAGTCGCTGCTAGTTATAAATCTCACCCCATAACATGGCAATCCATTGCATTTTCTGCTGTCTTAGGCATGTCCCAGCAAAAACTAAGGTAATACTACACCTCAACCAAAGCAAGAAAGCAACTGGATAGTAAAATACTAGATAATAAGCATCTTCCTCCTCTTTCTAACGCACAGCACACCTAGTAGGGTAGTTGGGAATTAACTTGTGGTTATGATCATAACAACAAAATCTACAGTTAACTATAGTTTGTGCTCATTAAGACCTCATATCTGGTTCATTCTTTCTGCAGTTTGTAAAGAAGATGCTGGCCTCTCTTCCTTTCAGTTGTCAGTCACAGAGTCCATCTCCATATTTTGATCAATCGCTTTTTCGGTTTGATGAGAAGGTTTGATTTATAAACTTAGTACAAGCATTTATGAGATCGTTTTGTATTTTCTTAATCCTTTTAAGGCAGTGGATTTGCATTCATTGATATATAATTACATTTTTCATGCATCAGCGAGTAAGCAGAGGATAGAACTTCTACTTTTTCATCACCTTGTAGAAACTCTCATTTATTTATCTAAGCATCATCATAGTTGTTCGGGTTTGGTCACATCCCTTTGTTGAGCGGGGTAAACTTAAATTCTCCCCACTATCTGCTTTGGTTAGTGGTATTAATTTATAACTGGTAGTCAAACTTCGAGGTGAAAGATTTTTGTGAATGGCAAACTATGCAAGGGGGTGATAGTCTGACTGCTTATATGAACATATAGTTATTTGTTGTACTAAAAAGAGTGAAGTTCTTCCAACCTAGACAATTAATTTAGTAAGAACTTTGTAATGAACTGGGGTAGTTCTTTGTGAGAACAGTAAAAGTACTTTGCATTGAGATTTCACGAGTGATCTTTCTATTTCAATGCCTTCGGGTGAAGGTGTAAGTCCAAATCCAGGCAAAATACTCCTCCATGAATATTTGTGATATAAGTTAGTATACTGATTGATATCACAAGGAATCATGAGTAATTTAGTGATAAGAGTGGGTTTTTTCTTTGCATATGTTATGCAGATTTACTATTTTTCACCATTTCAAAATTAGTTCTATTAATCTTCCATTCCAAATGTGATGGTTTTTGCAGCTTATATCCGCAACTGACCGTCACAGACAATCAACCGACCATCCCATAAAGTTCATTTTAAGAAGACCACCTTACTCCCTTAAGTTCAAGATTAAATCAGGTATGCATAAAACTTCAAAGATACATTTTATATTTATTTTTCATTAAGCAGTTCTACTCGAGCATTCAACTCCAAACGTCCTTTCCCTCAAATGTTTGAGATGCCACTTCAGATGTTCAAGGCCAGTGAAATGCACACATTTATAGATATTTCTCTGCAGTGTTTCAAAAAAAAGGGGTAATAGTGTGGTATCTGGTTTCTCCACTAGGTCCTGAAGCTGGTGGCACTGATGGCCGAACAAAGAAGTTCTCTTCGTTTCTTTTCCATCCATATCTTCCCCTTGCTCTCTCCGTTCAGCAGACAACATTCTTGCAGCCTGCAGTTGTGAATATTCATTTTCGGAGATGATCATTTTACTTGCCCGTTCAAATCTATACAGAGAAGCGGCACAACCAAATTTCTGATAATTTCAAGTACCTTCATCTGGCATTCAGACGAATGAGTCCAAGAAATTGTCAGTGAGAATTTCATGCCTTGTCCACACAGAAATATCGTGCCTGTGTGTGACAGGTAACAGAAACTACATACAATCATTGGAGGCTTATACTTTTAAAGATACAGAGAAAAAAATGGGTAACAAATTCTATCCTGACATACAGATCGAAGCTGGGAAGTTCTTTTCTTGTCTCACTTCCTCGCGAAATGATTCTATGAAAAGGATATGTACTAAAAAAAACGACCCTTTTGGAAATGAGTAGCCTTCTTTGATGTGAAGCTTACATATAAAAATTGTAAATTCTCAATTTTCGTAGCTTAGAATCTATAATACCTTGCGATCTCTAAACTTTTGGTGTTTCTTGTAAACTGATTGAAACTGTACCCTCAGATTCAACTGAACTCAACCATATCCAATCCGAAACTCACAAGATTATGGAACCCCGTTACAAAATGATTTTTGCAGGTTTCTCAGATAATGCCTATGTTTATTATTTCTTAAACTTTGAAGTCCCAGGAACAGGCATTATAGAAGTTTCATAATCTGTGTGCCTGGTTCTCTTAGATAACAAATTGGAAAGCCTTTCCATATTTTCGATGTTTATTGCTTGTCTGAAATGTTATTAGCAAATGTACAGTGTACATATTGTATGGGACTTTCTTTCTTAGCTATTCCTGAGGTAATTGCAAACCTTCAGAGGAGTATGGACGAACCACAGTTTGATATGTTATTCCGCTAATTCTTATTTATTCATCTCCAACAAGGACGCCGCATATACGAGTGCCTGGAGTGCAAAATCCCCGTTGCTGAAGGTATGGTTGATTGAGTTGAGTAGAATATATATTCTAGTTGAATTTTGACAAACTAAATACTAAAATGGAAATATGGAGGTTTCTCCTGAAGTTACTGATGTGCAAAATTTAGCAGGAAAAAAAAGAAAGATTGAAAGACTTGTGTTGCAATTGTGGATATTTGCTGGATGGTTAATGGTGTTCTTTGGCAATGTTGATGTATTAGTGGCAACGTGAGGCAGAAATTTGATCTGGGAGGTAACCTCTTGGATCTGCCCGTCTTCCGAAAGGGAAGGATTGCTTTCTACTGGAAAGAGGGAGTCTAAATTTGATCATGGCAGCGGATCGAGTCTCCAGTAAAATCCTGTCAGAAGGAACTTATGTGCATATGCAGGTTCAAAAATTTAGAGCACGACTTCTAATTCCCTCTCTTCAGAAGAAACAGCATAGGTGATGATGATCTGTACAAGGAAGATATGCAGTTTATGAGCTTACCATTTTTCCCATTTTCTTTGCAGTCTTAGATTCCACGGAGACGAGAAATTGAAGCTTGTCAAATCCGGGAAACCATTCCAACTGAGCAGAGATAAGAATGGAGGATGAATCGATCAGGAAAAGGCCCTAAACTGATTGGTAAAAGCACCAAAATTTAAGTCCTTATAAACACATCATCTGAGCTTGAGTACCAAAACAATAGAGTTCCCATCTCACCCACACTTCTTTGAGCTCCTCTTTCTCCTTGTGGGTTATGATAAATTGCCCAGTCAACCGAAGTACGCCAAAATCCATGGATGCAGGAACTAATAGAGGTGCTTTGTCGAAGATCTAGGCATCTGTGTATATTTTGCAATTATATTGTTGAGTACATGTTTCATCCTTGTGCACAAATAACAGTAGAATAAAAGGACTATTGCAATCACAGGCATGCTCTTCCCATAATAGCTTTTGCATCTTCTCAAGTTCTAAAGCTGGGCTCTATGATTCAAGGTCAGCATACCCAATCTTGAACCAGCGTAAACAAAAGTTCATGCCAAAACATGTGGGACCAAGTTTGAGCCTGACCGGACCTCTTTTCAGTAGACCGGGCTTGAGTTTTAAAGGTCAGCTCGATGATCCAAGATCGTCAACCACCTTTTTCGATTTGGGTCTAAACAAAAGTTTAAGCCGAAACATGTTAGACCAAGTTTGGGCCAGGCTTGACTTTTTTCAGTGGGTTGGGCCGGGCTGGCCTGATTAGGTACATGCTACTTGGTCCTAGTTGCAAGATTCTTCCTTAAAAAACGATATGTCGTGTTTATGCAGTCACTCAGATGTTTCTTCTGAAAGCTTATCCCCACTTTGTCATAGCCATAGCCATAGCCATAGCCATAGTATGCTCTCAAGCCAAAAGCCTGTTTTTCGTTGAGTGCACTGTCTTCTCCAAAACACCATTTCCTGAAAAAGAATGCTTCTCCCAACTTCTCTTCACACCCGCAGCGTTTCTCTTTCATCTTCTGTCTCATATTCTGGGGCGATTCCATGCAAACTTTCTTCTCCTACGCTCGCCCAAGCTGTTAATTTTCGGAGGCAACCAGTGGTTGTAACCTGCAATATTTCTCAGATTCATAACTATGGGACAGTTGACTACGAGCGAAGACCCAAGGTGAAATGGAATGTATTATACAGGAGGATATCGCTGATGGAAAAGCCTGAATTAGGTTCTGCCAGCGTGTTGAACAAGTGGGAGAACGAGGGCAAAAAGGTTACGAAATGGGAGCTTTGTAGGGTGGTCAAGGAGTTGAGGAAGTACAAGCGCCATCAGCGTGCTCTAGAGGTATGGAAGCTACTTCTAACTTTATTAATCTTCGTATTAATCATTTCCTATCTCTACTTTCATAGTTTTTGTTTCGATATGGCTTTGTTATGTCGGGAACTTTATTTTGCCTGTTTTCCGGTTCCTTTCTAAGTATTTGGGGCGTATAGGTCGGTAGAGTAGGTAACTAGCAGTTTAGTGGTTAAATGTGTAGTTTCTTGGAGAATTTTCTTGTTCTAGAATCTTAGCACTCTCGATTTTTTCTCAGTGCGGCATTTTAGGTTCAAGTTAATGATTCTTACTGCTGAAACATGCATTGGTTTTATGTTCTCTGAAGTTATTTCATTGAATCCGGTAAGTCTTGTATGGTTGAAGAAATCAAATGAAATTACATCACTAATGTCTTGGAATGTCTGTTTAGAGAATGGAACTTGAAAGACTTATTTGAAATTTTCAATCTCATTTATTTGATGAAGAGAAAGATGTTATTTATAATTAGCATCTTGTTACAAAGAAAATCAACAATTTCCCTACACTTAGAGAGAAGAAAACAAACTAGAAAATAACTTTTCTAATATTATTCTAGAATAACATAATAAATAATCATATAAACATTTTATAATAAATAATCATACAAACATTTTATTCTCCCCCCTAAAAAACCTAGAATGTACAAATTGTATAATCCGAGCTTGATTATGAACCTTTCGAAGTATGGTTGGACAAGTGGCTTTGTTAACACATCTGCTGTTTGAATGGACGTTGGAACATATATGATCTTAAGGCTTCCATCCTCCACCTTTTCTTTGATAAAGTATCTATCGATTTCAAAATGTTTGACTCGATCATGATGAACTGGATTATGAGCCATAGAAATAGCTGCATTGTTATCACAGTGTGCTAGAATTGGTTTGACAGTTTTGAAGTTGAGTTCATCAACAAGTAACCTCAACCAAATCCCTTCACAAATTCCCAATGCTAGTGACCGTAGTTCTACCTCAGCACTACTTCTAGCCACAACAGACTACTTCTTACTTCTCCATGTCACTAGATTTTCCCATAGAAATGAGCAATATCTCGAGGTAGATCGATGATCATTTGGTGATCCTGCCGAATTTGCATCAGTAAAAATCTGAATTTATCGGGATTCTACTTTCTTGAAGAATAATCCTAGGTCAACTGTGCCTTTAAGATACTTTAAGATCTGATAAATTGCTTGCATATGACTCTCAGAGGGTGTGTGCATGAAGTAACTCACAACTAATCGGAAAAACAATATCGGGTCTAGTGTATGATAGATAAATAAGCTTCCCAACTAGCTTTTGATATCTGTTCTTATTTCCTGGTAGATCATCGGGATTTGTTTCAAGTTTCTTTCGTGGGACCATTGGAGTATCAACTAGTTTGCAACCCAACATACCGGTTTCACTCAACAGATCAAGAATGTATTTGTGCTGAGATACAAATATTCCAGTTGCATTTCAAGCTACTTCCATTCCCAAGAAATATCGAAGATTTCCAAGATCCTTAAATTCGAACTCTTTTGCCAACTGCGCTTTAATCCACTTTATTTCTTTTTTATCATTGCCTGTAAGAATAATACCATCCACATAAACCAATAAAATAAAATAACGGTTTTTTCGTTCTGAGATACCGTTTTGCTAGGGAGATTCAATACAAGAGCTATGAGGAAGAAGACCATGTGATGTAAGAAAGGTATTGTGAGCTGAATTGAAGAACTCAGTATCATTATCTGTACGAAGAATTTTTATGGAAGTTTCAAATTGAGTTTTTACCATAGAATAAAATTGTTCAAAGATTTTTGGAACTTCAGATTTATCTTTTAACAAATAAGTCCAACAAACTTGAGTATGATTATAAGTGAAGGTGACAAACTATTTGTGATTTAGTGGAGTTGTAATTCGAGAGGGACCCTATAAATAACTATGAACAAGGGCAAATGGCTGAGAGGATTTATATTGAATAGAATGAAAAGGTAGCCTCTGATATTTGGCAAATTGACAAATTTCACAATAAAAGTTATCATTATTGACGAATAACTTTGGAAACAATCTTTTCAAATACAATAAACTTGGATGCCCTAAACGACAATGAAGAAGAAACACCTTTTGATGATTAGTAAGAGGAGAAGTAATGGATCCAATGTGAGCTTGAAAATTATTTGACAAACAATTGCTGAAAATTTGATAAAGTCTCGAGGATTCTCTAGCATTCCCAATCACTTGATCTGATGTCTTGTCCTGAAAAATACACAAGTTGGAAGAGAAAACAACTATGATATTGTGAGATGACGTTAATTTACTAATAGATAGTAAATTATATGAGAAATCGGGTACATAAAATACATTTTTCAACTTCAGATATGAACTCAAAACAATAGTTCCAGTACCAACTATAGAGAATTTTGAACCATTTGCTATTTTTACTGAACGTGATTGAGTGCAAGAAAAATAATTAGAGAGTAGATGGAGACTACTCGTCATATGGTCTAAAGCGCCCGAGTCAATGATTCATGGTTCGCAGGAAATATTTGATAAAGAAGATGAGGAAACACTTGTTTTGGCCATAAGAGATGAACTTGCCGAAGATACAGGGATAGCCAGAGATGAATTTGCAAATAACTTACTGAGTTGATCAAGTTGAATTTGAGAGAAAGAACCGGCTAGGACAGATTCGTCTTTATTGGATAGAGCTGTATTTGTAGTATTTCCACCTTGAGTTCCTCTTGGTTTCCAATCTGAGGGCTTTCCATTTAATTTCCAGCACTTATCTTTCGTGTGATAAGGTTTCTTGCAGAAGTCACAGCGACTAATCGACTTATCTGCACAAACATGAGATGTCATGGCAAAATCGTTAGATAAAGAAGAGTTTGAATCAGTCCCAAGCATAACTTTTCTTCGGTGTTCTTCTCGACGAACATCTGCATAAAAATATTCAAGTGTAGGAATGAGTTTGGTTTCCAAAATTTGTCCCCGTACTTCATCTAACGAGGGATGAAGACCAGCCAGAAAATCATAGATACATTCTTTTGCAAGAAGCTTCTTATATAATTCTGCATTTGCAATATCAGTCCATGGTTGTTGTTGAAATAAATTAAGTTCTTGCCAAAGATGAGTAAGGGAATGAAAATAAGTGGTTACAGAATTAGACTCTTGACGAAGATTTCTTATTTTCGTCCGAAGTGAAAACATCTAAGATGAATCTTCAAGATTGGAGTAAGCTCTTCTTACTACTTCCCACATTTCATGAGCTGTGGAATAGAGCAAATACAATTCACCAATTGGTGGATCCATAGAGTGAATGAGCCAAGACATCACTAAAGAGTTCTGAATTTCCCAAGCTGCAAATGTTGGATTAGTAAAAGCTGGTGCAGGATTTGAACCATCTAGGTATCCTATCTTTCCGCGTCCACGGATTATCATGAGGATAGACCTAGACCAAGGAACAAATTTATGTTCATTAAGTTTAAAAACAGATATGACAGCGGAAAAATTAGAATCAGTCATGGGAGAAGTAGTTGAATAAACAATCGGAGCATAAACAACAAAGATGGTCTCTGATGACCCAATTCTTTGAACTCCAGCCATATTAATAACTGAAAAATGTCTTTGGTCACTCGGATACCATAAAGACTTATTTGAAAATTTCAATCTCATTTATTTGATAAAGGAAAATATGTTATTTATAATTAGCATTTTGTTACAAGGATATTAACTTCCCTAAACTTTAGGGAGAAGAAAACAAACTAAAAAACAACCGTCCTAATATTATTCTAGAATAACATAATAAATAATCATAGAAACATTTTATTGTAACAAACTTATCTAAATATGTCTTGGCTATGGGGAGGTTCCTAAATCACATATCCTGGTTTTCCATTATCTTTACTGACTGTTGCTTCTACATGTTTGTATAATCATGCAATTGTCTGTACCAATAAATTTTAGTGTATCAACAATAAAGTAATGAACCAAAATTTCAGAATCATTCACATTCATTTTCATAATCATTCACGTTCATTTTCATGTTATATCATATTGTAGTTGACATCTCTTACGGTCTTCAGGTATATGAATGGATGAACAATAGAGGAGAGAGGTTTAGATTATCATCTAGTGATGCTGCAATTCAGCTGGATCTAATTGCAAAAGCTCGGGGCATTTCGGAGGCTGAAAATTACTTCCTCACACTTCCAGATAATTTAAAGGACATGAGGATATATGGGGCTCTTTTAAATGCCTACGTGCGGTCTAGAATGAGGGAAAATGCTGAATCTTGGCTTGAAAAAATGAGAACTAAAGGATATGCCACACATGCACTTCCATTTAATGTGATGATGAGTCTCTACATGCAACTTAAGGAATATGAAAAAGTTGATCTTTTGGTGTCAGAAATGATTAAGAAAAACATACAGCTTGACATATATTCTTACAATATCTGGTTATCATCTTGTGGGTTGCAAGGATTTGAAGAAAAGCTGGAGCAAGTTTTTGATCAAATGAAAGAGGATAAAACCGTCATTGCAAACTGGACTACATACAGTACAATGGCAACAATGTATATTAAGATGGGGAGAAAAGAAAAAGCTGAAGATTCCTTGAAGATGGTCGAGAGCAGAATCACTGGTCGATATCGGATACCTTATCATTATCTTGTAAGTCTTTATGGTAGTGTTGGTAACAAAGGAGAAACTTATCGGGTTTGGAATCTTTACAAATCCGTTTTCCCAAGTATTCCAAATTTAGGATACCATGCGGCAGTCTCTTCTTTCGTGAGGTTGGGCGATATTGACGGTGCAGAAGAAGTGTACGAGGAATGGCTGTCTGTGAAGTCATCGTTTGATCCGAGAATTACTAACCTTCTCATTGGCTGGTATATTAAACGAGGAAGTTTTGACAAAGCAACAAGTATATTTGAGCACATGCTGGAAGTTGGAGGGAAACCAAATGCAAGTACATGGGAAATTTTTGTTGAAGGCCATATTAGAGATAAGAGAATTTGGGAGGCTTTATCATGCTGGAAAGAAGCTTTTTCAATTGAAGGATCACGGGGTTGGAGGCCGAGGCCTGTAAATGTGCTATCTTTCTTCCAGTTATGTGAGGAAGAAAGTGATGTGGCTAGCAAGGAGGTTTTGGTCGGATTGCTGAGTCAATCAAGATTTCTTGAAGACGAGAAATATGCTTCACTCATGGGTTTGCCATCTTACAACTCCAATGATAATGGGGTGCTAAGAGGGAAACATAGAGCAGATGGTAAGAGTGATAGCGAGGAGGATGAGGATGATGATTCTGAAATGCTTCTTAATGAGCTTCAGAGTAGTTTATAATATATTTACCTTTACGACCCTATGTCTGAGAATTCATTAATTAGCGAAACAATTTGTGAGCCTGTTGGTCTTTTCTCGCTTGTTATGCTTTTAGCAACTTATAAAATGCTCAGACCAGAGATTTGATGATGGCGACCAGGAACATTGGCATTTGGAGTTTCTCAATTCTATGGCTCAAACTCCTTCAGATGCCGATACTCGGAGCTTGGCACAACCACATGGTAATGTCAGAGTTTCTCTTGTTTCATGGAGTTGTGAATTTGTGTAATTTTGGTTTTGGTCATTGGGAGTAGTCTTGTTATACAATTTCCAGTTCATAATTATACAATTTCCTACTTTAAAATCAAAGTGTCTTTTCTTTTTTCCTTTTCTAGTAGTCTTTATCTTTACTTTTTTATCCAATTATACTCCTTTTTCACTTTTGGAAAGAACAAAAGTGTCCATAAAGTGTTGACTGTGTATCAATAGTGTGTTGAGGCTTGTCTAAGATTTAAAAGGATAGAAAATAGATGATGGGCACATCCTTAATGTGTTACATAAAATGCTTGTCCGACATGCGTCCAACCAACCGAGGCATGGCGACTAAATTGGCATATTGGCATACATCGGTTTATGAAAAACACGTCTAGAAAACAGTTTTCTGCTTGTGTTTATACGTTTATATTTTCAATCTTATAAATAGCAGATCTTCTGCCCCTTGTGAATTTTATAATGGCTGCCATTTACTCATTCTTGATCTAGGATCCTTTGATAAGGTTCACTTTCTTCTCTAGATTTGAACAATGTCTGCAGAATACAACATCCAACTCAGAAAGCTGCGCTTGCGACTGTTCTATGCAGAAAAATCCAATTTTTGGGATATCATTTTCAGACTTTTTAGACAAGTATCTCTGCCTGATTCTTGTTTTTAATCAGACAAATTGAGAGAGTCAGGCTTGATTTCCTCACTACAAGACAAAGGAAAGGAGATATTTCTATCAATTAAGCTATGATCATGGCCAGCACACACCAACATGTCCTGAGAGAATCTAGTGATGACATGGCATGACTTCATTGGCTAGCATTCAAAATGGATTAGTTTTAAACCTTCTGCGTAGAGAGAGAACATATTTTTGACGTTGGAAGGAAAATGATAAATATGCATTTTGTGCATTGCTATGAATATATTCCATCAACTTACAGGAGGTCCACTATCATGCATTTAAGAGGAAACATTGTGGGTGAGTAGGGTCTGCTGCTCATGAATTTTCAATTTTATATATTCATTTTCATTAATTTTATAATAAATTTCCTTTTTTTTTATTGAAAACTTCTCATGTTTATATGGTCGGCCATCATTCAGGGCCGATCTACAGTTGATATGGAGGGAGACTAACGTGGACAGCACATGGGATTGATGAAATTCCTCTTACAAAACACCATTTACAGTAAGATTATGATGCCTTAAACTCAAATTTACAGCTCAAATCATAAAACTAAGCTGTGTTTTGATGGAAGATTATAGCTTTTCCATGCTGGGTGGATTCCAGCTCATTGATTTTATGCTTTCTCTGTTGGTAACAAGCTGTAGAACATTTACAGTTCATATTACATAATTCTGGGCCCATTTTTTTAAATTTTAACTGAAGTTTTTTTTGTTAAGAAGAGGGGAGGATATGCCCAAACATATCAAATTCATGTCAAGTCATTTTGGTCGAATAAGAACACATGGAAGATCCCTCCAAAAGTGGGACCTCTCACCTTTCATCCCTCTAATTTTGCACATGTTCTCACATGGTGGGCATGGTATGCCACCACCATACTTGTAATAAATTACCACCTTGCTATTTCCATGTAAACATATAAAATACTCTAAATCTATCTTTTCTTTTTAAAAAAATTATAGGTAATCCTATCATGCGATGGAATGATGAAAGTGATATATTATTTATAATTTATCATAATTATTTTGTTAATGAATAATGATAATTTTAGACAAGGAACTGATTCTTATGTCATCGTTTGAATTCTTATAGGTGCAACCGGAGTATAGTCAACTAGATCGATTGTGTATTTACAAGGGAAAGCCATCATTGTCTCGAAAGTGTGCTATTGCCTATCTCTTCTATTGCTTCTAGATCAACAACTTACTCAACCATATCTACTAGTTTAGTGCCCGTCGTTCTCTCGACGATTAAAAAAAGGTTACGCCAACACTACCGATAGCAATGGATTGGTAGAGGGACCAGATAAGCTATTGAAGCCATTATTGGTGCCGGTTAATCCATAATGAAAACACGAATGCTAAAGAATTAATCGTTTATGCGTTTGGTTTACGTAAGCGTCATGTCCGAACGTGAGATTTTGCGTATGGGATTCAAGAGAATCTCCTAGATTCTAGATTCTCATCTCCTGCCTATTACTTCTTCTCGGAAGAGGAAAATAAGAGAAATGGTGAAATAAAAACAGAATATAATTACCTACCTGATGGCTCATAGTCCAAAACAATTTGTCTTATAAGAGACTCAATCCAACCAAAAGTACAACCCATTGACAACTACCTTACCTGTTTTCCATACACTCTTCTGTACTGAAACCCATTTGGCTGATCTCTCTTTCTTTTGCCAGCTTATGCAGCAGAAGAAGCTGCAGATTCATCAATGGCGGAGCTAGAGAATCCCAGTGTAATGCCCAAGCTGATCACTTTTCTATCTTCTCTTCTCCAAAAAGTTGCGGAGTCTAACGATCTGACATCAGACCTCAAATCCCAGAAAGTTTCAGTCTTCCACGGCCTGAGTCGGCCTTCGATATCGATTCAAAGCTACCTGGAGAGAATTTTCAAGTATGCTAATTGCAGCCCCTCCTGCTTCATTGTTGCTTATGTTTATCTGGATCGATTTGTTCAGAGGCAGCCCTCTCTCCCTATTAATTCCTACAATGTCCATCGCTTGCTCATCACAAGTGTTCTTGTTGCTGCCAAATTCATGGATGATATGTAAGTTTACTCTTTGATTTTTGTTTGTTTCTCCTGATTTTTGGTCTTTCTGGTTGATCATTTGATGGGTTTTGACCTGTTTCGAAGAAGCTGATTTCAGAGCTCTTTCTATGGTTTTGTTCTTCTGGGTTTGGCTATTTGATCAATGTCTTTAGAGATTTTCTTGAATTTCTCATACCCACTTGAGAATTTGATCTTTTTCTTTCTAAAATCTCTTGAATTCAGCCTACCCAGAAGAAATCTGCCTTCTTTTTCTCTTCACTTTTTAGAAATAAACAGACAAAAACCCCCCAAATGTAGATCTTTTTTTGTTCTTTTGCTTCAAAGTGTACTACAAAGTCCAATCAATTGATTCATTTTTAAAGATGTTTCTGATAAAAATGTGAAGTCTAATTATAGTCAATTGCTAAATATTTCTTGTAACACGTTTTCTTGTTCTTCTTATTATTTTTCCCTTGAAAAAGTTGAATTGCTCAAATACAGCTCTGTCCAGCCATGTGAGACCCTGGTTTTGCAAAGCTAATTCCAGGCACATTTCAGGGAAAATGCCCCAATAAAAGTCAAATGTAAATAATTAAAAAATGAGCTTAAATTTGTGTGGAAAATGTGCAGGTACTACAACAATGCATATTATGCAAAAGTGGGAGGAATCAGCACGAAGGAGATGAATTTTCTTGAAGTGGATTTTCTATTTGCTTTGGGTTTTCATTTGAACGTGACTCCTTCAACTTTCTCTTCCTACTGTTCTTGTCTTCACAGAGAGATGCTTCTTCTTCAACCTCCTCTACATTCTGCGGATTCTGCACTCGGCTTGGGCATTTCCCTCAAAACCCACTTGTGCTTTAACGAAGACGATACTTCTTCCCATCAAAAACAGCAGCTTGCTGTTTAAACTTCAGATTTGTAGATCTATCACTTTTTGCTTCTCTTTTTTTATGTTTTGTGCAGTGATAAGGCATTGTTACAGTGGTTAATCTCTCTCTCTCTCACCCTCTCTCTCTCTCTCTCTCTCTCCCTATGTGTTGTTGACATGTACAGAGATAGGAGCTTCTGTACAGTTTGGATGTCATAGTTTGTAAAATTTCTGATTTAAGTTTTGGTTTTTCTTTTTTATGGATCAGCTTTGTTGTTCTAATTATCTGAGGAATGTCAATCTCATAGTTTGTCTAAGAATTTAGACAAGAAAAGCTTCGTTCAATTATACACAGTTGATCAGTTGTTTGTCATGATCACAGAAAAATAAAGTCTGAACTTTTTCCACAAATTTTCAAATTCAAAATTTTAAAATGGGAAATTAATAAAACAACCTAGGAACTGAACTATTCCGTCAATAACAAATCAACCACTAAAACAATTTTCGCTAACAAATAAAACACTCAACTATAATAAATGAACGGAACAAACATCATTGCCGCATTTTCCATATTAAAACATTGTCTTTCTGTTGCGGAAAGTGAGTTCTCGAAATAGGACTAAAAAAATATTATTTTCCCCAGAGAAAAAATTATTTTCTATTGCGAGAAGTAAGTCAATGGAATAGGAAAGTAGAATTAGAATTGCAGAGCAGATATAGTAATGAGAACTAGACGACGACGACGACAAATTAAGAAGATGAAAGAGAAGATGGTGACAAGAAGACCATGTCGAAGCTTTTTGGTGAGGAGACGGATTTCAAGGAGTGTCCACATTGGATCGCTCTCAGCTTTTTTGTTTAGTATTTATGAGCTTTCGACATCGTCTTTGCTATAAAATTGCTTTAATTATTGTGATTTTAGCAGAAAACTGAAGTAGAATTAAAATTGCATAGCATATTCAGCATTATTATTTTTCTCAAAATAGAGAAATAAGGAGAGACAAAAAGTAAGCAAGAGAGAGAGAGAGAAAGACAAGAAACATGTGCAGTTCTGGTCAGCAACTGAAGAAAAGAGACGTCTTGTTTGTGAAGGACGTGTCGTCCATTTTACTAATGTGATGAATGTGAGTAAACTATGATTGTTTACATCAACACTTGGTCATGCACTAACAACCCGCTATTTAACACGACTTGTATGATCTCTTTAACACGACTCGTATGATAGTTGAAAATGATAAGGATCTTATCTTCGACTTTTGTTTCTCTAAATACTCGAAAAGCAACAAGAAAACTCGGGTAATTTTGGGAAAATTAATAAGACAACCATTGTACTATACTATGGGATCAATGACAAGTCAACCACTAAATAATTTTTGCTAATAAATAAAATATTCGACTATAAGAAGAGATGTAGCAAACATTGAGGTTACGTTTTTTCTTAAAAAACTATAGTCATCCGTGCTAGACTAATAAATATTAAAGAAGAAAAATGAATCAAAACAGAGATCACTTGATAGCAATATCCTGCACTAGCGGACAGAAAATATTATCACGAGATGACAACATTTAAACAAATATCACACGTATTGACATAAATTATACAAGTTGAAGTCATGTACCTTCTTATAGTGATTATTTAAGGTTTAAATGTCTTAACGTGTAGAAACAACATCAACAAAACATTGCCAAATTGGAGAGAGCATCTATCGATGGAGATATTTATGAGTCTTTTTTTGTGATTAACAAAACAACCATTAAACTATGATATCAGTGATAAAGTAAATACTAAATAATTTTTGTTAACAAATAAAACGTTAAAGATGAAAGAGTAATTACTTATAAAGCATGTTTAGTAGATAGGAGATATATGAAGTTATAACATCCAAAGCAAAAGCTTATAGGGAATGGATAAACACATGCCATGGCCAAGGCATTTGGGTTCCAACCTTGGCTCTCGAGTCCTGATGGGTAAGGCCTTTGATTGGTTATTAGTCAAGACTAAGAGTTAAAAATTCCAAGTCATGGGCCTCCTCCCATAACCTCGAGCCGGCTTGGCCCAGTCCGATGACTATCGAGTTTTCTACTAATACAAGTTCTTCTCTTGCAGCTATCAATTTTTTAGTACATCATGACTTTGATACTCTCTTCATGCGACATAGAGTATGAATTCATGTCGTTTTCACGACAACAGCACGACGTCATTGTTGAAAAACGACATGCGCTTCAATTGCTTGGCATAATCAACTCAAAAACCCGATTGGAAATCAACAAGAAAATGAAAAATGTTCGAATATTTGGACTTCGTTTTCCATGAAATTAGTTGATTGTTGTTGTTTGATCAGCCTAATTGATGGTTGGTACAAAGTCTTACCCATAAAAACATCATCATCAGCAATAAAAGATTATAAATTCAAGTAAAGCAGTGGTAGCAGTTGAACTAATAATCAGAGTTAAAAACCAGACTTGGGCCATAAACATTATCCCATCAATCCAACAGAAGAAGATAGAGCGAGAAAGAAACCCAGAGAGAGAGAGATGAGTAGTAATGGTCCATCACCCCTGGTTCCTTGCTTAATAGTGGGATTCTTAGGACTGGTAATCTTCTGGCCGATCGCACCATCAATAATGGAGAGTTTAGAATCCTTTCTTCAGATAGGAATCTGGGTTGGATTGCTGCTTCTTTTTCTGTTGCTGCTTCTTCCTTTGACTCCTGTTTCTTCTATTTTTGCTTATACTCCCTGGCCTTCCACTTTCCTAGTTCAGCAAACGAGCAGCCAAGATGGCTACACCGAGGGGGTGGGGTTCGGATTGGGAACATTCCTTTTCTGTCTGCTCTTTCTCATCCTCTATAATCTTTTTTGAGCTTTCTTTATGATCGACACTACCAATACTGAGCTTGCTCCCATGCAAGTCTATGACAGTTTTCAGCTCTGTAGTCTTTTAGTATGTATGTAATGATGATTGAGTGGTGGGTTATAAATTATAATAGTTGACTCTCGATATTGGCCTAAGTCTCTGTTTGAAAAAATAGCCTTAAAAGTGCATCATTTCGTAGGGGGAAAGTCATGACTTTAGGAGTCTTTTTTTAATGATTGAATGTCATTATCTCCATAATTGTACTTCAATAGATTGTTAGATTTATTTACAGAAATAACAAAACCAACCCTTATAGTTTTTAGGTAGTCGAAACAACAAACCTGGAAGAAACTTTGCGACTTCAAACTATGGGAAAATAACGACGCAAATCTTGAAGTCACGTTTTTCGTCAATATTGACATCTTTCAATACTAAACGACGTCGTGTCTTAACACCAATCGACTTTCCCTAACATCCACGAATGTCCCTCAACAGTAAACAATTTCGTAAGTGGAAGAACGTCCGTTGTGAGACAAGGGCCGCCTATTTTAAGTCGAGGGACGTCCGTTGTGAGACAATAAACACTCGTCTTAAGTCAAGAAATGTTCGTTGTGGGAGGAGGATCGTTCGTCTTATGTTAAGAGTTTTTCTACTATTGCATCACAACCGTTCACCCTTCGTGTCGGATGTTCATTTTCTATATCAGACGTCCCTTAATCTAATTCAATGGTCATCTTCTTTTCTTCCTTTACTATTTTCCATCCGATCGTCTGTTATTCCTTCATGTCTGCTGACCACCCTATTCCTATCTGACCTCCCTCTACTCTGATTCTTTTCTCCCTTAATCCATATTTTTCTTATTTCTTATCTAAGTGTTCAGCTTGTCACTAATTCTGTTGTCCATAATTTGGAATAAAAGTTATTATGAATTGTATCATTTAACATCTAAGTTAATCTGAATCTCATCAAACATTCGTCCCCTCGTGAATCAACATTGGGCGTCCGTCATCGTTGAAGGATATCCAAGGTTTATTCTTGGACGTCTGTTGGAAGTTCATGTGACTACTTTGACGTTTTCTAAGTTGAAAATGTGACACTAACGCTTCAGCAATTTTAGACAGAAAACGTAACTACAAAATTCACCTTCATCATTTTTCATATCTTAAAATTTTAATTGTTCACAAAATTTTTTTAAATATTGTATTGTCACTAACCCCAAAGTGCAAAATTTGTTTATTAATTTTCCTTTTAACACACTAAAATTGGGTTTTTTCTTGTTTATGAGTAAATACATCTCACTGGATTTAAAATTTTACATTTATAATTAAATATGTATCACTAACATTTATTTATGATTAGAGAGTTCTTATTAGGTATGAATAATGTAACATCAGACCTAATTTTAATCAGTCTTTTGTATCACTCTTTGAATAATTATATTAATAATTAAAAGAAGAGTAATTATATCATCTTTAAGTAATCACTAGTCCACATGAAAGTTGCCACACAACTTTCTAAACAATTTCATATGCAGAATATTATGGGATTCGATAAGCCATACCCATAGATTTTATAAAAATTGATGTAAATCTTGTCCATTTTTGTTTTTGGTAGCAAAAATTGACAGAAGACACAGGTTGCAAAAACAAAACCAATAAGCCTTCCTCATAAACTGACTGTTTCCCCAATGTTTATACCTCACCACTATCTATTTATTTTGACCCACTCCCCTTGGAATTAATATAATTTTGGGAAAACAAATCTTTTAAATTCAGAACAGCTCGAAAGCTTACCAATGGAGATTTGCCAACAGCCATGGCTGTCCGTCGTCCATTGCTACACTGCTGTCAGCGTCCCCATGACAGAAAAGGTCGCCCCCGGCTGCCTCATGCAACCTAAGTATGAAATTTCTCAGAGTAACCGGTAAATGGTGGTCTGGGGAAAATAAGTCAAGTTGTCCGGAGGGCACCTTAGCTAACTGCCAATAAAGGATAGTTCAAAAATGCTTTTCGCACCAAAAGGGCCACCAAAACTTTTCCGAGCTATGAATCTCTCCCTTGAACGTCAATTGGGTCATTGATGTCCTGAATGAAAACCCAATGCATTCAAATTAAATACATAGCGAAATGGGTAACCATTTGCATTTTCCTGCCTTGGAAAGCAATGTCTATCCGTAAACTTACCTGATTTTCGAGAACTATACCACTGGGAATTTCTATCTTTGTTCCAGGCTTCGCATTAATACTTACTCTCCCCTTCAAATTAAATCATGGGCAACTTCAAATCAGGTATGCAATAAAACATTGAAGGAAAAATTGAGAATAGAGCAGACATGCATCCACCAAAATATACTCATTCACTTGGATAGATTTTTATCCCGAGTATATCTGTTAGGAAGTTTAAGTCACAATCTATTTCAAATATATTTGGCTTTATTTGATTTGTTGCTTTGTTTTCTCTTTATGGTATTTTAGTAATTAGATGACGAATAAACTAGATTTGGAAATAGATGTGAGTTCAAAAGATTTATTAGCATTAAATTAAAATAACTAAAAGAAAATAAGATATCTTGGAGGTAGGAAATCTACTCGAGTTCTACTAGAATTCAATATTGACAAAAATTCTGTTTTTTGTTGTTGCACACATCAAATTGGTACAAAGCAACTAATTCTTGGGATGGCTGGCCAAAAACAGATGCAACGCTAGAATTAATAGAGAGGATGGAGAGGGGAAAGATGGAAGCAGTGAAGGAAGGGCTTGTGAAAATCTCTTCATTGCAAAAGAGGATGAAGGCAGAGAGGAGAGTAGGATGTCGTGAACATAGGGCAAGCAAAGGAAGTTCTCGCAGAATTCGACACAGATGACAGGGTGACGGGCCATAAAACGGATGCATGAAATGAGCATCCCACTTGGGAACTTTACACCCAGTCTACAATGGTGGCAATCCATATGACTGGTAGTACAGAGTTGAATGATTTTTCACGTTAAATCCTATCTTGGATGCCGCAACAATTATCTAGGAGGTAGAAGCGCTAGTATGGTATTGGTTGAAGGATGGCCGAAGACCTTTTGTTGCTGGGCAGATGTTTTTACTGCAGTTGATGGAGCAATTTAGGCCTACACAAGAGGGATCAACTGAAGAAAAATTCATGGCACTCAAACAAGACACGCTGAGATTCAGCACCAGTTTAAGAATTGGCTTCTCAATTAGGTAGAATATAGAGATGTTTTAAGGCCAGTTCGTCAATAGCCTAAAAGCTCACATTGAGGCCGAGCTGAAGGTTCTCAAGCCCAATGAAAGGGGGCTCAACTCATTTCAAAGAAAATAGATGTGTTTCAACAATCACACGAAAAGTGAAAGGACTGTGATACTGGTGCGATGAGAAACATATCGTCAACCCCTGTTGCAAATTTAAGGAACTAAAAGTTCTAATTTCCCAAGAAGAAACTGATTTAACGGAAATTTTTCCAACTCCATACAACAAATATTTCAACAACAATTTCTAGCCCATCTTGAGGACTAGGTCAATATTCGGGATGAATTAATGTTAGAAAGGTCAATATACGGGGTGAAGTAATGTTAGGAAGGATAAACGCTGATTTATTTCAAATAGATTCAATTTTATTTGATTTGTTATTTTATTTTCTCTTTGTGGTGTTTTAATAATTAGTTGATTAACAAGGACATAACTATGATTTTTTAAGATTTGTAAATATTATATTAATATAACTAGAGGGGATATAGATATTTTGGTGATGGAAAATCTACTTGAATCTAATCCTTTCTCTATGGGAAGGATTGTGAATCCTTGAATTTTCGCTTATTGAATTAGTATTTATTATTGCTCTGTCATCAATTAAGATTGTTAATTTGAGTTCTATTAGCAATTAATATTAATAAAATTTCTATCTTTCGTTGCTGCACACATCAATGTCACACCTCTATACAAATGCAAAGCAAAAAACATAACAAATAGATCAAATGAAATGAATACAATACCTTGAGAGTTACACAAGCTCCAAACCACACATCACCTCTTACTGTCAAGCTATCCAGGTTAATGATGCTAGGAATAGAATTGAATCTACTGAGGAAATCACGCACCTATAAAATTGAAAATAAGAACAGACCAAAGGTATGTTAAAAAATATGAACGGAAAATATCTTACCTTTCCAAAGGCAGGACCTAAAACAATGGAAGGATTAGCAGGATTGGTTCTAGCTGAATTTCTTACTAATGTACCCTTGTCATACGTGTACAGATCTGACTGCAAAATTAAGCATAGGAGAAAAGATATGAAGCTTATAAAAGTGATTATGAGGGAGGGACATTTATAAGGTATCATTTTTCAAGCATAAATGTATACTTCACCTGGAGAAGAAATAAATCTGAAGTTTTATTCAAGGGGACAACGTGAGACTGTGGGACTTTAACACCAATAGCATGACCAAAGAACTGCCTCGGCCACAAAAGAAATAACCATTAAAAAATGTCCTGGAAAATTAAAGGTCAACAAAACAGCTAAAAATTAATCAAACCCGTATTGGTGAACCAACTGCTGTTTCTTGTAAAAGCATTTGCCCGCTGCTATCCTGAAAAACAAAAATAACTTCCTTTAATTCTTCCCTGCGAAAAAAGAGTGCCACTAAAAAAGAATTGATTGTGACTCAAAAAAGAATTTATTATACCTTAGAAAAAGGACTTTCTATCTTGAAAGAGTTTGTATTTACAAGCCTCTTAATGGATTGCAAATTAACCCATCTAAACAAAATGTATATAGGCCATAGTAAGCATTGTTACATGATTGAAAGGAAAATTTTAAATAATAACTCCATACTTACGAATTCCTTGTATCAACAAACTTGAACCGCTCAGTTGACTTGAAGTTGTCAATCAAAAAACAGGATAATTCAGTCATGAACCAATAAAAAAAAAAATAATGGAGAACACTAGTACTGACGCAAATCATAATCAGGAAAAAAAAATCCTAAGACAATGAGGAGAACAAAAAGTTACTGCTTACATGTTTAACAGAATTCATGGAAATCTCGGCAAGCTGCACCATATGCCAGGAAAAATAATTACCAAATATTGTGACAAGCAGACAAAAAATAACTTACTTATGCGAAAAAATCGGACTGTTGAGCCTTTCACCAAAATATACACTAAGACATAAAAAAATGCATGAACAAATTTATTTTTTACAGTAATATTATTAGTGAAGTTAGATTTGTACTCTTCAATGCATTCAGGAAATTTTGACGTTTCGACCTAAATATCCATCACAGAAATTTTGATCTATTCAATTTGAATTAGTATGTTATTTGTTCTTTCAGGGATTAGAATGGTTTTGGTTCCACAATAGGTTACGAATGACTAGTAGAATTCATAGATGCCGTGGGTGTCAATAGGCCTCATATTTGGGGAACCATGGACATTAGAATGTTAGCTAGTCAATTAGTCAGTTCAGGTATCCTCAGCTAAAAGTAGTTTCAGTCAGTCAAAATATTGCTTGGAATTTAGATTTTATTCATAATTATTGAGCTATGGGAATAAAATTTTTAAAAAAAAAACATTAATGGTCATCTCGTTCGGCAAATCTGGGAAAATATGTTTAAAAAATTATGCATATATCTCAAAATAGAATGATGGACACTTACCAGAATCCTCTGATGGGTAGAACTAGAAGTGTTGTCACTATTATCAGGTGAGGTGATCGGGGACACCTAAAAAATATCAAGATGAAGAAGAGTATGTTTTTAACAAAACATATAAATAACAGTAGTAAAAATGTACCTCCATACAGTATTCAATCTCGTTTTGGATTAGATAATTTAAAATTTCTAAAACATCAAGTTAAGGTAATCTGAGAATGATATTTTAAGTGTCATAAGCTATTACACAAGAAACCAAAGCGGGAAAAAGGATACTTGGATCAATTACAGTAGCAGCATTATTTGAGTCAACCAAAAGGACGTACTCCTTACCCTGAAAAACACATTCAAAAACAATCATTATGATCTCACCAAAATGTTTCTTTCACAAATTATTTTTAGTGAAATTCAGGACATTACCCACGCATATGTGCAAATAAATGTAGATATTTGCTAATACTCGAACTTGAAAGAACAACATGAAAAAATATATACCTGTGACAACAATAAATCAAGAATTCCTTCTTCCATCAAGGAAAGGAACATGTCAACATGGTCAGGAGAGTACCTGCAAAAGCATAAAGTTAAGGTCATTCTATTAGTTTTAATAATTGCCAAACATAACAAATTGTAACCAAATCAAACAAAACAAAGAAATGATTATGGAGATATTCACGTTTCACATATTGTGTAATCCAAAAAAGAATTTTTAATTTATGATAGAACAAAATTCGATCGCACAAAATGAAGCCACAGTTTCAGTTACTCGTGAACAATTTGGATGTTCTAGAATGACGAAAACCACTGTACCTTTTTTATGAAAAAAAAATAAAGTTGAATCCTCTGCCAACTAATGAGGCCAAAAAAAAAGCAGTCCACAAAAATAAGATAACTGTTAAAAATCTTATGTATATTTGATATCAATTATAAGGGTAACTTAAACAAAAGAATTTCAAATAAATTCAAAAGTATGAGTTTTTGCAGACCACACATATAGATTGGAATTAGAAGTTGTTCTGAGAAGTCAGCATCATTCTCGCAAGCCCTAAATTTTTACTACTTTTCTAGTGGAACAATAAAACGCAAAAACATAAGATACCACATCGGCAAAGTGTCGTTTATGTACATGTGGCATCACAAGGCTCATAAAACTGATATAAGAAATATAGCATAAAAAGATAGACAGTGATCAACATACATCTCATGGTCTCCAATATGGTCTTCAAACGATTTCATCTGCAAATTTTGGCCATAGGTAAATAAAACATATTTTTATTAATGGTCCAAGTAACAAAAATTATGACAAGAAACCTGGTTAAATGAACGGACATCGACATTAGATTTAGAGTATTTCTCCAGGGCCTATGAAAAACATGAAACAATGAGTAAGCCATATTATTTACAAAACTCAAAAAGAAATGGAAGAATAAATAAAACTTACCTTCAAAGTATCATCATGTGTTTTGTCTGAGTTCATGAGAATCAAAGGAACATTGCATCCATACTTGGTATTAAGAGACTGCAAAATCAAAACTGTCAGAAACAAATGTGCTGCCAAGCAGGAATATGGAGTGGATACTGGATACAGAGGAACCAGTAACATGAAAAGAACAAATACTTACCTCAATTTGACCAACAAGCAGATCTAGAATATTTAAACCACCAAAAACTTCAAGAAAAAGCCTGCAAAGAGATATTTTAACTGTTTCAGTTTCAAAAACTGGAATTCAATACATAAAGAGAAAATAAATGGTAGAATATTTATAGGCTGTGGGGGAGTTAGCATATTCAATCTTTCCCATTGAGCCATATAGGTGTTGATAACTGCCTACTAAGTAAGATACCAGATTGATTTTACAATACAAAAGATAGAAGAAAATTGAAAGCTAGCTTACTGGTATTAAATTGAGGGTGTAAGCTTTAGAAAAATGTCAAATGCAGACATTTATAGGAAACTACAAGAGAAGCCTACGACCTAGTATTTGCACAATCATGATCACCATTCTACCAGACTTTGCAAGTTTTAAATTTCAAAATAAAGCTCATTATATTTCGATTCCAATCTTATTGTTTCTCGACATGAAAGTAGCATGAGAATTGAATCCTAGAACTAAATATCTCACGACCACAAAATGAAAGGTCGAAAGATCAAAGCTTACAAAACCATGAGTTTTATCCTGCCCAAGACAAAAAAATTAAGATGCAAGTTGTAAAAGTGATTATTCAACTATAAACACAAAATGTTGCATTTTAACAAACAGAACCCATACTTGGGACCATTGAAGCCCATAGTTGTGCCCAAACTTCCATTGAACTTCAATAATACAAATTTGTCCAAAACCTTTCTAGTTTCTGCTACATCTGCATCATCAGTCATTTGGCATCTTTAGGAAAAATATATATGAAAAAATTTAGACACTTCAATTACATCATTTAGCTATTTTGAACTAAACCATACCATCAGGAACTGGTGCTAAACTTTCATAGTTAACAACATTCACTTCCAAGTCCGAAATTTTCCTTGTCTGCTCGATTTGCTCTAATTCATCACTTATGGGGCAATGAAACAAATAAAATAAAAATCAGACGTTCAACTCCAACTAAACAAATAAAAACATGAACTCGGGTACCTCTGTTTGGCGATAGCAGCAGCATTTGCAACAGCAAAGCGCTTCTGCTCGTAAAGGAAGGTTTTAGTGATCAAATTACAGAATAAATATATAAACTGGACCGAATCATTAGCAGGAACAGGGTAAGAAATTTTCTTATAAGACTCCTCCGGCATACTCGAGTCCACAAGGGCTACGATCGGAATCTGCAAGCGATCCGCCTCACGAATAACCGAGGACTTCCTCTCTGTATCCAAAACTACAAAGCAATCAGGAGGTTGAACAGGACCAAAACAGAGCCTCTTATGCCTAGACCTAAACTTCTTGGGGCTTCCACTGTTGGTAAGAAACCCTCCCATTCTCCAAAGAATGCTGTCGCTAGGGTTGTAGCATCCAATTTTCTTTGTCATCTGCTCGACAATCTCGTCGAAGAGGGGGTTCGTATTAACGAACATGAACCTTCCTTTCTGACGGACCAAGGAACCGATGAAGTCACACGCATTGCGCATGCAAATAAGAGTTTTGTCGGAGTCGATAATGGCCATACGGTTTCGGAAGCCATAGGTGAAGACCTTGAAATGGTGAGCAGCCACTCGCTTGCCTAAGTGAGCGTTAGTGCTCAATAATTTCTGAATCACAATAGAATGAAGCGTCATTCCACGCCTTACTCCCGAATTTCTTTGTTATGGTATTGCCAGGAAAATCAGAGGAAACTACCAATTGTATTGATAATAAGATAGCAACAGGTACCGAGAAGAAGAGAGTTACAGAGAAAATAGAGATGAAATACCCGAAGAAGTGATGATGAAGAAGATAGAGAGAAGAGAGTGTAGAGAAGAGAAAGAGAGGCTAGAGAATAAGGAGATTACAGAGAGAGAGAGAGAGAGAAGGATTTCAGCTTCATCGATGGACGTTCCCCTCAGCCCTAATTCCCTTGAATGTTGTTGTTAAATTGAAGATGGAGATGACCAATATGCCCCCAAGAGCCAGTACTCAATAGAAGAGTGCCACATGAGCTGTATGAGGACACCACCGTAACAACCCACCCCCTTGTCCTCAATTGTACCCTCTCAGTTGAGAATATCCACTTGATTTTCACCATCAATTGCTTGGAACGACATGTTGCCTAGCCATAAGATTGCAACGAGCATAGAAAATGCATTTTCTTGACCCTCTTTCTTTGTGGATTTGAATGGTGTCCAGAGCCTCCTCAATAGATCTTATCTTGAGGAAATCTCTGCCGGAGGTAAATAACTAAGCTGTATGAGGATCATCAACTCCTACCAAGATAACTGGGTTCGCAGCTAAGAGCTGCACACTGTGGGGATTTTGATAACATCTTCCTTTGAGAGAAGAACAACTACTTCTTCCCCTGTAGTTGATTGTATAGTTCCGTTCCTGATTCCCACTTTCCATTTGGGAGGTGACCCCAAACAAGGAGTTTCTTCTTAATGAAATACCCCCATCGTTGTTATCATAAGGCGATTCGTCATTTTGATCTCTCTTACTTCCACAGCTACCTCTCCTGCTTTCAAAATGCTTCTCTATTCTCTTTGTTTCTTCTTTCCCATGATTATGGAAGGAACTCATAGCCTCTCCTCTTCTCTTTCTTTATTAACGTCTCTCCCTCGCCGTCTCCCAATTCACAGATCCAACGCCAAAAGATCGGATTCCAATTCCTAGGGTTTAACGTAATAATTAAATTAAAATTCAGTATTCTTAATTTATCAAGACAAAATTTTAAATTAAAATATTAGGAAATTAACAAAAACAACTAAAATTTTTTGAAATACTTATGTATATAAATATTATTATTATATTTTTTTTGTTAAAAGACATTTTATTTCTATTTCAGAACGTTGTTTTTCTGCTGCAAAAGTGAGTCTTAGAAAGATGATCTTTTCACATAAGAAAAATGATTTTTCTTAGTGAAAATATGACTTTCTACAGTTAAAGCTATTCTTTTCACAGTGAAAAATACTCTTTACACTTCATTTACTGAATTTTTTACTGTTCTTCAATGTAGCAAACAACTAATTTTTCGATGAGTTTCCTTAGTAAATCGGAAACATGTCTAGTTTAAAGTACATTGATTTTTCAACAAATAGTTAATTGAAAATCTTCTATTTTGATTCTAAAATCAATTTCGAACAACTTAACGTTTCTAAAGTCTACTTTCCGGCAAGTTTTCTCAGTAAATCAGAAACATGTTTAGTTTTGTGAGTACGTTAATATTTCAATAAACAGTTAATTGAAAATCTTTCATTTTGAAAAGTATTTTCATTTTTAACGTTTCTTTCAACAAGTTAACGACGATATTTGGATCGTTCATTTCTCACAGTTGAGTGTTTTATTTGTTAACAAAAATTATTTAATGGTTGATTTGTCATTGATTTCATAGTTCAGTAGTTATTTTGTTAATTCTCTAACATTTAAAAATCCTAGTATTTTCAATTTTTCATTAAAAAACCTTTATATTGTATTTGATTTTAAATAACTTTCTTATCAATTTTTATTAAATTTAATTTTTTAAAAAAAACATCATGTCCTTACAATAAAAAATATATCTAAGGTCGATATGCAATAGGCCGGACCAATTTATAGTCGACTGGTCACATGGCCGAGCAAAGATTCATGTCTCGTTGGCAAAACCCTTATAATCAATAGGCCTTTAGATCGAAAACCTAGCTTATAAGAGCGCTTATTATCGGGCCTGAATATTTCGTATTTGGGCTTTCCTCTTGTTTTGAACTAACTTCTTCACACGTGTTCTCTCTTTCTTTGGTATATAACTCAATTATTCTTTGAAAAATACTCCTAATTAATTATAATTTGACTTAAAATCTTTAGATGTCATCATCGGGTTATGATGTTGCAAGAGGAGAGCCTATGACATTGTCATGGATTTTAAGGAGTTGAATTACACAAACCCTAGTTTGCAAGTTTTAATATGTTTATCATTATGGATTTGGAATTCTAAAGTTGAACTTATCAAGCTAGTTTTCTCTTGACTAACTTATTTAAACAATCAAACAGTCGGCTCATATGGGTTGCTTGTAGACTTCTAAGTCTCCATATAAACACGTCTTATGCGCTTACTGGGCATATCGCAAAGTTAATGAATGATTCTACGATCTAAATATGAAGTTGATTGAATTATATGTTTAGTGATGTTAAATTTTAGTGTGACTCGAATTCTATTGTGTTGGGCCAGTGGGCCTACATTGTAAATCTCAGTTAAGGTTTTGTTTTCTCTATAAATTGATGTAAGCTAGAGTCTCAAAATTTGTTGTTGTATTTTGATATTCATAGTAGATTATTCCTCTGTTCGTGGTTTTTTTCTTAAAGGGTTTTTTCACGTAAATCTAATGTCTCACATCGTATTTTCTTTTTTCAGTTATCGTTCAATCTCTAACAAATGATTTATCATTAGTTGAGATTGAAAAAAATCAAATGTTTTATGTCATTCGAAAAAGATGAGTAATTCAAACAACCATATTCAAAATATGTGACCATGAAGAGATATACAAAGGAATGTTAAGATCATTTATTATATAATTATTTGTATGAAAAAATTCACAATTTCACCGAATGACTCGAAATAGTTTTAGATGCTAGTTGTGTACGGGACATTAGTGGCCGGAAGCCAAGTGTTTCCGGCGATGAAGTTTTCGACTGTGAACTCTGAAGCTTCTGATGCACTTGTGATGACATGATATCCCGGCCATGTAACTCGATTAGTAGTTGACGATCCAGGACCAGTATTCATATACTCGCCGTAATACGATGTCTTTAGGGCAAAATCGCCACTCCATTCCATCCAACCGGTGGGATCAATCAAGCCATCGAGGTATGTCTTCATGAAAACGGTTCTAGAATACTCCTTCCATGGACGCCCTAAGTACGTCTTGACTGTACTGACGACGGGCTCTAATTCTGCCGAGGCTGTGACTTGACAGTTGATAATCGAAATGCCAGTGTTCTGGTTCTGATCAGTCCGGCCTTGAGCGGTGAGAGTGTTGATCTTGTTTGAAGGTTTGCGTGGAAAGATATTACAACTTTGGAACACGACAGCGGCATTGCCGAAGATGAAATCAACGGTGCCATAAATGTCACATTCCCGGTAGAATTGTCTTTCTGAGTGGACGTAAAGGGTGTCTTGATAGCCTTCGAAGCTACATTTGTAGAACACTGAGAAGTCCGAGCCTGACCGGAGAGCCACTGCTTGGTGGTTTTCTGGTCCGGCCGTGTTTACGAATGTGATGTCACGCCCAATAAAACCATCGCCAACCACAGCTGCATGAAAATTATTATAAGTAAATCAGACAATAAAAGATTATTGTAATTAAATCAAATAAAAAATTAGGAAAAATGACAAATCAACCATCGTGGTTTGCGGTCAATGACAAGTCAACCACTGTGGTATGTTTTCT